>JASVER010000076.1:4749535-4934625 GCA_030449065.1 Oceanodroma leucorhoa
GAAGGCCTTTGCGTCCCCCGCGCCTCCCGCCGCCGCCCCGGCCGCGGGCAGCGCCCGCTCCGCGCCCCGCGGTCGCCCGGGGCTCTCGGGGGGGGTCACTTCGCCTTTAAAAGGCTTCAAAAAGCGGAAAAAAGAGAGTGGAAAGGGGGAAGGAGGGGCGGGCTGCGTCTTGAATGCCCTTTGGGTGTTGGTCGAAGAGTTTGGATGGCAGCTCTGGGTAATGTTGCGAGGCTCTAGGAGAAGTGGTTTTGCAAAAGGGAAACATGGCCTCGCCTTACCTAAGAATCCTTAAAAAAAATAGTGGGCATGCAAAAAAAAAAAAGTGGTATTGGGTCAGGGGAAGAAAAGAATAAAGGACATTTAAATACAACAGAAAGAGCGTGAAGGGAAAACGCAGCATTTTAAAAGGACAAATTGTTCATAGCTAAGTATTAGSAAAAATGTAGCAGAAGCGGTCTGGAGGAGGGCCGGCTGCCTGCAAGAGCCGGAGCGTTGATTATTAAAGAATAAAACGTGAGGAATGCGGGGGGAAAGGCAGAGCGAAACCGATCAGCAGGGAGAGATAGCGGAGGGCGGCGGTGGGGTGGGCAGGCTCGGCCGTCCCCGTCTGTCCCGGGGGGACTCGGCGTGAGCCACCCCGCAGCGGGGCCCTTCTCTGTCCCGCTTCCCTTCAGCTTCCCCTTCCCAGGGACCGGCTTGGGGTCTCTGCGCGATGCCCCAAGGACACCCTGTTCTCGGGAGCTGGGTGGGTGATGGCAAGGTGCGGGCAGCGTTGGCTGTGGGAGTCATCTAAAAATGACCTGCGATTTCACACTGCATCTATTCAACCACGGCAGCCTGGCCGGGCTTTAAAAAATCCTTTGTTTTCGCCGTCAGGATAGATACTTCACGATGAAGTTCTGTGTTCAGCCTCTTTTGCTTGCTTGTCACTGCCTGCTTTCCTTTCAGCCTTTACTGGTGTGTGTTTAGCCGATTCTCTTTGAGAGATGCCTAGAGCTATCTATGTTTACTGTTACTACATGTATATAAATGTGTGTGTATAAGTGGGCATAGGTGCACGGGTTTATCCATATCTATATAACTTACCACAGCCCACAAACTTGTATCTGAGTCCTATTTAAGCGTGCATATGCATGCAGATATATGCCTCCRGACAGGCACACATTGTGTAGTAGACTGGAATAGATAATTCCACTGAATGCAGGAATAAACTGAGCAGCTCAGAAATCAGTGAGAAAGAAAGAAAGGAAGGACAGAGAAAGAAATAAAAGAGAGAAAGAAAGAACAGACAGACAGAAAGAAAAGGAAGCCTTGCTTGACTGTTAGTGTCTGAACACAAAGTGAGTTTTTGTCTCACCGAGTAATCTTCCTAGGAGCAGCGAACTGAATATCCTAAACTCGTGTTAAAAGCCAAGTATATCTGTTTCTTAGAGGAGGAAGAATGTTTTCTTACRGTGGGAAATGAAATCAAATTTAGTAACCAGCTTTTGTAAGTGTGCAACAGGGTCGGATGGCCGAAGAGAAATAGTCTGGACACACACACACACACATCGCCTTTTAGGATACAGAGCTGTAAGCAAACGGGGGTTAACGTCTGCCTCTTTTTGATTAGAACGGGGGGGGGGGTGTGTGGGTGTGGGGGGGTAACTTTTAACAATCTCTTTTACGAAGTCCATACATTGCAAATCCAGCCGCATTACCATACTAGAGGAAATGAAAAAATGCTTCGGTTTGAGAGGACGAGTCCTTTATTTCCCTTATTGGATACGTTTCATGTGTTTTCCCCGACACTCCGGCTGAAGGACATGCCTTCTGAAACACAAACACACACATAACTCGCACACGCACATGCACACAGACAGATAAGATATGTATTAGATCCTGACACATACGGGGTGGGGGGAAGAGCAGGAGAGGGAGAGAGAGAGAGAGAGGGAGAGAGAGAGAGAGATCCTCCTACCTGGAGCCATAGATTGCAAGATACGTAGTGTTACCTGGGGAAGTCAGAACAAGTAAAAACACATTGAACTTCAGGGCTCTATGAGGCAGTTGATCAAGATCAGTGCTTGCTCATTTTCTCCCTCAGACTGTCTGTCTTGGGTTTTTRTTTTACCGTTTTGAGCAGCTCTTTCTACTTTTTCCTCCCTCTTTAGCTTTAATACCGGAGCCGGTTTCGGTCACCATGGCTCTGGGAAGAGCTGCTTATCTGCACGGTGTTGATTTTTTACAGTTCGGCCGGCTTTGCTCCTGGGTAGCTTCAGCAATGCTCTTGACTGGGATTTAATCGACAAGATCAGTTCGACTTTTTGTGCAATTTTTATGGCTCAGTCCATTCTCTAGATCATGCACAGAAACTTTCGGAAGTGGATTTTCTACGTGTTTCTATGCTTTGGAGTCATCTATGTCAAATTAGGGTAAGTCCTTGTGCACGACAAATCTCCTTGGCTTTTGGGTCACGCTATTACAGAGTTGTGAACAAAATGTTGCAAAGAAAAAAAAAAAAAAAAAAGAAAAGAAAAGAAGAGGTGATTACTTCTCTCTCTCCCCCGCTCCCCCGGGTGTCCAAGCAGCGGCAGCCCCCAGAAGCACGCCTGTGTTTCTCCCCGGTGCCGGGGCAGCGCGGCGGGGCGATGCCCGGCTGCGGGGCCGCCCAGCGCCGGGCGCTCCAGCAGCGCCGAGCCTGGAGGGAGCCGGTCGCGGGTGATGACGGATCCTTTTATTTTGTACTGCTTAAGCGAACTTAAATATTATCTCTGGCGTACAGTTCCCTCAGGAAAAAAAAAAAAAAAAAAAAAAAAAAAAAAAAGGCAGCCTGACAGAGTTAACTCAGCCGCTGCTGCTGGGACAATAGAGCAGAGCTTAAGTATTAAAAAGGCGAAAGGGGCGGGAGGAGGGGAATCCCTGCTCTGAACCTGCACTCAGGGATTTGTTTTATGCAGGCCTAGACACAATTTGCGTTTCTATCCATCACACGGACGTGTTGAAATTAACTTGACAACTGGTCCGGCTACCTCCGCGCTGAAACGCTGGGGAAGCCGAGCGGGCTCCGCCGCAGGGACCGGCTCGGGGGCCCGCAGACCGGCTGGGAGCGGGGGCTCCCGGGAAGCCCGCTCTTCGCTCCTCGGTATTTGATCACCGCGATCGAGATCACTCTGTTATTTTAGTTGCCAAGTTTCTCCCTCTGCCTCTCCCCTCGTACCTGTATGCCCTTATTAATATTGCTCGTCGCAGTAGGCTGACTTGAGTTGAATTTCCACATTCCTGAGCCCCAGCCGAGTCCTTACCTGTCGAGCTACAAACTCTTTAAAGATCCTGTCTTTGCATAGCTGCGGGATTTTTTTTTTTTTAAATGATCAAGAATGCATAAGGTGAGTCGCAATCCAAAAACGCTCGCTTCCCACCTTGAAATCAATACGGGGAAGAGGGGGGGAGCCAAAGGGCAGCCCGCAACGGCAGGGGAGTGGGGGCAGTTCCCCGGAGGGACGGGCAGGCCGGCCGGCAGCGCGGCACGGTACGGCGCAGCACCCCGTCCCGTCCCGTCCCGGAGCGGGAGGGCAGCGGCGCAGCGACAAGCGGGGAGCTGCCCGGCCCTGCCCGGCCCTGCCCGCCCGGCCGCCGGGAGCTGCTGGGRCCGCGCAGCCCGCCCGCCCCGCCGGGCGCTGCTCCGGGCACGATGCGCGGCGGGGACAGCCCCGTCCCCGCTGTCAGCAGCCCGGGCAGCGGCGGGGAGGAGGGGGCTGGCGGGGGAAGGGAGGGATTCGGCAAGAGGGAGCACGCCAGAGCCGAGCATTAAGGTTACAGCGGGGGGGGAAGGAATTAAATCAGGCTCCTGGGGGATGAGAAGGGAAGCGGCGCTGCCCAAGCGGGGTCGGTGCCCCCCACCGGGAGCTCCCCCTGCCCGCTCCCTCCCCAGCTGCGGGCAGCGAGGGCAGGGCTGCCGGCGAAAGCCACCGGCTGCCTTCCGGAGGGTCCCCAGCAGGTTGCTCGGCGGGCACCAGCCGGACTGCAACCCTGTGCGTATTTGCTTATTTATTTATTTTTGGCAGGGCTCTCAGCCCGCCCCCACAGCCMCAGGTGCCGCCGCGGGGGGCGGCGGATCACGGCGCTGTCCCGCAGGCGACCCGCGGAGGATGCGCGGACGCGGAGGGGGCGCGGGAGACGCCCTCCGCGCTGCCCCCTGCCCTGCCCCGGTGGGGAGACCGCGTCCACCCCTGCCCTGGCTGGCGCACATGCCCGGAGGTAGCCCCAAATCCTGCTTGCTGGAGACAGGAGGGTGTTTTCGGTGCTCTAACTTCTGCGGGGCTACATACCTGCGCCGGCCTTTGTCGTAGCCGTGGTCGGCAGCGATGGGCTCTGTCGTCCTCCAGGCTCAGATTGACAGGGGTTTAGTTGAGAAGAGAATTTGGTGAGGCCGTGTATCCATAAATGAAGCGATGATAGGGGCACCCCGTCTACTTCGATAGCTGGAGGACTTCGTACAACGCATCCCTCACGGAGAGGCAGACAAGCTCAAAGAAAATGCTTTGCAAAATAAGGGTAATGATATCGCTATTCGCTTTCACTGCGGTTTTATTTTTAAAGGGAACAGAAGATTGGGCACGTTATAGTCTGGAAGGCAGATCTCTTTTCGAAATTGATTGTGGCTGTTTTAGAAGGGGATTCAGAGCAAAAATCACAAGAATGCTGTTGGACTGAGGCTGGAAGTAAAACCGAGTGGACAGCAGGAACAGCAAAAGCCCTTACAGAAACCCCATCAGATCCATCACCATGCCTGTAAGGCGATGAGGATACTTCACTTTCTCTGAACAATAGGAGAGAAATTTGCTCCGAGATCCAGGGCTACTTCTAGGCTAGGCATGTGGGATGCAATTATTGCCTCTTTCATCAGCCACTGGAACTACCATTTTGTTGAAACCATATCCTTTGAGTGTAATGATACCTTTTCTAGTCAGCTCTTCGCATAGCAAAGGGGGGGGGGAGATGAAGTGAGATAAAACGTAGTTCGTCTTCCAGTGCATTAGGTTTATTTTGCAGCGTGGAGGAGAGAGCCATTGTGTCAGCGATAGAGGTTAGACTTGGCAGGCTTTTTTTTTTTTTTTTTTTTTTCCCTCTGCGGAGCACGTGTTCATGTCTTAATAAAACGTGCTAAAAGCTCCACTTTCAGTGGCAAACATGAAACCGAGGGGAGAGAAAATAACGCAATACATAAGTATTCACCCAGCTGTTGGACGGGGCGGGGGGTGTCCCATGGGGTGACATGGCAGAGTACCATAAAGAAGCCGCTATGACCAGTTAGGAGGAGAGAGCGAGATCCCGCTCAGGTAGTCCTTCCTCTCAGGGAATTCCCGTTGTTCCCATTYCTATTTCCTATCCCCGAATCTGCTGGGGAGAGAGAGGCGTGAGGTGAAGCATCCCTTGATATTTCTGTCGATGACGTTTCCGTCCAGGCACCGAAGCGTAAAGCGCCTGCAACCCCGCTGGCTCCACGTAYCCCCTCGCGAAAATAGATCACATCAAATATTGACCCCGCCTAGCAGCAGGATTGAAACAGAAATGTTTCCTGCGAAGATCGCAGAGCACTCGGCTCCAGTTTAATTAATAAATACGTCGGAAGTTAAAAATCACAGCTGTACCACAGATGCAAATCACAGCGGGTGCTCTGGGGATGAGTGATGTGACCTTCGGAAAGACGGAGCCACGGGCAGTGCCCGGGTCAGGGCTCTGGGGGCAAAACTCACCCTTTTCCTCTTTATCTTTTCTGGAGGGAAAGAAGGGGGGCAGCCGGGCAGCGCCAAGGGGAGCGGAGAGGACACCCCCTCTCCCGCGGGGAGGAGGTCAGGGTGCGGTTYGAGGGATGCAGGCGGTGGGAGCTGGCGCAGCCCGAGGGAGAAACGAGAGGTGCCGGCACCCCTTCGGGGGGCGGCGGGGACGCTTCCTCCGTGCCCCTGCGGCAAAGCCGAGCGGAGCTGGGGGCTCACAGGGCTGCGGGCGCCGGGCACCCCGGCCCACCCTGCGGCGGCCGGAGCACGCCGCTCCCTCTCGGGACTCCCGGGGACTCTGCGGCGGGGAACGGGCCAGCCGAACGGGCAGGCGAAGCTCTCCTTGGCTTTGCGGCGTTTGCAGCAAACACCAACGAAATCCCGCTCCCTTCGCCCATCCCCGGGGCTGTCCGGCGGCGGRGAGCCCGGGCGCCCGGCCCTGCCTGGGCCCCCCGGCCCCGCGGCAGGCAGCGGCTGGGACGCAGCCTCGACGGCGGGGCACCACGTGGCAGCGCCGGCAGCCCCGGCGAGGCCGCCSGGCCCCCGGGAGGAGACCRGCGGGATTTACGCTCCGAGCYCSGGACGGTGCGGCTGCGGCACCGGGGCTGCCTGGCACCGTCCCCCCGGCCGGACGACACGTTCCCCGGCCCCTCCGCGGGCACCCTCCGTTGTGCTGCCGCCGCCGCCACTCCTCGCCCTCYCCGCCAACCAGACATCCGCTAATTTCAAGCGACTCATCGTTCCCCGCCGCTTCTTTCCCCTGGCACTAGACTTGCAGCTCGGTGAGCTACAAGAAACACCCGGTTCCGACCAGAAAGGAGTGCGGTGTGTTGCCTACCGGCCGTACCTTCAAAGCTCTTACCAGCTTCCGACGTGCTCTTGTGCCGGACACTCCGCAGGCTGGGGGTAAGAATGAAACCGCAGCTGGGAATAGACAGATGCAAGAAAAAAAAAGGAGATACTCGATTCGCGCCTGCTCTGCTTCATCTGCCCGACTATAGTGTCGGCAACCATTTCAGTGCCGTTCTGCCCCTATTTTGTCCAAAATACACGTGTTTGTGGAAGAAGGAACGACAGATGCTGAAATGCCCGTATTAGGTGTTACCAACAATACCCTTTCCTCCAGTGCCACATTATTTTATTGAAGGGAATATATACGGCTTCAGTCAACAAAACAAGTGCACTTCTCGCTACCCCCGGCTGACATACGTGTAGAAACCATTTGGATGGAATTTAGCAGGTTATTCTTATCATCATCATTATGAATTTTCTGACGTAATAACCGGCCCGTGGTTTTAGAATAAAATTTAACTTCCCGAAAATAAACGGCACGTTTTGGTTTCTTTTATACAAGTTTCCTCTCCCTACACAGCTAAGCTGTGGATAAAACCAGCTTCGATCCGAAAACTGTGGAGATTGGTAAACCGCCTTCGTTTCAGCTGGACTGGGTCAGACTCTGCCAGCACCAGTTCGAAGTTTTCCAGCGCCAGCCTTTACTTTTCATTTTTACAATTCACTTTTTTTTTCCTTCTTTCCCCCAGGCACATCTTTAAAAGCAGATGCACATTTAAAAATACATCCGAAGCCGAACAAATGCTAGAAATAAAACATCAAAAGTCCCTACCCGTTCTCCCAGTTCACGCTCGGCACTGCTGCCCCAACCACAGCCTGCGTGTCTGAGAGGGAGAACGGGCATTACAGGAGATAGACATATAGATGTGTATCTATCCATATATACATAAGCACACACACACTTGCAGAAGTATAAATACGACGATTTTAGAATCTTAAAGAATTACAATTAAGACGATTCTGGGATGTAAATAATCGTTGAAAGGCTTAAGCTTCTTTCTTCTGTTAATGGAGATTAGCGTTTCTCAAAAGGACGTTGACTGTTCCAGCGTCTGCACTGAAGTTGTAGATTAAAGTGGTTAAATGAAACCAAACCCCGAGAAGATTTTTATCGCATATTGGGCGGCAGACAACGTTTTCACACCAATTCTGCCATTCCCATTCCATCTGAAGGAATATTTCGTTGTGTCACGGAAACAGCTGCACCCATGTGCCGGGACTGGTTAACTGGAGGAGGTGTTCCCAGGGTGTTTGGAAGAGCTCTTGGCCAAGAAAACTCCTTCAGTCATTAGGCAATTAACCTGAGACGAACATTTACAAACCCTACGGACCGAGGAGACTTCGGAGCCTAGATCTTGCTCATTTCGGCTGCATTTGTGTTAAATTACCTGTGCTAAATTTGTGCACATTTCTCTTTCGGGGTGCGTTTTCAGACCCTAACCCCGGCGTCCGCAGCGCACGTCTTTTCACCATCTCTCCCACCACTAAAACGTCTTTTTTTTTTTTTTTTTTTTTCCTCCGAAAAAAAGGACAAACGCCCGAGGAGGCAAAGAGGAAGAGCGACTGTCTCCTGCACGGCTGGGGCTGCACGGGGCGAAGGGCTCCCGCCCGCCGGAGCGGGGAAGGGTCGAGCATCCCCTCGGCCCGGGGCGCGGCGGTGCCGAGGGGCAGGAGCCGCCCGGCGCGGGGGAAAGGCAGGGGAGAGGCAACTAACCTGCCGGGAAACGTCTCTTCGGACCGGCATCTTCTCAGGAAGGAGAAAGGGAGAGGCAAGAGAGGAGACGCCAGCTCTTCCTGCGGGAGCGGCGAGAGGTGCGGGGACCCGGGAGCCGCCGGCAGACGCTGCCGCCCCGGCCAGGCGCTGCGCCCCCCGCTCGCCCCCCTGCACCGGCTGTTTCACACCAGCCCTTTCCCTCCCCTTCTCTCAGGCGAAATCCAATCTCGCCAGGAAGCTACGAGTGTGCATGTCTTTATTTCTCACTCAGGCGGGCTACGACAACATATACACTTTTTTCTTTTTTTTTTGAAAGATCCCCCTGAAACCGGAGCTTAATTCCCAACACCGGGGACAGCAAGAGCCAAACCCCTGCCGAAGCTGGAGGGACGGTGGAACCCTTCGGGGGAACTGGGGCAGCCGCCCATAATAAAGCAATTAACCGAGAGCGGAGCTGGGAGCTGCCAGCTCCTTCGGGATGTCTCCCAGGGCGAGCTGAAAGGGTGCCACGGCAGACGCAGGAGCCAGCCGCCCGCAGCCCGCCGAGCGCCGAGGGAGAGCTTTAAAAATGCCCCATGAAGCGGGTGAGGAGCGCTTGCGGAGCGAGGCGTACGGAGAGGGCTCAGCCAGGGAGCACGGATTCATTGCAGCCCGGGCTAGATCAGTGTCTCTCCATTGTCATCCTCCCCTTTAAAAAAAAAAAAAAAAAAAAGGGAGAGGGAGAGAAAAAAGTAGGCGGATTGCAGTGACTGACTGCCCAATGGCAGCTCCGAGTCTCAGGAGAGTTGCAGAGAGAGGGGGAGAGAGAGAGAGAGAGAGAGAGAGGCACTTTCTGCCATCCAAATCCCTTAAACCATCCTCATTCCAACACGAGAACCCACTGTAACAACTTCCAACCACTGAGACATGACAGGCAGGAGTCCAGAGGCAGCAGCAGCAGCGAGAGCAGCAGCAGCAGCACATACTCTGCACAGGGAGCAGCATTAGCACCAGGGGAATACTAGACACAACAATACAAACAAACAAACAAACAAACAGACAAAGCCCCCCCAAGCCCAAGGGACTGGATTCCAACTCAGATTCAAGCCACAGCTGACACCAAAAAGGGTGGGGAATTACGACCAGGGGGGGCCAGAAAGGAATAACCAAGGAAGCGAACTCCAAGAGTGTAAACGGGATTCAGCCATGATCCTTTTTTCATCTCGCAGTGTGTTACTCTCAGTGTATTACCCTCAGATTTTCCTCATCCTTACCAGTGGGAGTTACCTGTAAGTGATCCAGATTTTTTTTTTTTTTTTTCTCTCAAAATACTGTTTGAAATGACCCCGCTAGCAGCTACCTAGGGGCAATGCGCAAGGCAAGCAGAGGGAGCCGGGAGAAGCCAGCACGGGCGGCAGCTCCGTGCCGTGCGCGGTGGTGAGGATGGTGGCGGTGGCGGCGGAGGTGCTGTGCCGGTGGCGGTGCCGGCGCTGCTGGTCGGACCCTGCCGGGGGGAAGGTGCACACCGCCAGGTAACTCCCGGGGCTGCCCCGCCGGCGGGGCCGGGGCCCGGCGTGCCCGCAGCGGGGGCGGGCGCACCTTGGAGGGCGGCGGGGCAACGGGGCACGGAGCGGGCCGGCGTCTCCCCTGGGGACTCCGACCCCGACTCCTCCTCCTGCCAAACCGGAGATGGGCATCGCTTCGCGCTCGTCGGGGGAAGTGTGTTTCTGCGCGGAGAACCCGAGGAGCGCGGGGCTGCTGCAGSCGGCGGCGAGCGCCCAGCCCCGCAGCCCGGGGAGAGCCCCCCGGCCGCCGAGGCGCTTGCTAGCCGGCTGCTTTTGCTCCGGAGGGATCTCCAGTCCCGCAGTTAGCGCTGGCTCCAGGACCTTTTCCTTGTGAGGAAGGGGGTGGAGGTAGGGGTGGGGGAAATGAGAGTCGGTGGGTGGGACTGCAAGGAGTTTCGGTCTCTTTTTTTTTTTAATATCTATATCTGTATCTAACGTTGCGGTGGATAAGTAGCGGCTGGGCTTAGTCCGTGCGGGCTGCGGAGAGAGTGTCCSCCGTCGTGCTCCTGCAGGTCCCCCGGCAGGGCTCTGTCCCCGCCGGGCGCCGCGTTAGGGGGTCGGGGGTGGCGGGCCGGGGTCCCCGCGCCGGGCAGCCGCCGTGCCGAGGGGAGCCGGGCCCGGCCGGGGCTGCACGCCGGAGCCCGGAGGGGCTGCCGGGGAGCTGTCAAGGGCTTCTGCTCTCCCGAGCTCCGGGCGAGACCCGACCACGCTTTGGGGCAGCCGTGGGGAGAGGAGGGCGCTGGGGGCGGCAGGTCCCCCGGCCGGTGGAGCCCGTTTAAATTCGGGACCCTTCTCCCTCCCTTGAGCATCCCCCCCAGCCCCGGGGCACGACGTGCCCCTCCGTGGCGAGACTCGGGGATCGGGCCCGGGGGAGCTCTGGGAAGCGCAGCGGGGGGTTCGGGTCCGGCCTCGGCTGCCCGGGGGCCGCGGCAGAGGGGCTCACCTCGGCTCGGGCGAGCTCTGGTCGGTGATGGGGAAAACCCGCCTCGGTATCCCTGGCCTCGCATTCACCTCAGCGGCGGGGTCCGGGCGGATTTCCCTTTTCTCCCAGCTCCGTGCCGAGCTCAGACCTTTTTGCACCCCGGCGGGTGCAAAATTTGAGCTCCTACCCCTAAACTGTATGTGGATTTGTCTCCCTCTCTCTCTCTCTCTCATTTTTTTCTCTGTATGCGTGCACGGGAGCACATGCACATAAACAAGCACGTGTGCGTGTGTTCCTCTGYGTGTATGTGTGTTTTCTGTGGGCTATAGGAAAATATAACCCACCGCTGYGGAAGAAAAGTAGGAATACACACACCCATAAAAAGAAACTAAACTCCTATTTCTACATTCTTAATTCTTAATGAAATGCACATGCCTTGGCTACCGATTTTTAAAGGCGCTTGATTTATGGAAGCACGTTAGGTTTAATTCGCTTGGATGYTATTGATTAAACCAAATAGCCAGAGCTGCCTGTTTCTATTCACAGGCGGGATATGTCTGCTGGTAGGTGACCAATAGCTTGTAAAAAAAATTGCAGTGCTATCTTTTTTTTTTTTTTAAACAGGAGGAAGGAGTCGTAATAAATAAATAAATACACCCTTTTAATATAAGCGTAGCCATATTTTTCTCAAAACCGTAGGAAATTACTATCCTACAAAGTTTTCCTTCTATAAATAGTTCAAATCTTGAAACAAAAGTTTTAAACCGCACACCAGATGCTGGGATGCTAGCGGTTTCCCTTGCTGTGTGACATAATTATAAGGTCCGAAAGCAAAAGCTATAGAAGTATAATAATAATACTAAGGCGACTGCTGAGGGGAAATACAAGGGAAGCAATGCCTGCTTTATTTAGAGCGAACTGCTTGGGGATCTTTTGAGCGCTGCCCCGGGACAATGAGAATTTGTGGCGGATAAATAATGCTCCCTCGCCTTTCCCTGTGCCATCCCCAGTTCATCCCCTCAGCGGCAGGTCACTCGGAGCTGGACCCGCGGAGCCGGAGCCGAGGTGGCTATTGCAGTCCAGCAGAGCAGAAGGGAAAGGGATCAGGAGGTGAAACCCAACAAAGCGGAGCCCCAAACCAACGCGCACCTCCCTCCATCCATCACTCCAGAGGGAGGGAGCCGGCTGCCTCCCCGGGGAGAGAGCAGCGCGCCCGGGGCCGGCGGGGAGAGGCTGCCCGGGCCCCCTCCCCGCTCTCCCTCCGTGCCACCCCCGGCCCCAGCCCCCGGCCGGGCTTGCTGCATCTCGGCTGTGCCCCCCGCTTCGCCCCCAGTAAGCGGGGAGCGGCGGCGGGGAGAGCCGGGCAGGCTGCGATGCTTCGCCTCGCTCCCCTTTGAAAGTTAAAAGAAAGAGGAGTTATTTCGGTGCTTAATGGATAGTAGCCTAGCGAACTTGTGGTGTTTATCTTGTGGGTAAATATACTTCTCTGGCTTACTAATGGTAGCTTTTGAAGATTAAAGCATAGTAGAGCCTGTTCGAGCATTATCTTCTGGTGTCTGTTTCTGCTACCCTCGCTCTCTGGAGGGGAGGATGCTTCCCAAGCTGCTATTTAGTGAGCTCCCATACACTGTCAATGGTTACGTTAATTTTGCCCGAGATCTCTATCATCTTTTGGCTATGGGAACAGCTCCTCGGCCGCGGAGTTGCTGGTCCTTCAGGGATAGAGGCGAACCTACCAGGGGCAATATGCAATGGACGAGCAAACCGAGCACAGGGTGTCCGTGCTCTGTCTCTCTTGGTGCGTGTGAGTCGGGATGGAACCGGGGGGGGGGGACACGATGCAGCTCATTTATTCTGCTAGAAAAGCTGTAAAGCAAAAATCCCATCGTGATGAAGTGGGCTTTTCAGAATGAAAAAAGCAATGATGAAATGAAATTTCATTTTCAGAATGAAAAAGGCACCGGGGCGTCCGTGTTTTGTGTGCACTAGCTGGGAAGAAAGTTAAGTTATAGCAGCCTACATCCAAAATTAGTTTAAAGAGCCAACTCCTTTATAAAATTGGTTTCTATATTGTAAGTATGGTATCTGATAAAGTAATCTTCTTTGGTGTGCCTGCCTACTAACCCTTGGCCCTCTGGGACACTGTAAACATTTTTACAACCAGAAGCTATTAGTGTCTGACTTTTTGAAAAAGAAAACTGACTGCAGCTAGAATAGCTGGTAGTAGGATGATTGATACATTTTAATGCTCTGGACAKATTTTGGAAATCCAATTGCATATTTAAAGTATAAAACGGACATTTAATAATATCGATGTAATTAGTATAAATGTCTAGAAACCAGGATTATATATAATACTGTCTGGCAGTGTTTCTTGCAGTRCATGTTTGAGTGCATATGTGTCTGTACACATATACATATTTAGCTTCTTCTAAAGAAGATGGTGCTAGTCTAACTTTCCATTTGTGTACTCCTTTCACTGTTCATCTTCTTTAGGGTTGGATGCATTCACCAGCAACATGAGAGTCMGTTCTTAAGAAGCTTATTTCGGGGATTATCTGCTGGTACATAGACAGAGTTAATTCAGTTATTTGCTATAAAGCGATTGGGAATAACTTGTAAGAGAGAGTGTGTGTACGCAGTAATAGCAGCATAAATCTTCAAAGTGGCTACGTATTCCAACACCATAATACAGCAAATAATTTATATTAGTGAATAGATATTACTGGCTGGTTAGGAAATGTAGAGGGAGAAAAATCCTCTGCACGTTTTGCATCTGTTCTGCTGAYGCTCCCATGTCCTTACAGTTCCACATCCTTTTCAACAGAGCTTCTCCACACTCATGGGAAGCGGGTTAGAAGGAACGCATATTTTTCATATGCCTACAGGAAAGTATTTATGCCTAATGCCTGAAGATTAGGGCTGCTAGAGACAGTCCYTGAAGCTTGTCTCTTAGTCTGTGCGGTGCGGGAGGGAGCTAGGCAAGCAGAGAACAGCCAGCCTGCTCCRTGGCGCAGACCCTTCAAGGGGACGGCGGGCACGGCTTCCCCGTTAATATCAACCAGCGTGACTGATGCTCCCACATTAGCTGATACAGTCAGGGCTACACAATCCGGCCCACTCTTCCCATCCCRGTTAGATCAGGGCTACATGGACCTCTGTGATAAAACTGGCTGTTATGGGAACTGGATTGTCCCTGACTCAGTCACTGGACTGCGGTGTAAATCCGCCATTTCCCTGCTTTTGCACCTTATTCATCTTATAACTGAGACTGTGCACTCTTTAGGGCAAGCTCGCCCTCTTGACCTCTATTTGTGCAGTGTCCTGTGCCCAAGGAGAGCTCTGCTGAGATCCTTAGGTACTCCTTTTACATAGTACTGTAATAATAGTAATTTATAAGAGGATTTGGAATAGGACTTCAACTTTACCATCCCCCAGAGATGTGTTGGCTTAGAGATAGAACAGGTGAACCTCCAAAGGGTATCGATTATTTTCAGGATCACCTAAAGCTAATGCTTTTGTGAAACAAGAAAGATAAAGAATATTTGCATGCTGGGCTGCCATAATCACCGTGAGCTTGGCTTACCTGCTTGAGAACAGGCTATTTCCACGTACTGAAGCTGCCACACAAAGATGGGAAAGTGATTGTGATAYGACTTCTTGGTAGCTCTAGAAGATAAAGTCCACCATTTCTCTGAGAGACCCAGGCTAAAATTCCCTGTCTAAAACYACAGAGCTTTGGTAAATCTCTGGCCACCCCTCTCCCTGCCGTGGTCTAGGCCAAGCACCCAAGTTCTCAATATCCTTGAATCCAAATGCRTTTGGATGTAGGCACCTCTCTCAAWCCTTWGTGCCAAGCAGGTTCTSAGRATTAGATGTCTAGCAYGCCTTAAAATWGAAAAAAARGTAATGACTTAAGTAATTATAAGGAAAGGTGGCAGCATCTGGAATTTGTAGGATGGCAGTGTGGAGTTATTACATGTGCTGCATTACTAACATAATATAACAAGTGGGTATAAAGCAACATGAAATATTCAGATGAGTTGGTAAGATTAAATGCAGATATGGTCGCATATTAAACAAAGARCAAGGCTAATTCCTCAGAAGACAGTCTTTCAAAGGAGGTGTTAAAGAGCTAAACAAAGCGAGCTGCAATTATACAGTTAGACTGACAAACACATTTTATGCAATGGAAAAAAATGCACCGTGTGTACCTGGCAATATGGCATGCTAAGGGTAGAACGCTCCCAAGTGTTTTCCCAGTGCATGGGACTGCATAATTTGGACTCAAATACTATCAGAGAGATTCCTAACCCCCAAAATACAGTTTAACCACCTAGTCCTCCCAGGTTACCACAAGCAACAGAAAGCTGGGACCAGCTATAGATCAAAGGAGTTCTGCAGACATGCTGACACCAYGCGTTACAGAACTGGTTAATGTTGCAAGCCCAATTTCTTCAGCCCATAACCTTTGCATGCCGTTTTACCCTCAGTGGACTCTCACCGGTGTCTTTCATGTATGCTGGCAAAACACCTCTAGCTGCTAACTACCTGACAGATGGCTTTTTGCAACTCCGGGTTCACCTGTCTGCTTGATTCTTCTCATTATTTTTGCTCTTGCCTCCTTGATGCTTCACTGCCCTCCTGTGCAGCATTACCCCAACCTGCTCCAGGTATATAACACACAGTATTACAGTAGCGCTCTACATGGGAGAGCTGTATGAGAACCAGCCAGGCCTCTAGTCATGAGAACCATGACCAAAATATCTACGCATGAAGGCAAAATCTCCGTTACTTCTGGGTTCTGGGATTGTGCCATGCACGCGTGAATACCCTGGCAGTGAGCTGAACAAACTTGTCACCGAAAGCTTCAGGTTTACAAGCCCAGAATTACTTGGGAGGCTAAGGAAGACCAGGAGCTCAGGCACAGGAGTGCTCTGGAAGAAAAGCCAAGGAAGGCAGGTTCCAGGAGAATGTCTTTCAGTCCTTTAAGGGTTATTAGCACCCTCTCCTTCTCTTTTACTCTCCCTTCAATCCTCCCCCAAAGGTAAAAGGATACATTTTCCCTCTATTGTGGAGAGCTGCACAGGACTTGCTGGCTACTCCTTGTCAAGACAACTCCTATGTATTTGCTTTTGCTACAACACATGCATAAGGAGCACTGCAAATATACTGCAACTAGAGCAAATGTGAAGAAATCCTAGATACAGAGACTTAAAGTATTTTCTCAGTAGGTTTTTCTGTCTATATGCAATATATTTCTATGACTTCTCTCTTCTGTCACTGTCTAAATGTTGTTAGGACAAACCTTTAGGTAAAACACTGAGTTGTCTTTTCCATGCTTTCCTCTTGGGCTTTCTTTCTAAAAGGCAGTTGTCTTGATAGTGCAATGGAGCTGAAAGTTAGCTGCCTCATTCAGTTCTRATGGAGTACAGGCAGTTTTCTAAAGTTAAGATAGTTAAGGCCAAGTAGTTGCTCTCATCATAAAAAATTTTTTCTTCCACTAGGATCTGACAGCAAGATGATTATCACCTATTAATTATTTTACAGCAAATCGTACCTTCTTTAGAAAATCTGAAGACAGGCTAAATTAGAGAGTTATTGTATCTTTTTCTGGAAACAATTTTGATAGTGCATACAGTTTGTACCCATGTCATACTTACAGTTTTGAACATTTATTTTCTTTTCAGCCTATGCTTGTGGATCAGATTTCCCTCGTGGCAGGAACCCACAAAGGATAAAATTCACGTTTATGCAAAAATCCCACTTAATCATCATGGTGACATAGTCTTTGTTCCAGCTCTTTGTCCAAGGTCAAATTTCACCCTGAGTTCCTAAGTAATAAGAAAGGAAGGACATCCAGTGGTATAGCAAGTGTGCAAATGAGGGCAAAAGCTAGCCTCAGATGTTTAACATGTGGCAGAGGAATTTTCCCCTGTGAAGTGGCACCAAGTCCACTGATCACTGTACTGCACGTCCCAAATTTTTTATTTGAAGTAGAGCCACCCTGTTGCTAATCAGTGGCACCACTTTCAAAACTGCTTGAACTCCAGGGACTTTACTGGCAGATTTGTGGTGCAAAGATAATGCTGTATCTTCCACCAGCATGTACCTGGAATGCACAATAAAGGCATTCAAGAATATTTTCTTCTGGATGGCCACCACTATAGATCTGTGCAGCATTTTGGGAAGCTCTTATATCTTGTCTTTTCAGCCCTGAGGGCCCAAGGCTTCACTCCCCTGGGGTTACGTCCATAGCTCAACAAGTTAATAAAGCAGGAGCACCTCTGCCACAGTCAATGGAATGACTCTGGTGCAAGTGAGAGGAGAACCAAACAGAAAGTCAGCACAAGCCTTCTTCTTCCAGTATCCATTAGAGTACAGCCTTGGCACAGGCTGCCATATTATGCAATTTAAAGGGAGTGTGGCCATATTTCCCAAGAAAAGACAGCAAAAGCCATATTAATAGGAGGCCATGTCAGACAAAACCCAAAATCAGTTCTATGGGCTATTGAAAGAATCATTATGGCCTCTGGTGCCAGTAAGAGCTGACATAAAAACAGAATGTTATTTATTTTTCAAGGGGAGAAGCACTTCAAAAGCACTGTGGCATTTGCTCGTTATGTGCAAGGCATTGTGGGGCAGCCCAGCTTTCAAAGCTGGAAGTAAGCATAAGCCATACAGATATAAACCACTGAAAGTAAGGCCTGGAAAACAATTTGAGGTGTATTTAATTTAAAATTGTTTAAGTGCTGCAGTACTGGGACTGGATATCATATCCACCCTCCTAATCTGGCTGAAGTGAGACATAATTATGAAATGTGACTACTATTTAATAACAGTTTCTTTCATTCAAGGATCATAAGTGCATTAACCCTCCCAGTATTCAGGTGAACTGGGCAAGGATCACTTCACTCACTGCTGGGGTGGAATGCAGCAGCTGCTACGTAGCGCCCAGCAGAGCTGTATGGACATGCAAGACCAACACCAGTCCTAATGTCCCCAGCAGCAAGGCAAGAGAGCATCTGAAAAAGCCCAAGTGCATTTCTAATTGATCTGGACCCTGGCCAGGGCGKCAGGACAGCCCCTCTAAAGAGTACGCTTCTCCATGGTAGGATTTGCTCTGGGGTGAAGACAGGCAAGGTCCGAGACTGGACCAATGCCTGAGATGCTGAATAGCAGTATCCTGACTTCTGCCTGCCTCAGTTTCCCACAGCTTTAATAGGGCAAWAACAACGCTGGCATGGCTTGGAGGTAGGGGAGGGGCAGGAAAGSGAAAGCTGCCACAGCACTTTGAAAATGGAAAACGCGGCGTAAGTGCCACGTCATTACTTTCAGTGACTCTTTTCCGACCACAAKCATCGGAGGCGGCGTGATTGCGTCTCATCTGAAACACGGCATCGCTGTCGCCTACTTCACCACCATGTCCAGAGAGYGCAGGGGGAAAGTGCCACTTACCAAAGTCACGAGCATCATTTCTGACAATGCTTCCTCCTCCCAYGGGAGCCGGCCAGCCACCCATGGGCACAGCCGAGCAAGGCTTGGCTGAGGAGAGCTGCTGGCSTCGGGGTGCGAGGTGGCTGGTGGCAGGCTGGGTAGCAGGCAGGACATGGTTAAGGGAATGCTGAGGGGAATGGCAGCATCTCTCATGACTCCTTTGGCTGCTCGCCAGGGAGCCATGTGACTCCTTGGTTAAAAGAGTCCTCTCAACCATGAGACACTTTTTCTTCCCCCTCTGGTTGTACCTTTTCTTTTSTGAACTTAAAAGAAAACAAAACGTACCCACAAAACTTTCCACATTAAAGTTGTATTGTAGTCCGATGACTCAGGGTGAGAAATTCAAGGGGAATGAAGAGGAAGGGGAACATTTCTGAATCAGACCTGTTGTGCTGAGCCTTAAAGGAGAGGAGGATTTTGCTGGATGGAGAACAGCACTGCTGTACAGCACGGTGAGCAAGGAGCAAAGGACAGGGCTTAAATCTACTCCCTACCGCTGTGGGCTACAGCTAAGTCTGTCAGAGTAGCTTCAAATCCAGTGGACGCTGATGCTATCAAAAGGCCCAAGAGTGGGAGTGCGAATAAATATGGCTTCATCTGATTCATAGTAAATTCCTTTTTCTCCACTCCCATGGCCTAAAGGGTACATCATCTAGCTTTACAGTTTTTGGTTGTTTTCTTTTATTGGCACCTCTCATCACAGTATCTGAGCACCGCCCATAACAATTAGATTGGCACATCCCTAGTAGGCTTCCTGGAGTCTTTTGTTCTTCTCCCTTCTCTGTCTCTGGGGARCTCTGGCCAGGGTAGGTGCTTCTGAGGGGCGGGATGGGGTCAGGTTATTGTTGTTAGTGTCACTCTGGTTATGTTGTAAAAGGTATATCAAAGAGGAAGTTCTTGCACTATGACCTAAAGGTCATCAGACTCTGGATTAGTCTAATCTCTGAAAGTTTGTTCTCCAGACAGATCCTTTCGACCGAGAGTAACTTACTTCTGGGCTCAGAGCTTTGTCTTGTGTTTTACAATCTTTGTTGTTCCAGAGGAGCTCAACAGGCCTGGCAGAGGCAGAGGTTGGGTCTGTCTTCTCTTGCTGGGCCATGACCCACTAATTGCTGTGTGGAGGTTAGGCTTCACACCTTRAACTGGGGATGAAAGAGAATAGGAGAGATGAGAAGAACTTGCATGCAGAGGCAATATGCACAGCATAACCTCACCTGGACACATGCTATTTATTTTGAAGTTGGCACGCTGTTTTCATGGTCAGAGCACTTTGGAAGTCATGGAGCCTGTGTCTCACTTTGGCTTTGTCTTCTTTTGGGAGAAAAGGGCAAAACATTTTGAAAATTGCCAGCAGGGCAATTTTTCAGGCTCATCCATCTGTTTGGGTCTCTTGTAGGCTGCACTGAGTGGTTGGAAGAGCTGTGGCTGGAGAGTGGCAAGTTCAGGGATGTCCATTAACCAGTAACACACAATGCAAGCGTGCTGAGGATGTGCAGGAGAGGATTTAGAAACAACAGCTTGCTTCTTTATAACCCCCAAACGCAGGTGTGCTTCTAAACAGAACCAAGGCATYGTCTTGGTGTAAATACTCAATTTTCAGGACTGCATTTGAGACAAGCATGTGTGCCTGCCCCTGTGTGCTCCTCTCTTCTCCCCACCCCAACTACGCAGAGTGCCAAAGCCAGCTCCTCAGCAACAAGACTTGGCAGGTGGCACCTGATGAGATAATCATGCCCCTGGGACATTAGGAGGCATGAGGTGCAGCCAGGTGCTCCTAATCTGTCCATGGGTGTGATTTTCCGTGGTAACCACACCCTCAAGTGTTGTCTTACTGCAATTAGGAAATTTGTTCAGTTTAGGTCAAGTACTTCTGTTAGGGTGCTCTTCACATCTAACATGTGTTGGCATGGCAGGAGCATGTGGAYGTCCAGGGTCAGGCAATGCATTGTGCTGAGTGGTGTTCCTGCAGCTAACGGGGAAGAGATCCCGCTTCTCACCAGTTTGCTCTCTGTTTGGTTCCGAATCTCGACCTTCCCTTTACGAAGACCCACTAATCTGAGCATTAATTCAGGTGCAAATAAAACCAAATGGAAATGGTTCCCTGGGACAAGACACTCAATTTCATATGTGTCACAAGCAAGGAATCTTTTAAGAATTTGCCACTTTCGCTTCCTGGGATTTCCATTTTGCAAGAAGTGCTTTAAAAACTAACACATATGAGGGCCATACTGCAGCAAAAATCAAATGACAGTTCCTTCTTGTAGGTAGAAAATGCCTTGCTTTCACAGGGTGGCTTGCATTTCGGTCTTACTATAGGCAGGCATGGAAGGTAGGTGTTAAATCAGTCTGGTAGCGAAAAATAGCAGTCAGATACTCACACAGGTTCCTACCTTCTTGTTAAAGATGTGGTGCAACAAGGTCCAACAGACAATGAGGCGCTCTGGCTATCACAGAGGTGAATAGGAAAGGGGGGCCTCCAGCTGCTTGCAGAATTCGTTCCCCATGTCTTTTCTCGGGCAGAGCTGCCATTGCTTGCCAGGTCTGTTGCAATACTGTAAGAGGTATGAAATGAAACAGCACAGAAGTGACTTCAAGTGCTGCCAAGGTCTTGGTGTGACTTTGGGGAAGCCTTTCCTGCCTGTGTGCTGCGRTGCCTCTTCCAGCATTGCCTACTTGGGCTGCAAGCGGGGGAAGATCTCTCTGTGCCTTCACACAGGGAAGCACGTGCAAAACCTGTGCTTCACTCAGCCAGCCTAGGTGCTGCCTAGTTTAATTTTAAATTTTGGCTCCATCGAAACATTGCCTGAATAACTGCAGGATTTAGCTCACAGTGTTTTGTTAGGACAGTGCTGTTTATTGGAAAGAAATGGTAAAATCCATCAGCTCACYGAGGAAGATCTCCTACGTTGGATAAAGATAAATCAGAGGGACTGGTGTATTTTACCTCTCCGAAAATGAAAAACACTTTCAGTGCCAACAAAAGTCCTGCTTTTCTTCATATTGCACAGATATGTTTTTTTGAGGTGTATCAGATCTTTGCTTACATGATAGTTGTCATTGTATACCTAATTAGAAATCAGCTTTAGCTTTCTGACAATAGCTGGCACGGATYATGTTCACTCTAAGACATCTTGTGAGATAATTAAAGCGATGACTGACAACGTAGCACAGCAAAAAGAATGTTTCTCAAAGTAGAGCCGCTTTACAGGTTGCTCGTATGCATTTTGTTAAATGCAGCCCTGGTATAACTACCCTGGCTTTGATGAATTCCCCAGAAATTAATCTGGTGCCTTATTTTTTGAGAGCAAATCCTGAGATTCCCCCTGTTCCTGACTCCTTTTAAAATTCACGTTTAAATGCATGTACATGAATATACTGCTTATGAAGGGTGCCTGGATCACAGCCCTGGAAAATGAATTCCTCTCCTTACCCACAAAACCAGTACAGCACAAGCAGAGGGTGTGTGAGCTTCCCCMCTCCACCCCATCCTTGTGTCTCATCCATGACCTAGAGGGGCAACCTCTAGCTAGGCATAAGCGGGTGGCTCAGTCTCTGTACTTATTTAATCCTTGGCCAACCTGCTAAGGCTGCCAATAAGGGTGCCAATTGTGGTGGTGGTTTCTGTGATGTGGATAGTCGTCCACTGGGAACTGGATTAAGACCATCAACTCATTTCAAATACTCTAGGCCACAAAGCATCTGCCAAACGGTAACCATTTTTTTGGTCACTACTGACTTGGGTCATGTTTGGATCAGCGATGAAAGGCTCCATATCCCAATACCAATCCCCTGAGCCATACAGTTTCCCAGAATAATTTTTTTAAAGAAGGAAAACATTATTTATTGTCTTAGATTCTACTTTGATCTGCTGATTTTTAGTGTGAATATTGGCCCTTTAAAGTGCGTAATTTTCATTACTTGATTGTAGAGGGTTCAGATGCTGGGAAAGATTTTGGAAGATGRCAGGTGGCAGATCCATGCGGTGTGATCCAAAATGAGCTCTCAGAGATAGTGGTTACACTCTCTGGCACCTCAGCTGGCATTATATTTGGACCTAAAACTGATCTTACACCTTCAAACTTATCACACAGTCACTCAGCAGGGAAACTGCCATTCAATTGAAGAAGATAGGACGAGAGGAAATGGCCTYAAGTTGTGCCAGGGGAGGTTTAGATTGGABATTAGGAAAAATTTCTTCACCGAAAGGGTTGTCAGGCGTTGGAACAGGCTGCCCAGGGAAGTGGTGGAGTCACCATCACTGGAGGCGTTCAAAAAACGTGTGGATGTGGCGCTTCAGGACATGGTTTAGTGGGCATGGGTACTGGGTTGATGGTTGGACWCGATGATCTTARAGGTCTTTTCTAACCTTAATGATTCTATGATTCTATGATTCTAAGGTCACATTGCTTCCTTTGCTCTTGTTCTTTTGGAGATACCTAGATATCTGTGTCAGATCTGGGACATCAAYCAGCTTTGCTGGTAGCTCTTCCAGCAGCTAATTATATTGTCAGTGGTCCCTGCTGAACCCACCACAAACTTTCGTGTATGTCCACTAGCACCCCACGTTGTCGGGAGATGACTTATTTCACAGATGCCGCAGAACTGCAGGAGGCAGAGACTAAATMATTTGGCTCAAATCACACAGCCCAGCAGGGCAGGGAACTGGTGTGGAGTTTTCCTGATCTCAGCCTAGCCCCCAAACCATTAGCAGTCCTTCTCTTCAGCACACCTGAGAGTGGAGCTAGGGCCAGCTGAAATTCTTAGTTTAGTTGGCAATGAATAATATTGCTTCCTGTGGCTGTGTCTCTTGCCCAGAAGAGACCCAGTCTCAGAGAATGCCTAGAAGCACGTTGTCAGCGTGATGAAGGAATGTCTTTCCGACCTTTCTTGGATAATACAAAACTGTGCAATATTGCCACCAGCTCGCCYTTGAGCTGAAGCAAATCGTAAGAGGTGACTGGGTTTTTCTTTCCTGAGGGTAGTTTACATTTCCGCTGGCACAAAGGCACTACTTTGCTTGCATTAGTTCCTCAGAACAATGAGTCACCTACCACCTTCTTCTCTATTACATGTGGAAGTGAATCATGCTGTGAGATCAAAGGAGTGACTGTTAAGAAGACAGAAAATTCTAAGCAGACCCATTATAGCTATGGATGTTCAGAAGCAACAGATAGAKGAAAAAATGATGGTATTGAGTTGATGGTATTGTGAGGCTGTGGTAGAATCTGCTTTCTATCACACAAGAAAAGTGTCAGGAGCATCTTACCAGTAGATATATCACAGTGGTTTATTGGTATTAGACTGTGAAACATATATTTTGGATTTCCCTTTGTTTTGTTTAAAATAATAAACAAAAAATTATTTTATTCAATGTATCCTTCCACTGTGAAAAATTGTTTCTATTAAGAGAAATAGAAGAAGATGGAAAAAGTAGGGGAAAAATTGTGTTTGAAAGATTATATGCAGTCATATATATAAGTATAGAAATCATAATTCTTTAATTCTTAAAAAAAATAAATGCATCACTGCAAAGCGCTCTTTTTTTAAGTTTCTCTGCTTATTTGGAGCCCTTTTATGTATAGTTTCTCTTTCCAGAATAGAAGCTTTCCTTTCAACAGCAGCTGAGGCTTAAATTCAAGGAAACACATGGAGAAATGTAAGCGTACTGGCTTAAGAGAGCTTGTAGTTACATGCATATATTTAAGCAGACCACGTCCCAAATGTAGAAAACACAGGACATAAACAGTGCCTAGCACCCATGTATGTTCCCTGAGTGCAAAGGGATTCCAGCACATGCTTAACTCTTTCTTAAACCAAGTTCTACATTTGGGTGATAGCTCTCAATTCTACTTTTTCACTAGCAAACCCATGAAAAGTGAGCTGAAAACGTACAGTGTCAGAGTGTCAGTGAAATCTCAGCTTGGGATGTATGAGTTTGTATAAGTAAGTCAGATTTTTCCTTTCAGCCTGTTGGCTGTGTGCGAGGACCAAACTTATCGTCTCAGGAGTTTTGAGGTGCAAGGTGATGGGGAGTGATGGGTAGCAAGGGAGGGACAGCCAGGGCAGGGCCTGCATGCTCCCCAGGAAGAAGGGAATGGAGAGAAGTGTGGGGTGGAAAACGCAACGGGAAGGAGAGTGAGTGAACCAGGAGCTGGAAGGGGAAGGAGCCCAGCAGCTGGAAGGAAGAAAGTGAGGAGTCAGGGAAGCATGGAAAACAAAGATGGAGCTGGAGAACGAAATAGGCTTTAGAAAGGTTGCCAGAAGGGAGGCAGTTCTTGGGAGGTTCAGCGTTTAGCCTAATCGTCGTTCAACCGGTCTTGTTGGTCCAAGTCATGGCCCCATCAGTTGGTCAGAAATTTAATCACCTGAGAGCAGCTTTTTTGCAACTCAGCATGAGGACCACAGTCTGGAGAGGAGCATAGCCYGGAATCAGGAGGCAAGTGCCGAGTTAGGAAGTATGCTCGGGAGGCGTGAGCAGAGCAGCTCAGGAAACCAACGTCAGCCCAGAGACATCCGCTGTGCTGCTGAGGCTTATTATCCAAAAAGGATGCGGCTGACCATCACTGGTCAGGAAGAGAGACAACAAAGGGCAGAGCACAACTCATAGCTGGCTAATTTCAGCTAGCAGAGGATGATCCCCCTTTTGAGGAGGGGGCAGGGGGAGAGCTGCAAGAGAGGGAATGTGAAAGAGGTAAGAGACAAAGCGCAGTTTGCATCAATAAGAGAATTTGGCTTTGGAAGAAGATTTTCTGCATGGCTGCTCCACATAAATTGTGCTCAGCTCTACAGTTGCAGGATTTTGGGGTCTCTGATGAGGTTCTTGAACTCCTGAGGACAATTTTACTATTTAGCATCCCAATATGCTACCATCCACGAAACCTAAAGCCTTACGCGGGTGCACTTATAAGTTTAGAGATTCAGAAATGCTGTAATACTAATGGTTAAAAAGGACATGGATTGAAGGMTCTCTTTACAGGATTTCATTTGTGAGTATTGGGCTGAATGTACTCTTTGGCCTGAGAGTCCCCAACTGGAGTACATAACGGCAACACATAATCTTACAATTCTTCAGTCACAGCAAATGCTGTGTAATACCGGTGTGCAAGGCTGAACTGGGACAGTCACTACTGAGGGGATGCTCAGCTYTTCCTTCCTCTAGAGCATGAATTCATTTCAAAAGCCAAGCTTTCAGGGGGTATAGCATTGTTTGYGTGCAGCCAAACCATGAAGGATTTTCTTCCCAAATTAAATTCAGGTCTTTTCTTCCCATCTCTATAGCTAACTTTTTTCAATATTTCGGCTGACTGGGATCCAGTTTTTAAAATATATATAGGATCTATTGCTTGGCACAGAATAGAGACCYTGGCTTTTATAGCATCCATGCACTACCAGGGTCTAGTTTATTACTTTGTAAAGTATTTTTGGGATATAGCTTTGTTTATATAAAACTAAATYCAGTACCATGCATATTTCACTTCTCTCTCTTCTTTTCTGTTGTTTTATTCATGGACACAAATATATATAAAGGGTTTATAAGATATAGAAAGACTCCGGAGAAGGTCTTTYATGACTGACTATGAGTGGTTTTGGGATCTTCTTTTTAGCTTTGTTTAGAGTTCTCTTTCCAAAGTTGCACACAGTTTTAGTTGAAATTGGTGCCTCACACACACATATATGATTTCAATCTATGTCTCACAAGCCTGATTCTCAAAGTTTCAGTCAGCAGTTTTCACTAAGGGCATATATGTGTAGACCTAAGACGAGGTAAATTTTAACGTAAGCTGGCTATTGTATCTCACCCTCCTGAGGCGCTCAAATTAAACTCCTTGAGATGAAGAGAGCAAGATTGTCATCTGAAGTAAACTATCTCATAAAAACTAATCTCAGTGTAGCAATGCCGGTTTCAGTCTTGTCATACAATCRCAGAGCTGTATTTTTCTTTTTCTCCTTCTCCTCTATTCCCTCCATTATTCTTTCTAAAATAAAATGATTGAGGAAGGAGATAACTGATAGAGAAACACATGAAACTGAAAGGAGGCTCAGAAACAACCTATGATCCCCATCGGTGGATTCTGCTCTTTGGAATAAACCTCAAGTCACCCACTTTCCCTGAGATGTGAACCCAAAAATATGCTTCCCAGGGACCAGGAAGCACCTGGCAAATACCTGGAGAGAGACTCGCTCACATGTTCAGCAACACACGCTGGCACACACGTGCAGTCACCCAGGCAGAAGAGTAAATGCTAGCTCCAGTGCTTCCAAGTTGAGAACACATATCTGGGCAAACATAGGTTATTATAACTCTGGACAGCAAACCACAAAGGCATTCAAAGAATCACCACCACAACATTTTACAGAATATTATTACAACTGTCACCAGCAGTTCTGTCAGAAATCTGAAAATTGCAAAGGACAAAATTTAACTACTGAGGAGCAGGAAATTCTCAAAAATTGTCTGGCACGTTTCAGACCAGATAGAAAAAGGATGGACTTAGCTGCTAACCATCAAGCAGAGSACAGGGGGAAAACTAATATCAGAACGATACCCGTCTACATCTTTTCCTTTAAGATCCCACATACATTCTCATTAGTATTTTTATGTCTGCTTGCTCTCCTCCTCTGTATTGCACCACCTCTGGAGCTGGACTAGCTCCAAGGACTAACTCGAACACTGTTCTTCATCAAAATCTCAAATCTCACTAGAGCTGTGACTTTGCAAACAAGTTGAGAGAGAAGAGAAATGGAGCTGTGCTCATCTGGCCTATACCTGCACCAGCAAAATGTGTCACAGTAACATTGCAATTAAATTATACCTCTGAAGTCACATAAGACGTCTGGCTGGGCATGACCTCTTGTGCTGTTAAAGGACTTATTTTATGCATTCATATATTCTGATATAAAATACGTGGCATTTTGTGTTRCTCCAGATTTTAATTATGCAATATTAATCCTTTCCTCATGCCCCCTTAATGCAAGAGGTTGTCAGAGGAGAAGTAGGGATTTGGACACAAGGATCTGGGAGTTGGCGCTTCTGGAGCTTGGGAAGCTTCCACAGGAAGGGTTTTTGGTGGCTTGAACCCTTGGGATATCTTCTAGACAGGAGATGGAGTAGGGCTGTTATGCAAAGGTGCAGAGCTTAAATTCCTTCCTTGAGTCCCACAATCAATAATGGCTCTGAGGAACCTTCTTCATGCTGCATCCCTTTTAGCTGCTGCTTCAACTAAAAGTGATCCACGAGCACATTGCCTAAAAGCTTTTGGTTACATTATTAGGAGTGAAATGCTTAAGCACACTAATTGCCATTTTTGCCAGATTTCAGGGAAAGCAGAGTTGTAGCATGAACTGTGCAGCTCMCATTTCTCTCAGAGCTATTGTTTCGGACTCCTTGCACACTGAGGGGAACAGCAAGGTTACAGTAGTTTGTATGTTGAAGGGCTGATGAACCAGTTGAGAAAATACTCAGGATCAGAATGGTGCTGCAGTTTCCAAATAGTGAGCACGGACACGTTAATGTAGTTGGCCCCAATTACTGCCTGCCAGTATATATGCAAAGTGTTGCTGGGTGTGTGTACACTTCTGCCAGTAAAGCCTTGTTGCCTCTGCCATCGTGTATTCCAGGGATGGCTTTCGTGGAGCCCCACACATGGCACAAGCAGACCTCGTGGGCCCTCCTGTATGCTGGGATGTGATTGCAGCGCCCAGAGTGATGCCCAGTGGTGCCTGCCTTCTATGTTCCTGTGTGATGCCCTGTACAGAAAAAAAGATTTATCCTAGAAATACCTGAGAGGGTTATAAAATGTACTATTTTTACTACTGGTCATGCCCATCTCCCTCTAAAGCCAGGTGGTTTTAATACTAAGAGTTCAGGGACTTGTCTGTAATACAGCACCAGCATTGYGGAGTTGTGAAAGTGTCCAGCTGCAAAGGTGTCCAGTTGTGCAAAATCCCTTCAGCTGGCACTGCCTTGGTGACTTGGCAATTGGTGTAGATCTGGAAACCGAAGTTCGGCRTCATGTCCTCTCACTTTGGTCCCAATGCTGGATGGGCTATTTTGTTATCTAGTATAGTTATTTGCAACCAGGAGAAAATGCAATTATATTATTGTAAGTGTAAAAAGCCTCTTACTTTACAGGCCACAGGGTGAATGAGAACATGTCATAACAGGAGTGCTTTTTAGGCAACCTGAGGCCACTATCTCATGAAAATGCAGATTGCCCCAGAGTCAGTAAGTATGATCCTATAAGGCCTAGAAATGGACAGAAGACAAGTCCTAGCTCCTCAGTGGTACAGCATGCTCCTTTCCAGTGGTAATGACCTATAAGATACGACACATGAAGCTTGTCAATCATCCAAGGCTGGCTGTTGCATCTCTGATGTAGGAAATACTGTTTCTGGGAGGAAATATGTTTATTTATGCGCTRGTGGTTTTATAACTGCTGCTTAGGTTTGGAGCTTCAGAAGTGGCTCCAGCAAGCCTGGGTTAATGGACTGARAGTAGGAGAGGTGCAGGATAAGTAACGCAGGAGGCATTTCCGCAGCTTACCAGCTGATATCACCACAATGTAAGTGATATCAACGTATGTGCTGAACAAAGCATTCTGTTGTATTGGGTTCTCCCCTCAGTTCAGCAAGAGGCTGACATTTTGTGGCCTAATTTCACCAAAGTACTTAAGCTTGGGAGTATCCCACTGGCTCTAGTTTGAACTCAGTGGGAACACATGTGTGTTTAAAACTTTCCACACGCTCTTAAGAGCATGTCTAAAGCCCATGCCCGGTGTGCTCCATGGGACGAACACCGAAAGGCTGAGTGTCATCAGCAGCCACTGGTGACGTGTGTGCTTCGGTCACAGCACGCTCCCTCGGGTGGGCCATTGCTTCACCAGGCTGTTTTCAGTTACATTTTTTTCCTGACYAGGGCTGTTTAATTTGTCCCTTTGCTCTCAGACCTTTGCTTGGACAGTTTATGTTGCTTTTTAAGAGCTGCCTTTAACGCAGGAGCTCAGACCTCTTTGGGAAATCTGCCTGCAATCATCAAAACTGAAAGGGACAGATCTGCATATGGAACATGCTGAATGTGTAACATCATGTAGATGCCTAAAGGAGATATGAGGTCTTTAGGAAAGCYGACTGCTCCTGTGCTGGAAATCTGGCTTTCAACTCTTTGGAAAATCTGGGTGCTGAACAGATTTCCTTTTAATTATCTGTCTTTGCTGTCACCCCTAGCAATGTTAAAAGCTTACTGAAGGTAATCACCTTCCCTGAAAGCCTGGAGAACATTCGTTCACTCACACATGTACGCTATTTCCGTACATCCAGCTGAAGATGCACGCTTTCCCCGGCTATGCATATAGCACTGGCTCCCCTCCCGGTGCCTCTTCTCACAGAGCTGCACCCCCAGCTGCCTCGTCACCCCGTATGCAGAGACGTGGCATGACCCTTTATTTTCSGTCTTCTCCAGTTGTGCTCTAGGGACGGTCACTCCTCCCCCAGCATTGTCCTTTCCTGTTCGTTGCCATTCTAACATTTGCTATTTATTTATTTTTAAGCTGAACCTTTGCCCTACAGCTGTCCATGCTAAGTAGCTTCTGGCAGGGCCAATCACCAGCACCAGTGGACTTCATCATCTACCTCCCATCCCCTGGTCTAGCAGGGAAGGAAAGGGAAAAACGTGTGCACAGGCAAGGTCCTGCGCAGGACAGGAACACTAAGGCAACAATAATGAGCRCTGATACTGACCCTGGTTTCCTATATACATATTGCCAGTGAGGACAGTCATTTCTTTGGAGTCCCCACGGACGCTTGTAGAGTTAAACGGACTTTGGCTCAGGCCACCTTTGTTTGATACAATCATTTGCTTTAATGGGGTGAGTCAAATTACTCTAGTTCCCTCCCAGTTTGAGACACAGCTGATTGAAGGGGAGGGTGTGGAGGTTGCAGTGGGAGGAAGAGAGAATAGTCTCCTTTGAAAGCAAATAAATGCTACCACTTCTGCTAATTGCATAAAAGTCAAAAGCTAAGCCATAAATGGTAGTGCACGTCTGAGATTACTCGACAGCCCTGTTATTCAAATGCAGAACACTGTATGAAGCAGATATAGAAGAGCTTAGTGTTAGAAAAGGCTCTTATCTTCACTTGTTAAACCACTCATGTGTTATGACAAGTCATCCCTAGCCTAACAAATGAAGATTAGTGCACCACCAGCAGCATAAAAAAGTATGGATTCTAGAAACTATAATAGTGGACCCAAATGGCTCCTGATCTTTGGAGAACTGACACCTTAAACCAGTCATAGCTCAGACCCCTTTCTCATGAAACATCKGAAACCCACCTGTCTGTCACGTACCGGTGAAGATGCAAAGTACTCTTTTTGATATGAGAACTGACTTCCCAGTCCAATTAAWCTAGTGAAAAGACTTCTGCTGTTTTCAAAAGGCTTTGGATCAAGCCCAGGAGTGGCTGATAATGCACACCAAGCATTAACATGTGGCCCAGAAGGATGGCAGATATCGCAGCTTCTGCTCATATTTGGCAGCCCCTGTTAAAGCCAAGGCATACCAGAGTGGCTCCTCAGAGGTGACTCGCTRCAGGGTGGCAGAAAATTGGCCTCAGTGTTAATATCCAGAGTTGTTTTCAAAGTCAACTGGAATACATATTTGTGTGTAGGATTTCTCCTTTGAAAAATTCAATATGCGGAAACCACAATTGCTCCATGATAAGAGGTAAACAAAGAGAAGAACAAAAGGAGCTGTGAAAGGCAGCAGCGTGTTGCAATCCATTTGAATGTTTATCTGCAGCAACATGCAGAGGTGGATTCATACAACCAAATTTAGGCAATGAGGAGAGGCTCTCAAGTTAGGAGTCTGGTCTCCCTGGGTACCTCCTATAGTTAATGGAGAAACGGGCAGGTCCATGGGGTAATTCAATCCACCTCCGTTCTGAATCATCCTGGGAGGTGGCTGGCTCTTTCCTTGATGGTAGAGGGAACCTGGGGCGCCTGGTTGCCTAACTCAGGCACCTCTGATAACACCGTGAACTGCACAGAAAATGGGGCCCGGAGAAGAAGGCTACCAAACGTCTTTGTTTAATTCCCATTAAAATGAATTAGACCTAGCCTGGCTGCCTGAATGCTGAGATGCAAGAGATGCAAGGGAGCAAATGGGATGGATGCTAGACAGGCAGAGGCCCAAACTCTGCTCTGTGCCCATGATCCCATGATACACGTGGGTCACAAGTAGCGTAAGGAAAAATGCAGCGCTGGCAGTCTTTGTGCTGCATGGATTTTCGGACTGATGAATGGGAACTGTAAAAGCCCCTCATAAATTAAAATAGTGCTGAGGTGCTGCAGCAGTGGCATCCTTCTTCAGGCTGTTGGCCCGAGTAGGGTGATGGCACTGGTAGATAGCAACATTTCTTTGAAGGTGGGATAGTGAAGTCCCCCTTACACCAACACACCGCTGTTCCGGAAGAAAAACAACTTCTCAGCCTTTGTTATAGGTTATCAGTGCCATGGTCAATGTACAGTTGAGGAGGAAGCAGAGCAAACCTGTTTTCTAATTCAGGTAAGGGGTTCAGCAGCAGTTCGGGGAGAGGTGACACAATCTCTAGAGCTGCCGAAGTGTGCTTGGGACTTCCAGGCAGCAAGAGTGAGTCACAGGGAGGGACAGAGAGAGAGAGAAAGAGAAGCGAGCTCAAATCTGGGAAGGTAGAGAGTGTGGGTGGAAGGCAAATACCATGAAAGAGCAGAGGGCTGCTGCGTGAGTCAATTGAATCCTATAGATACTAATATTTATCATAAATACCAAAGAAGTTTTAGCAACCACAGACTCTCAGAAAGTATTAAATGAAAACTGTTCCCTGTGGTTAGAAGGACCAGAGTAGACGAGAGTGGAGGAAAAAGAGGTAACAGGACTGTGAACACAAGGGAAGGGATATTGTGGAGTATGACATAATGGAATATGGATTAGCAGCAATTATGTGGGATGGACAATAAGATCAGATGATTAGCTTTTCCAGAAAGATGCTGTGTTGTTTTTCCCAGTAATCTCTTACTAAAAAGGTGCTAGAATGCATGAACAATACAAGAAAACTTCTTCTTATTCTAGTGGCTTTTCTTTCCGTAACTCCATAAGTTTTGCATAAAAAGCATTACAAGATACTTCTTCTTTTTCTTTTTTTTTTTTTTTTTTTTTTAAATGTTGCTTTTTTTTTTTTTTTTTTTTTTTTTTTGCTTTGGTTTTCAGATGGCACCGAAATGTGAGGCTTACAATCTATACAGAAATATTTTTAACTCTGAAAGTTGCTTTTCGGGAGCTCTGTCAATGCAGAGATCATCATTTACCACTTTTACTTCACAATGTTATCTCTCACAAGGGCCTGCCCTGTGGGGTGCAATAGCCTGTCAGTGATTCATTTTTCTTCTTTCTTCAGAAAATGCACTGGAGGGTGAAGGAAATGATAAGCATTATAACAATCTTATTACATAGCTTTTTGATTTTAATAACAAAAAAGACRTTGTGAAAAAAATGATAGAAATGCATCTTTGAAGGCAAGGCAGCAGTACAATGCCTCAGAAAATACAGAGTTTTGTTTGACTCTTTTAGAATGTTATAAAATAAAGCCTAAACTTTGGGCATTCCCAACATGCAGAAGTGATTTATTTTTTTCCTTTTCTGGAGGACGGATTGCAGTGAATTTCAAATATAATTGTCAATGCTGGACTCTAAACCTTCTCAGGTGGTTCCATCTACAGGTTAARTAGAGCAGTATTCAGAATGGATATAAGGGTGAGAAACTGAGCCACAGCTGGTATGTTAGGACTATGCAAACAAACCAAGGCAGGGAGGGAGAATTTTTATCTGAAATTATAGGAGGGATTGTTATGCATTGAATTTGGTGTCAAGACTTTTCCTGTTCTGTGACTGCCTCAGTAATTTCAGACAAGACAGTTCAGAAGGCTCTTAGAGGCTACAGAAAAGGATATTGCCCTGACCTGAATGACTGTTTCTCTTATAATCTCTAGAGTGCTCTTGAACAGGAATTTGCAGTTGATATTGGAGTTGTGTCCAAATTTGACATTTGAAAGCTCCAGGTTTGGGTTAAAATTTCAGATTAGTAGTTACTTCTTTTTTTCCTGAGAACTCCCAATGGATCCTGAGTGTGGCTCCTGCCTAAGTGTGCATTAGTATGTGGTCTTTAATTCACGGTTGCATTTTTCTACAGGATCCKTGCCTCAGGAGCGCAGGCTCTGGGGCATTCACTTAGAGTGACTTTGGGTCGGTAAGCTTTCCTCCGGGGGCTGTGATTGAGCACAGGCTGTCTGGGGGGGTGTGGGAGGGTCCTGTGGGGCAAGCGCCTGAGTGTTGCTATCGGGAACTATGTCCTGTTCCTTTCCCTGGCCCGACTGTCTGTGTATTGCTAGCTGAGTCATTTAAACTCTTTTTTTTTTAAAGTTAGTAGTAACTGTTCCCTGTATTTGATTGGCTTGATTCGGGTTCCCAGGATGTGACTTGCTGAAGTGGGGAGCAATCCCAGCTGCAGCACAAGTCAGAAGGATCAGTGTTTCAGACAAAAAAATTATTTTGAAGGCTGGTGTCCTGAGAGTTGTCAAACTGAACTCCTTGGATCGGCRAATACTTCATAGCTAAACCTTGCTAAATTTCTAAGGTGGGAGGAATCATGTCTCCCCTCCTCAAAGGGGTATTATGAAATGGTTTTTCTGTGATTCTCTCCCACATTGTATTGATCAGCACTATACAAAAGCCAAGGTCAAGCTCAGAATTCATCAATAAAATGGAGTTTGAAGCACTAATAAAAGCTGGGGTGTGCACAGCGAACAAGGAGAAAGCAAGACAGAGCAATTCCTCATCAAAGGAGTGCATGCACCCTGTGCACTAAGTGAAGGAGAGGGTCCTGTGGAAAAAAATGTTGTGTTGCCATTGAACTGCAGGCTGTATCACTGTGTGCACACAGAAGACAGATGAATGAAAGTTTCACTGTCAGTCCTCATTCTGGCATTTCCTAACTTACAAGTGCTTGACCTCATAACCTTAAAATGTTAGTGTAGAGTTGCTTTCTATCAGTTAATATTACGTATGCTTATAGTGGTTTAAACAGAAAGACTGATAGAATGAACTAGGACATGAAACCCTGACGTAAATTGTCTTTTTTTTTTTTTTTGGCATTTTAGGGAACAGTTCTTTCCATACTTGATTTTCCGAGGCTTCCTCTATGACATATCATAATATATTGTCTCACTCACTTTTAAATTAACAAGTTAATTGAAGCCTGTTAAATCCTAGAATTTAACAGTCTGGGATTTTAGAGRCATTGCCCAAATTCATCCTTCATATTACTCGGATGACTTTGGTATTTGGCTTATTGCACCCCTTTAATTTTGGAAGGTTAATCCTGCTAGCCTTACTCACAATGAAGAGATACATCGACTTGGCCTGTTACACTGGACTCCTTTGTGTCAACAACTCAGTAAACGAAGAGACATATTTGGATGCCTTTGCAGGGCAATAAAAAGAACTGCTTTGTGTCTTGCCCAAGAAACAGAAGCATTCACAGGGCAAATTAAAACTTTGCCACATAGCTGATGGAAAACTGCCAAGTGATAATTTCACATGGCAGTTTGCTGAAGACTGCACCCTGCTTATAAGCTCTTGGTTAAATCCATCCTAACTCTTAAACTGTAGGTCTTATTAAAACAAGGTGTATTTTTAGATAAAGACGTTAGAACACACTGTAATTTCTACGGCTGATTATACTTCTCAAGAGAAGGAAAGCAAGGTGAATGGGTGGGTGTGTGTGAGCATAGGTACGTGTGCGTGTGTGCGTGTGTGTGTAGGTATCTGTAACAAAGGTGGAGTTAACTATTATTTGAAAGAAAAACCAATCCCGGCAATTTCTGGTTTTGCTTTGTTTTTTTTAAAAGAAAAAAACACTTGTAAAAGGTGCAGCCTGCAAACCAGCTTGGCTGCATTATGCCGGGGTAAATGAAGAAGGGTGGTAGTAGAAGCAGGATTTTGTGGAATACATCTGAACAGAAGAGTGGTGGCCTGAGGTTGACCAAAGCTCATGGAAAAGAGATCTCCCAGCTGGATGGTGATCAGCCCAAATTCTGTCTAGAGCAGCATTAGTTGGAAGACATCATCACACCACAGCTGCTGGGTGGTTGAGGAGAAAATGAATGTTGTGGCTTGACAGCAGCTCCCCCATGGGTCCCACCAAGCCACCTCTGTAACTAGCAGTAATTAACACCCTTACTTCCAGCGGGTGCCTCCAAGAAGCAGGCCTCTAAAGGTGAGAGTTCTCCCTCTGAGAGGCCCCTAGGTTGTGGCTAAACCTGTAGAGTGAGCACTGTAGTACTGTCCTGCCTTTGAACACCCAAAGGGAGCGGGCTGCAGGGAAGAACCTAAGCCACGGGAAGCAATGGGATAAATTTACTATCTCACCATTTAAGGACCCYGAGAAAAGCAGTGAGATTGGTTAGTGAAGAAAGAGAAAGCAACTATATCTTAGGAAGCTACTGTCAGYGTCATAGGGCAGAACTAAATTTCGTACTGCAGAGGTTTCAGTTTTCTTTTTGGTTGTCGTTTGCTCCACTGTGACAAACGTTAGTGTCTGAATCAATGACTGGAAGCTGAAAGCAGAACTATTCACATTTTTATGACAGCAAACCTTACAGCAGGAGTCACTAGAGCAAACCGCTAAGGAGGGTGATGAGCCGTTCAACTTGGGAAGCGCTCATGTAAAGTCTGGGTCCTTTCTGGCATGTGCTTTAGTTCTGGGTTTCTCAGATGAGTAATTCACGACCTCTTTAGGGGTCAAAAGAGGATTTGGGTAACATTACAAAGTTTTAGACGGCAGCATGCAGCCACTTGGTTCCTCCAAGGTGGAGGAGTGAGAGGCAGCGCAGGTATGGGCGTCCCATGGTTGCACTAGCCAAGGCACAGTGTGGTAGCTTCAGTTTGTTGGTAGGAGCTCAGCTCCTCCAGACCAAGGGGGATGTGCAGCAAGCAAAGAAGGAAAGGACAGCGAAGCAGAGAAGAGGTGTGTTACTGCCAAGCGGGGAGGCAACAGTCAGCATTTATAAATTCACAAAACTTCTGCTGTATGTATGCTTGGGCTGCATCTATGATAATAATTTGAGATATAATATATTCAGTATGTCCTCCTTGTCTTTAGTAGGAGATAACTGATATGCAAACTAACATTAACATCYTAGGCATGTAACTAACATATTAGTTAATGTTAGTCTGTTTAACATTGCTGAATTTGAAAATGGTCCTTAAGATGGTAGTGCTGAGCCACCTGAAGGAGACATTTAAGGTTTGCTATACCTACACTCATGTACCTTCTCTGGAGCTGGAAAACACTGACATATGTTTGGCAAAAGTGAAGAGGATGGTTTGTTTTAGAATTACTACTTTGGCGACGTCAGCTCAACTGGGGAAAAAACCTATGGACAGCTAGAAAGACAAAACAAAATCCCAACCCAACATCTTTCTTTCATGCAAATGAATAACAACAACTACAGCAGAAATGATCAGGATCATTTAAAAGAGTTTGAAAAGGATAATTTGGATGTCAGAGGGAAGCACTAAAAATGATAATACTCTAATTTTTTAGTGCCTCCCTTCTTTGCTGTCAGCTTGTTTGTTACTGATGGTACCTATGTGGGAGTCAGTTGGTATGTGCCTTCTAATTCATTTTTCAACTAAATTAATGCCCAGCACTGAGTCCGTACTGTGGAAGAGATTACAAGAACAGGCAAGTCACCATCCTGGCCCACATACCGACTAGGAAGGTAAAACAGATCATTGCAAGGAAGCAGGAAAGAAACACAAGGCAATGAAGTGGCTTGCCCAAAGATACACAGCAAATCAGAGCCAAGACTAGGACCAGATCTTATTATTTTGATCCAATATCCGAGCCACTGGAGGTGGCTCTCCAACTCTTGTCTGTGGACCTCTTGGAAGAATAGGTAAGCAAGGAGAGCAAGTGTAGGCTGCTCTTCAGGACCATGAGACTCTCGAAATCCTGCACCTATCTGATGCACCCCTCACACAACCTGACTCAGGTCGTGAACATGGGAAGTGAGCTGATAMCCTAGATGTGAACGGAGCAGCGTGAGACCTGAGTCAGGTTGCCTGGTTTTCTATGAGTCTGTGACTCCAGAGGACAATCTCTCAGATTTCCATTTCAAATCCTAAACATATGGGATGGTCTGGCCTATCTTCTCCCTGATTTAACATTATAGTGCTAAGGTCTTTCATTCAGAAAGACAATAGGAAGGTAAACGTGGTAAAATACTGCATGAAGTATATGCGAGGGAGGCTTCCCATGCCGTTTAGAAGCTGTAAGCCTCTAAAATGTGGAGGATATTGAGGCAGACAACTAAAACCAGYAAAACTTAATCTAGTGTCCAGCAACTGCTTGGTTTTGATCCTACCTAAAGGTGTAGATCTATTGAAAACTRTAGCTAATAATTTTCTACAAACTCCTGTGTGGGGTTTTGATCCCTTCCTTTTACATTGTGCTATAATGGTTGGAATCACTCAACCCCAAAAGGGAATGGGTAATTCTGCAAGTTTCAATAAGCACTGAGGAGTTGAGTAAGTGTTTGCTTCGCAAACATACTGCATGTGAAAAATTCCATTAAGCTGGTAAGGAGCCATTTAAGATATTCTTCTCCAGCTTTTCCATTAAAGTTCATTAAAAGCTTTGTGAAGCAGAAGATGTTTTGGATTAATTGCCACATTCAAATTCAAAACAAACAGTTTTTTGCATAGTTCTGTGCCTCAGTATTCACATTTCTAACAGTACCACTTCTCATCTATTGCTATTGCTAGGAATTTTTAATCCCTGATTTTTTAAGACCCTAGGATTTCTTCATTTCACATAGGATAGGTTTGAAAAAAATTATTTGGTTTGCCTGTACAGTGTCTCACCATGCTCAGAGGAAGGTTCAGAACGTGCTGGATCCCACTGACAGCTGATGCCAATTAAGAAAAAATAATGGAAACTAATGCATTGTAGCAAGGGTAAGTGTAGAGTTGCTGCAGCAACACTTAATTCCTTGATAAAGTTGCTGTACAGAAATTGCAGAAGTCCGACTTCGATTCCTGGCTGCARTACCTCACAAGGTCTTCACAGGGACCTACTCCTTCATGTTTTCTTTTTAGTCATCTACACCAGTGTTAGGTTACAATTTGGTTGCTTTCTACACAACTTTCCTTATGACTTAACACAGGCCAGGACAGCTGTAAGCTTGCAAGTCAACAACTTGCAATCAAACCCAAGGATCTCAGCCACTAGGAAAACAGTCTGTCAATAAGACCAAAATAAAAGCCACCCAACAGTTTACCATGCTTCRGAGTAAGGGATATTTAATTCCGTCCCTCTGGCTTGAAGTAACAACAGTTCAAAAATATTAGCTTACTTTGTGTGAGTTCACAGAATTAAGTGAAGTGCAGGTGATATTGGTGGAATCTGCAGTATTTGGTGCAGAATTTTAAACCCATGAAGACATAAGGGCATTGCAAAGAATCAGTGACCAAGTAGACAAGTTGCTCTAGGCAAATATAATMCAGCTTTTTATTTTCACACTGTTGATTCAAATAGTGATGAAACTGGTAGTTTTGAATGACGTGAGTTTGACCAGCCTTGCGATAATTTCCAGCAGCCCAGAACACCACAGCTGCCATTATCTGCCATTGCCTCATTGGCAGTTTCTCCACAGAACTCAAGATCTGAATGGTTATAGAAAAGGAACTACCTTTTCACCCTCAGAGAAGATTTTTCCAGTTCAGCACTGAATACTGCAGTCATTGGGTGTGGAGAGGGAAATAAGGGAGGGAGAGCATCAGTTTCTAGAAACTTACCAGAAGAAAWGTGCCAAAATTTTTTTTTGTCCTCTCATTCTCAAATTAAAAAATRCACAAACTATATCTTGGAAGAGCTGGAGAATTATTTCTTCTATAACTGGAAAAAAGCCATCAGGCAAACATCCACTGCTGAATTATCACTTTTTTTGTCTTGGCTATGTAGAGTTTTATTTTCCTTTGCAATCCCTGTATTTGTCACGCTAAGTCATCTAAGGTCGAGCAGCTCAATCATCTCTGCCCTAGTGCACATCTTTTCTGGGATCAGTATCGCCATGTTTGCATATTGCAGCTGTTGGTGTCACCAGACCCTGCTTAGCTTGGGTACCACTAGCAGCACAGTGTGGTGCTTGGCGTGGACTAGCAGCCCTACCAAGCACAGCTTCTTCTGACCAGACTGCATTCCCTTCTGCCTTCTTTATATTGCTTGGTCTCTTGCATAGATCTTCCCATGTTGCTGTCACAGCTGTGACCACATTATGGACATAGGTGACACTCTAACAATGGAGGGCAGAAGGCTTGGTCTATGAGGTCTCTTTCTCCCAAGATCTCCAGTTTTCTCTGGTCTTTCCTATCTCATTCCTGGAAGTTACTAGCATTTCAGCCAGGTCTTGCTGTAGACTTCAGTCAGTAAAAGTGACTTTAGTGGGCTGCAATGTGTTAGGACCTTATACCACAAACTATTTTATTTCTCTTTTGGGTTTATGTTTTCCTTCTGAGTGACTGATTTTTTTTGTCATGGGAAGGATTTCTTATGCTTGATGAACTTTTCTCTGTGTTAGAGTTTTATGCAGTGATATTGTGTAGAGATGGAGGATACAATGTGCTGAACATTTTGCAGAACTGAGAATAATCCCTTCACCAAGAAACTGGCTGTCAATGTTTATGTCTTTCCCTGAAATAGCACAAGGGTGATTTTGAGCTAAATAACCAAACTGGCTAGAGGACTGATCATGACATTTATGGTTCAAAAAGGGTCTATGGTATAAAAATGATTATAATGTCAAGGCTCCTGTTTGAAGTCTCCAGTTGTGTGGATCACATTTTCCCCTACTAGCAAAACAAGAAGAGTGATCATCCTCTTCTGTGCAGTGTGGATTCATTCATTGCCATTTCTAGAAAGCCCTGAGATCCTCAAAGTACACCATTTAAATTCAAAAGTAGCAAGCCTATTTCATAAGTCTGGACATACTGTAAGCCAGCTCTTTTGCCATCCACAATTCCTCTGTGGTAGGTTATTGCCAAAATCCATCTTGGCATCACTTCACTTCTCCAGTCAGAGAGCATCCTAACAAACGTACAAAATCACACAACTTTTCTTTCTGAGTCAGAGACACATCCACCTATGCTTTGTATGCGTTGTATATAAGTAAGTCATGAATACACAGTATTTCTGTCCCTTCTGAAGGAGTCCCAAAGCAGTTGTAGGCCTCTGACACGTGTGCTCAACTCTACATTCACAGAGTTGTCCCACTGGACCGTAGAGTTAAATACCAAACCATAGTTAAATTCTTAGGTAGAATCATTCAATTCATAACTGGAAAATATCAGCCATTCAGCCGGAAAAGGTATCACATTTACTCAAATAATTAGTAGGCTTCTTGCCCCCAGCTTTACCACAAAAAAGCTAGGATGGTCTTTGTGCTGACCTAATGCAGAAAACCCGCTTAAACAGAAAGAGAATACAATATATAGTTAACACTTACAGGAATTTTACACAGGCAAGTATAATTATCTGATTTTCCATCAGTTCTCTGACTCAAAAAAATGCCAGAGGATTTTTAACACCACAAGAGATCAAGCCCTCTGTTTCATCTCTGGGAGGCAACATCAAACTAGGACATGCGTCATCATCTATCACCATCTATTTTCACTGCGAATTAGGCATTTGGTATCTCCAGAGGAACTGGATTTTGGGTTAGCGTGAGATCGCATTGTTTTGTTCTACAAAAAGATGCTGATTCTTGTTGGCTTTTGGGAGTTGGTTTGTGATGTTTGGATTGTATTATCAGGATCATGCACCATATGGGTTAGTTATCAGATCCTTCATGAAGCTATAGTTTTCCAAACACTAAACAAAAACCCCCAAAGGGGCGATTTTCTTACTCTTGTACTTCCCTAAGACAGAAAGAATGCTGTGGATTTTTTTTTTTTTCTTTCTGGGTGACAGGAGGTTTTGAAGCATAACAAACAAGATGCTTAAGAGAGGTCTAAAGTATACTTTAAAACATAGCATTAAGGTATTATTTTATAATAACTTTTTTGTGAAAGCATTCAAAACACTCTCTTTATTAAAGTTACTGAACAGATATGTATGGTGTTCACCCACGGCAACTAATTTTTCCTTTAAAATGAAGATCATTACAGCATTCTGTAAGTGTTTTTTAGAACACACGAGAAGTCAGAATAAAAGCACTCTGCTTGGAAAACACTAGCCACCACAGGAGGATGGATTTTGAACAGCATGAACTGTGATTTTTTCTTTTCTGGGTGTCTGTGGGGTGGGCTTCCCCACACAGAAAGGCAGTTTGTGTCTCATGGTCAAATTTTCAAAATAAGCGAGATTTCTGTTGACCCTCCAAATGGGTGGCCAACTCATCACAAAGAATTGTCTGTCAACTGAGTAGATTTGTGACAGGGGTGAGTGGTCCTACTTACGGACTGAACCCATGACCTCCTAATCCTATCTCATGTGTAGTGCCTGCTAGACTGTTCAATGGTCATTAGACCTGGGTGAACAATTTGGACAAAAAAATCTAGCCATTCTGGGGATTAAAGATCTAAAGAAACCAAAACCCAGCTCCCAAAGTTACTTTGGGCTTTCACCTTCCACACAATTTTGTAATACAGTGATGTCTTTCCTGTGCTACATGTTTGTTTTGCCATGACAGTAAATTTCATCCTGGATCCTATAGGCTAAGCTAGGAAAGCTAGAGGATACAGTACAAGTCCTTTGTGTGTGAGCTAGAGAAACTGGAGTTTAAGGATTCACTTTGATGGAATAACGCAATGGTAATCCAATAAAATAAGGCACTTTGATTTTTACTAGGATGAAATGCTCAGAAGTTGAATAAAAAAATGTAAACGCTGGCTTAATTCTACAGCTGTTTATTTAAAGTGGTATTGGATAGAAATTTTTATACCACATTCTATAGAAAACCCATGAATTATAGCAAATTCAGAAGCATCTAGTGATTTGGACTCCTAATCTTAACTCCTAGGGCCCCTTGAGCATACAGACTGGCCTAGAATTTAAACAAAGAGGGACTGCATTTTAGCCTGCAACTGAAAGACACATTTTCACAAACACATGTCATTCCTTACAAAAAAAAACTTCTTTGACTTTGTTTTGAGACATGAGAGGATGACCCAGTAAGGCTGGAAGTGATGCCACCTCATTTCTCTTAACCAGTTCACAGATCTCTGATTAGAGAAATTCTCTTGCGCAGTTGTTCCGATTCTCAGAAGTGCAATGAAACCAAAACGTGTCAAGCCTACTTTGGCTATCACTTACTGGGAAACGAGTTTACTCTGCTGTAATTCTACTCAATACTGCACCAAAACTTGGTTTAGATTTATTCAGACCACGTATCTGTGGGAGCCAACGTATGCAATATTTCCAAGACTCTTAAAATAGATGTTTTCAAAACACAACCTGTTTGTATTTTAAGTATTTAGTGAGGATACTTTTACTTGCAGAGTTTACCCTGTCTCAGACACTAAAAGCTTTAATGCAAATATCAAGCATAATCTATGCAAATTGTGTTTCTACACTTTTTACCATACTTCTCCTCCATCTGCCTCAGGTTTTTAAAGTCAGATGCTGCAACTGCCCTTATTTGCAAATCAAAGGAGTGCTGATAACTGGACGATAATTGCACAACTGCTACTGTTCCACTGATGAGGGGGTGAGACACAAGTTCAAGGAGTCAAAATATTTTTGCAGGGCCCATTTGGCAGAGCTGCAAAATAGACTTAACACTGGGTCCATGCAGGAACTGAAGAAGTCAGAAGCAATGGAAACTCACTGTAAAATGAGGACTAAATTGTCACTTTACTTCAGGTCTCAACTCTGTTCCTCTCCTCCTTCCACATGTACCTATCTGCAGATTTGGCAGTGTTTTGCTTCATTTTCCTCCTATACTGCTACGAAGGATACAAAGGAAAACCTCAGTGTTGAGCCAGTATTGGTTTTGATACACTCGATATATTAAGTTTCACTCTCAATATGATACCAACGATTTCTCAAATCAGCTCATTCCCCCTCACCTACAGCTATCCCAGGGTGTGGTGGTTGATCTAACACGGGCAGTTAGGGAGCCTCMGTACTGCAGATGGCCTGAGGTCTCTGGTCCTTAATTAAGTCAGTGGAGTCGGCCATCCCCCTCGTATAGGGCCGCTCTCCGCTGGACCAAACCCCAGAGGAGCAGCACTCCTGCTTTTTCTGCTACGTGCCTTTTCAGACTGTGGTATGAAGGAAGGAGGGACACTTTGGGGTTTGGTTCGGGATGTAAGGTTGCTGAGCAAGGAAGGGTGAGAGTGTGATATAGAAGATACCAATTGATCACAGCTCTGTTGGGGTATCGCCGGAATTAGAGCTAAGCCCAGGATCAGTGGGTAGCAGGCAGCACCCAGAATGGCACTAAATGTGTGGGGTAGCAAAACCAGTTGTCTTATTATTGTACCCCTGTGAGGGGGGGAGGGGAGTGTATTTCCTTCAGTGCCAGTCATATTCAGTTTAGCAGCTTCTCGTGCAGAAAAACATGGACCAGTGGGAGGGAACATGGAAGAGAGCGATAGAAATGATCGGAGGTCTCACGCCTGAGAGGAAAAGTTGAATGCGGGCTGTTTTGCTCTGCAGAAGATTTATAAAAAACGTAAAAGATGGTGCAAGACCTCGGGACAAAATATTCTCTGTTTCCATGGGGCATCAGAGAAGAACCACTGAGCTTTAATTGTTGAAATTTAGGGAAAATGAAGTTAAAGTGTTTTTATAAATAGTACTAAGTATCTGTCAGGGGTGAGAAGTGATCCTGCCTCAGGGAAGGTGGATGGACTACTGTCTCCTTAAGGTCACTTTCTGTCCTGTTTACTCCCTTCTGTTGTTAATACTGTGCCTTCCCATCACCATTCAGACAGAAGTGATTACCACATTGCTTTCTCACAAGACTCCCCCCGGGGAATGCAGCTCATTCAGTCTCCAGCGTTTGTGGTCTTGTAATATCCTAAGGGAAGCCTTTCAATGTAAGCACACAGTGGCCAGCTCTGCACACTGCTGTGTGTACATATGCCAGTCCAACGGAGTGCTTTGGCATGTGTTTATAGGTCCTCTGATGCACGCGTTCTGCTGGTACGCTTGAAAATAAGCGTGCGCTTTGTTTTGCCAGGGTTGGCTTAATACCATATACAAAGGCATGTCACGTCATCTGGGTGCCCACTGGGAGAAACTAAGAATGCAGGTTGCAAATTTCACATCTTAGAGCATGTCCGTGACTATCCTTGGCTATAATCACAACCCTTTTTAACTAACCTCACCTTCCGAGTAGTGGTAAGTGCCATAGGGCTTAATGATATTTAATTTGTAGGATTTTAGGAAAACTTAATAGTTTCAAGACTTAATTATAGTCTATGATGTTATTGTTAGTTTTTTTTTCCTCTAGAATGGTTAAATGTATTCAGACAGAAAGTTTAYACTTCTCTATCAATTTCCGTTGCACTTAAGTGTAAAAAGGTTAAAAAAATCAGTGGCAAAAGAATTGGGAAAAAAMCCCCAGAGTAAGTATTTGTTGGTAGTGAAGGAAGATTTATCTAAGAGTGTGAGGCTGGCAGAAGATGAAGACTAGAGTGTGACTCAGATGTAGGTGTTAAGCCATGCTTAACCTGCTCTGGGTGCTCGCTGACTGACACTGCGTGTGCCACACCATCTGCCTATATACCCTATAGATTTCATATGCGTCATTTTTATGTAGCTGTTTTAGGACCATCTCTGGTGGCTCAGCTGTGAATCCCAAACCTTTATTATCACTTACCTCTTTAAATATGTGCGTTCTTTGGATTACATGGCCATAAAGGGACTTCTTCGAATTATTAGATTTAGGAAGAGAACTGGAGGAAGAAGGCATGCAAGATGCCCGTGGCCAACAGCATCTTCAGTTTGAAGGCAGGAAGAAGCTTAACTGGGGTCAATACACACTGTAACAAAAATGCAGGTAAATGCTTGCATATGTATGATTGTCAGTGTGTGTGTGATCTTTTGAGAGAAGATTTTAAGGAGAAGTATTTCACCCAGCAGCTTTCACGAGCTTTTAGTGATTTGCAAAAAGCCAGGGACACACCCGACACGGGCCACTGGGATAACACAGATGCACGATTTTTATGGCTGCCTACCAAATTTAGAAACTCCCTCTGGAAAAAAAATTCAAAATGGCTTTTGCTAATCCTTCTGAACACCTGGAATAAGCTCATCAAGCCAGGGAACTAGAAAAGTTACTGTGTGGTTTACCATGGCTCTTACATCACTCAAAATCAGAATTTTGAAATAAGCAGCTGAAAGAAACCTTAGAAATTCATGGATAGCCCTGTTGGGTGTTACATTGTTTTGCGCCAGTGTTGACAGTTCAGATTATAAAACACAGTGTTTCTRTTTGCAGAAAACTCACATGCTGAATACAATAATGTTTTGAATGTTTGGAAATCTGCATAGGAAATATTTTTTTTTTGTTTTCTAGAGTTTCTGAGGGGTTCCCCCCTTTTTTTTTTACACTCAAGGCTTTCTCAGAYTGCAGCCATTTTATGGTAATGTCCAACTTCTGGGAACAGATCTGAAGATCTGATGAGTCTCATAGCGTACTCACAACCAAACCCTCYTTCGTTCTCTTACTAACGTGAATAACCTCACGTACACAAACTGTCTCGCAACTTCCATGGGATAATTCATGTAAGGAAGTTAAGCATAWATTATCTATCCAATGGATCAGAATTTCTCTCTACATGATTATCAAGAGCCAGTGGGAGTTTCACTGGGTGCAAGGAATGCAGGCCTGCTCCATAAAGACTGCAAGCAGTTTCGCTTACAGTTAGTTATGATGGTGCAGAAAGGCTGCAAATAATTTTGTCACTGGGAAATAAAGGTCACGAAACAGACTCTGAAGAGAGAAGGCAAGATTAGTTAATGCACTAATAGGCTATTAAAAAAATGTTTTTACAATGGCAATTCAGTTTGGTATTTGTTAAAAAATACGCTGCAATTTTTTTCTTTTGTTTTTAGACAAATATTTATTAAAAGTATAAAAAACCTACCGAATGCAGTGTTTCTGCACTCTGTATTTCTTAGGTATCCGCCTTAGTGCAAAGCTTCTACCTCTTCGATTCATTTTGGGATTTGGTGTTTACTATGACGCCTTCATGCAGGGATGTATTCTGATACATTTACTTAGGCTGGCTTGCAGCTTAACAGCAAATTTCCCACTGAAGCAAATAGGACTACATGACCAGGAAAGCATGAAGGGTGTCAACTATMCATCTAGCATATTGAAACCAGTGATAGATCTCTTGCATTTAATATGCTGGTCCTAACAGCATTTTCCTTCTTTAAATCAAGGCTTTGCAAGATTTTATCTGAGCTGTGCAGGCTGAAGGGGACTTTCAGGGCACCTCTGTTTGAGGAGCATGCTCACATCGCAGCCAGCCTAGTGAGCTCATTTAAAGCTACCTGTCTAGCCATAGCACAACCTCCTGGTTGCCAAACCTGTCCCGGGAGCAGGACAAGTACCCTGGCAACCAGCCTGTGCCAATCTCAGGTCTATGGTGGTTACACTGCAACTTCTGACAGGTCATCTAAAGCTAGTCTGGATATGTCTGCATGAGGCTGAGCTCACGGCAGGGCGGTGGTGCAGAAGTACCCCGGTTTGAGAGGCGGGTTGTCTATGCAACTACTCTGCGTCTCCAACACCAAGGACGGGAGAGAGCCTSTATCTGCCATGTCATCTAAAATTGAACAAATGCCACTCTGCTGCTTCCATTAGCTTGTGCCTGTGTAATTTTCTGTGGACTCTCTTTCTGGTTGTGCCAACCTGCCACTGAGTAATGTGACATGGCATTTTGCTTACTGGTAGCAACACGACAGTACTAACCACAGAATGAGTGTGGGGCTTCTAAATCAATAGAAAAATATTAGAAGAGACAAAATGTCTTGATTCCAAAAGCAGATCACCCAGGAGAAACTGTGATGTAATTAGTTGCTCTGAAAAAGGGCAAAGAATACCTGCCTTCATGCCAAACCTGGAGAGGTCAACGGTTTCTGATTCTGGGACTTTGTGTTTCTTTCCCAGTTTCTCCCACATCTTGGAAACAATGCAAGTGTATTCACTATAAATGCGTGTACACCAGCTAGCGTAATTTGAGGGAAAGGTAAAAGTGGGCCATTGAGAAGGAAATAGTCTAGGGCTCAAGCCTCTTCAACCAAATTGGGAGTATGTCAAGGAGCCAATGATCTGCCTGGTACACTCGGGCGCTGTTAAGGATATGCCCAGTCCTCGCTTGCTTCCTTACCTCCTGCACACCTGCGCAGGAGAGGCTGCCCTTCCCCTGATGGTGTGTCATCCCAAAGCTTCATCAGTTGTAGAGAAAAATCAAGAGAAGACCTTATGCTCTTCATCCTTTTTGTTGGCAGCCAGCGGTCTTGCCTTAAGTGGGACAATTAGAGCAGATGGGAACAACAAACGCTGCCACTGGTTTGAGCAATGCACTCATTCCAGATGTAGAAACAGGCCAGTAAGTAAACCTGACAGCATGAAGCCTACGGGTTTTTGGTTTTAATTTTGCTTGCGGATGTTATTTAATTTCATGTCCTGATATTTCATGGCCTTAGCAAAGATTTACCACCATGAAAATAGTGGTGAGGAAAGGAAAAGAAAAAATAAATCATGACTCAGGGTATATTGGTGTATTCAGTSTATAAAAATTCAATGTCACCGACAAAGTGAATTTAGTTCTTTCTCTTCTGCTGCTGATTCAAGACCAGCCAGACAGCTTGATTTGTGGTCATATATCTGTGCACAAATAGCAACCTCCAGTGGTCATTTAGTCCAAATTGCACATTGTGTGTGGGGTCAATATGGCCTCTCCACCTTCCTCACTTAAAAGGACTTCTGAGACTGCTTTGTACAGCTTTTCAGGTGTAGCTTAAAGCCACATACATGCTTTCAACCTCATGATTAACAGCCACTGCAGTGTAGTCTTAAGTCTYAGTCTTAAGATGAACACAAAAGACTAAATTTTCCAACATAACTGCTTATTAGTAGATTTTCAGAATTTATTCTCGTTGACTGGTCAGATCTTGACTAACAAAAATGGGTTCCTACCTGAACCATCACAGCAGTAAAGCCAGAGGATTTCCTTTTGGGAAGCAGGTATATTCCTTTCCTGTAGACCCTTGCTTTCCTCTTTCAATTTTTATATCATATCCATGGAAGCCCTGTGCATGCAAAACCAAAAAATTAAGATATATCATATACTTAAATGTTAAATGGAAAATATAACAAAGCATATATTTTAAAATAGATTCCACCCACAGTCCATCTGTAAGATTTTAAACCCACAATGCATACCTGCTATTAACTGAATGACATTTTAGAGCAAGCTAACCAAGGAATATATGCTTCTGTGAATCAGATCCGTTCTACCATGGTTTCAGAGCCACACCATGACTGTGACACACTTCCATCAGATCTCACAAATTAAGCAGGGTATGGTCTTGCCAAGTCTTGGACTTTGCCTGAAGGACTTCATCTTTCTCCTCCCCTTTTAACCTTTTCATAGGAGAGAGCAGACTGCTAAACTTTGGACAAAGCCAAAATATGCACTCCTGTTATGCTTAACTAAGGCTTGGAATTGATAAAGCTTGGAAAATGCCCATATCTATGCATATGTCATGTGTGATGGAGAGAGTTTATTCATTCTTATTTGCTATATGAAAAACATAACAAAAGCATGAATTTTGTATCTTGAAGTGTGAAATTTTTATTTCTCCATAATATTGAATTGGTTTTGTGTAGACGCAGAAAATCTGCAGCTTATCTCTTCCAGTCATGTTATGGTATTTCAAAGTTGTATTCCCCCACAGGGGAACTGCAATATCCCACCACAGTTATTCTGCAAGGTAATTTTGCTTTCCACTGTGGTGGATCACTATTCAGCAAACAACTCTGTAACTTTCTGTTAGATATCAGCATGACTCTTTCTAGTGCTAAAGGAAAACAGAAATGGGGTGGAAGGCAAATAATAGCGTTAGACATCAATACCAACTGCAGGGGCTCAGCAGGCATCCTGGCATTCAGGAATGGACATTTTTGTTACTGATGGTGGAAGTTGCTTGGTACTTTGCAGGGCATAACACAGGTGTGGGGGTGCTTGCTGAACTGAAATGGTAGGTCCTGTTAAGTGTGTTTATATAGCCATAAGAAAAAAATTGTAGGAAACAGAAATGTTTCAGTTTGATTTCTAAATCTCATAAGGTCCTGGGCTTTTAAAAGGAATCARTTTTATATCAACACCATTTTTCATTAAACTTACTCAGATAAGTTCAATTATGCCATGTGTGTCACCACCCTCACCACTGGCAAGACCAAAGCAGGAATATTCCAGCCTTTCACGAATTGTCCCATGCATGCCAGGAGAGCTGTTGCCTTCCGGCAGCTTCCAACAGAAGCCTATCAGTTTACTCTGGTTTAGCAAACCAAACGCTTCTTGAAACCCAGATTGCTTTGGAATCAACGTTTCCCACACTTCAGACATTTTAACATCCTATTTTACTTTTATTGATTTTTATATATACAAGATGTGAATGTTTTCCACCATATAACAAGATGCCCCTAGAATAATGTGATTGGAGACAAGAAAGAAAAAGCTTGTTATATGCAGTATGCAAATTCAGAATGCCTGCTGTAAGACGGTAAATGTCCAATGTAAATGTAAATGTCCAATTTGCCAGTGTGATCTATACAGCAGGATGTATGAGGCATGTGGGGCATTTCTGTTTTCCGTGAGTCTTCCCTTGGTGTAAAAAAATTGATTACAGGTAAACTAGAGATGTAACAGGTCTCCAAGGTATCCTGTTATGTATCAAGTGTTGCCTCACTGACTGATGAAGAAAAATTATTACAGCGGACCAGCCATGCACCAAATAAGCTATGAGTAAACTTACAATCAGACTGGATTGCCATTTTGAGGATAATTCTCAGGAGGCATCATGCCAGAAATACTCCTGAATCTTAGATGCTTTTGCTGTCTCTTGCTCTGGCATGACCAGTAAGAATTAGCGAAGGGCCGGTACCAAGCACTAACGGGATCTGTGACAGCTGGTGAGCTGGAGAGTCAAATTTTGTCTCTAACCACTCCCAGCCCTCCTACCCTGCCATAATGCTATTTAGGTGAGGTTCCTGGGCCTTCAGTTGGAGCTTCTTGCATTAGGAAGCCAAAGCTACCCTCCATTTCGGGCTCAGGACTGCCGGTCATCCTATGGTTTTGCACAGCAACTAAAGACACAGTGCAAGCTACAAACCCTTCTTGTAGAGGAAGCTGCGCTGTTGAGTAATGGGGCTTTTACCATCTCCATTTTGTCTCAAAAGGTTCACACCTGCACTGCTGCTTCTGGTACTCAGTGTAAGCTTTTCTTTGCTATACGCTAGAAAACTAGTGGGCTAAATGCCACATCAGCAAGGATTGTACAAAAGTGTCATCTCCAAGGAGTCGAACACGTGCCGGCCCYGAGGACATCCCTTGTCAGAGCCGGTGCTCGCTGCTGCGGTGCAGCCTGTGAGCGTGGGTCCTGGGGGCAGCACGCGGGCCACCACCCCACCTGCGCCGTCACCGGGGACATCCCTCTGCTAGGTAACCTCTCCCCTCCTTCCTAATCATTGGCTGCCAGCTTCGGAGCAGCCATCCTGTGCCTCTCCGCTGGCAGGTAAGGGTGGGCGTGAATCCAAGGCTTTGCTGATGTCCCCCCTATCACTACTGCATACAGGGATGGGGTCCTTGTCCCCACTCCTCTCTAAAGCAGGCKTTCAGCCCGAGGCACGCTCTTGTGCGAGTCATTCCCTCAAGCTTACCTATCCCACCATTTTCATTCTTGACGATGCCAGCAATTGTATTATATAATCTAGCGGGCTCTTTTTTTTGGGTGACCTCCTCAGAGGAATCTCTGCCTTTCATTTAATGGGAGCGAACGCATTGCTGTCCATGGCCCCCGGGTCCRAAGGCTGGGCTTGGAGCTCCAGCAGAGACGAGTGCACCGCAGGACAGTACCATGCAGCCCGATCCGATTTCCATTTCAATAACACATGCGCCGAACAATGTTTTCCCAAAGCCAGCGGTGGAAAACAAAATTGAAAGCCTAAACATATGCAGATGGCATTCAGAGCCTGGGACGCTCCTGCCAATTTCTCCAACTGATGCACGTTCAAAATATTTACTTAGGAATTCTTAATTAAGTAAACCATTCGGTAGTGGTGTAGTGTTTCAGATGAGTCGCAGTGTCACCACAAAATATCTCGGTGGTTCCTTCTAACAAAGAATCCATTATGGGGATTTTTATCAGAGGCGGTGGGGTAAGTTTTCGGTACAGTGCGCCGAGGCTTAAGCTGTGCAGCTCCTCTGCTGTTAATGGGATTCGTGCGGCTAAATCCCTTCATTCCTTGCTGAAAATGAACCCCCTGCCCAACATCAGCTTCAGGTGAATATCGAGTAGCAGGGTTAGGGGTGAGGTCACAGTGACCCTATGGGCGCCTATTCAAAGGGCTTGCAGTAAGGCTGGCTCGGCAGCCTGGGGGGAAATGTGCGCTGTGCTGCTGTGCAGCCAGGAATACAAATGAGCGAGGGTGTGGGAGGAGAAGATGTAGCCCCTGAAGCCACCCCTGGCCTGCAATAAAATAGTATTTGCCCAGGGAGCTAGGATTGCTAAAGAAGAATTTTTAGGGCAATTTTTTTTTTTAATCAAAAGCTTAAAATCAACTTGGTTAAGTAAGTGCTTCATCTGTATGAAATGTGTTGATGGTTTAATCTCTCTATTTTACGTCTTCTTTTGTTATACATTTGTTGGAACTGAATTTTAAGCTCCTTGGAGAAATCTCAGTACACATCTGTGCCTGTACAGGAGCTTAGGGACAACTCTGAAGACCGGTTAGTTGCCGCTGTTTACCTATGCATAGACAGTTCTATTTCATAATTTTGTCAAAATTCAGATTCTTCTAACAACAGTAAAAATTAGAATTTTCCTCATGTGGTTGTACAACTGTCCGTTATAAGGGTTTACTTGATATTTATATATTTTCCACTTGTGCAAAGACTCTAAGACCCTCTATAAACTACAGTTCAAGTGACGACCTTCCTATATGTGAAATTCATCTGAAGTTGCAAGAACATAATAACATTTTAAATCAATGAAATGACTAATGTGCTCAAGTTAAGCAAATGCCCACATTCTCAAATATAAAAGAGAGCGTCAAGAAAGCAAATTATGAATGAGGAGTACATTTCTCTTCTAACAAGCAATACTATATTAAATTTTATGTTCTTAAAACTCACATGATTTTAGGCCTTAGTGTTTAATTTCTGAAGTGTTTTCGAAGACYTTTACTTTTATGAATTGCTTGGAATATATAATAATTTTCGTGATTGTGATCTTTCAATTTTTCCACATAACTTTGTGAAAAGGAAAGCTGTAGTTGTTTAGGGCCCGGAGAGAAGACACAGCCATAATAGAAAATACATTTTGAGGGAGAATTTTCATTTTTTATGGCAGTAGTCATCTGTCTTTGCATAATTAAACAAGCATTATTTCACAAAGTAAGCTGAAACTTGTCTCCACTGCCACGAACTTTTTGCTTGCTATAACTGCAGTCATAGTTATTTTTTCAAAGAATGAAAAACTTAATGTTTCAGGATTCTGATGCAGAAACCAGGCCTTCCAAAACATCACTCCTCAGGTTTATTTTGTTGGAAGTTTGAATTGCAAAGTCCTATCCAAGCCTAGATCAGTGTTTTCTTAATTTGGGTGTAACTTTGTTTATAACTGTTGCTCAATTTCAGTGCTGGTGTTTCCCTTGGATTAATGACTGAGTGATGAAGAACGGTGAAGGCTCTCCACATGCCAGCTACGACCAYTAATTGCCTAGGAAAAGTGACATTATTCCACTACCACTGTTTAGTTGGATAACCCATGTGGATGACCCAACGTAAAACTCCGAAGTGTGCATGGGCTGTCGTGGTGTGGGATGGTTACAATTACTGTAAACTGCACCAGAAATCCTAACAAAACGCTGCACTCAGGATTTCCTTGTGATAAGAATCAAGGAAGTTTGCACCGCAGWGAAAGGTTAGATGGAAGAAGATGTCAAAATGTGGCATGGGGATCTGCCTTTTGACAGTTATAAAGTGAAACGTTCTCCATCCAGTAAAAAAAAATATGTAGCCTTCAACCTGCCAAGAGCAGGAGCATGGCACAACCCTCCTGAATGTGTGATGGACGCACAAACTGAGGGWAGCCACACGAAATAGCAGAGAGGAAGCCTGAAATGCTGTTGGGTGCATTTCTTTAATATAAATAAAGTTTTCCAAAACCTCGGTTTCATGATTCAGCATTTTGTTTGGCACTGAAATTATAGTAACAATTTAAAAGTAAGCTAAAAAAGTCTGAGGGAATATGCTGGTAAGTTCAGGCCAGAGAGGGGGAAGTCCCTGGAAGTAATAATAAAAAAACTAAGACCCCCTCAACCCTCAATAATTGTTGTTTAATTCTTTTAATGAGGAATGTCTTAAAGCGCTTTACAAACACATAATAATTACGATATCCTCACAATACCTTCTGAGGCAGATATGATCATGCTTATTTTCTGGATGAATAAACTGACCCACTGTATTAAAATACTTTGACCAAGACCTGCTCCAAAAACAATGGGAGATCAAAGAATACACTCTTTAACCTAATTGTGAGACAGTAGCAATGTGTATGGAGGAAGTAACTAAACTGAAATTTATACATGGGGTAGATACCGTAGCCAACCCTTTCTTGCTTTCCTTTGTTTTAAAAGTTCTAAGTTTTTGCTGCTCAACTTGAGATAATAATTAGTGGAAACTGTGGGGGCTCARCACCTTTAAAAAATGATGTCAGAAAGTTATCTCATAGCTTTTATCAGTGTTTTTATTTTTTATTTTWAAAAAAWTATATCATATACAAATAATTTTTATRTACAATTTTTATCAGTAAGGTGGTCACRTGGCCTCAGTAAGTCAATGACCGTYGGGCAGCCAGGGGACCAGAACTGCATGTCYTGTGCACGTGTGTCAAGCATCAACTTAAATTTGAATGCATGTGCACATCCGTTTCTTAGGACCCAACCCCGGATTCCTTCAGGATTAAGTTTTCCCAGGTGGGTCAGTGTCTGAAGCAGCTCCTGCTGCAAGGGAAATGGGTTACCGGATGGGGAGGTCTTGCAGGACACTTGGGCACCTGCTCTGTCGCAGAGAACGGGGCAAAGCCAGGTGGAAAGGGTGGGGTGAGGATGGGATCAGGCAGAGAGGCACCCAGAGAACCGCTGCRTATGCCGAGCCGGGGAGGTGTTGCTGCCAGGGAGCCCTGGCTGTTGCTCTGCTCCGAAGGTCGGCTGTAGAAATTCACCCTTTCCCCAGCTGACCCGCTGCCTGGGCATCCCGKCGGAGAGTGGGTGGCCGACCGGGGCTCCCTTCAGCCTCCCTCTGGCAGAAGAACCACAGAGTAAGCTGTAATGGCRGAGTCCCCTGCCCCCCGGCGTCTTCAGGTTACTTACTCTGTACAAGTTATCTTTCCCTTGTCATAACTTCAAAACCATGGAAGGGCCAGACCTGGATCCTAACATGATTTGGGAAAGGGTCCTGGCATTTTAGAGTCATCARAGAGTATAAGTTTCTGAATACAACWCATCCGCTATAAAGGAAAAATACTTTTCTTTGCGTTTTACTGCAACATTTTCAGAATGTACATCCTCTTTGATGTGGAAAGTCGCTGAAGTCAGAGAGGTAAAAGCTCCATGAGCTGTGAAAGAAAACAACATTTTTAATTTTCAGTACYGAGAAGTGCCTGATTTTTTAAAAAATAAACATTGATACTTTCCCCTGTGATTCTCATTAACTTTTGAAGCCGTAAGTTAATATATAAAGTGCCATTGTAAAGGTCAGAGAATCTTACTATCTCTACATCAAACTCATAACGTTTTTTTGAAGATTATAGTATCTCTTGGAAAGTCCTGATTTAAAGACATCATAATTTAAATATTTTATTCAGTTGTTTAAGTAGAGGTGAGCCAGAAACAAAACTTTAGCTCAAACCCTGCATGAATCCTGGGGACTCGCTGGTTCCAATTGATGTTCCAGCTTTGTTGCTCACTACCCAGAGGGACACAAATTCAAGCTACAGGTCTGAGCACTCCTGCTCCAAACACTCTGAGTGGTCAGAGCTGCAACTACATTTTATTCTTATTTTTGTTTAATAGGTAGTACCACATGGCATGCATGCTCTGTGTTTGCAATACCTTGTCTCTATATCCATAACCGCCCCTCCCCCCAAGCCATAAATAAAAAAACCACAATTGGCAAATTTCTCATGGATTGTTAACTTTGGAAAAGGTGCACAAATACCTATTAAAGGCAGAGTGAATCATCATGAAATTTCCATTCCACAGTAAAAGCGGTATTTCATTTTGGCCAGGGAAGAGTTCTCCATTTCACCCTTTTTGCTCTGGCTTTACTGTAGTTTATTGAAATGGCAAAATGAAACACTCTGATTTCATTGAAATGCAACATTTATGTAATTTTGCAGTTACCTTTGCGATGAAGTTGATGAATTCCTATAAAATTCTTCAGTTTTGTTTAGTTAGCATTTTCCAAAAGGAGCATTTCCAGTGGGAAATTTTTAACACTAAGAAGAAAGGCTAAAGTCAGTGTTCAAGATGGAGAGGAAGGTAACGGAGAAGTTAGTCTGTATCCTGTTACTAACCTATTTATATATGGTGACTTCTGTTACTGTGAAACTCCACTTATCGCCAAGGTGCTGCAGCATGATCTGGGCAAACATCTTTACCWTACAGAGGCAGTCGACAACAGCATTTGATGGGAAAATGAAATTACCCGTATGATCCAACACCAGGCTGGGGCAAGCTAAAGAGGGGAGAGGGTTTGTGGAGACACTTCCTTGCAGGTGCCAAGAAGCAGCGATGCTCCCCTGAGGAGCGGGACAGCCAGCTGTGGCAGGGGCTTTTCCAGGCTTTGGTTGCACAGTTGTCTCAGGGTCCATCGCACCACGCTGAGCAAGGCTTGTTTCGCTAACACAGCTATACTGCTTTGCTCCTTCTGACTTGTCCAGAGCCAGTTGAAGCATCCCGGCATGGGCCTGGCTGGTACTCGGTAGATGCGACCTGAGGCACCACTGAACGTGTACCCATGTTGTCTTATTTTTCAAAATATTACCCCTTAAAATGTAGCCTGTAAAGATGTTGAAAAATGAGCCTGTAAAGATGTTGAAAAGTGAGCTGAAAAATGAAAAATAAACGCACTAAAGTGAAAACATATGGCAGGTGTAAGTTATATGCAAACTTTATAATGGATTCTGAAAATATACTTGAAGAATGAGAATTACAAATGTTTCTAGTCTGGATGGCACATATTAAGGATGACTCGTATGTGCTCCGTGATATTTGCCAGGTCTAAAAGAACGGTTATGCTGGTGAACTTTCATTAATCACTCAATACCCTGAGAGTAATAACGGCCAAGAGGGTTGGTAGTGTGAAGTCATTCTCTAAATTGTRCTCAACGGTTTCAAATGAGGGATGGATGAACTGGCTGCAGTAACTAAAAGGGTGAGCCTGAATCTACGTAGGCCATTCAAAGCAGACATGAGCTCCAAAGATTTGCAGACAATCAATTATCACTATTTTTTGCTTTTAAATAGGTTGTGCTTTCCACATCTCATCAGCTGATGGCTGCATGTAGGACTAGAAGCGAAAGTGCCAAAATTCCATTTGTTTGTTGTTTCTGGCACAAATCAGATGAGGAATTACTGCAAGATTTCCAACCTCATTTACCAGACCAGAGAGGTTGGGATAAGTCTGCATAATTATAGGAACCCAACTTCCAATCCTTCCCCTTTTGCCCAGCGCCTTGCCTGCCACATGGCAGCGCATGGCAAAAGCAATTAATGGCCTCAATTTGGTTATAATGTGTCTTTCTGCTTTTTTTTCTTCAGAGCTTTGTCATCCGTGGTGGCTTTAGGAGCTAATATCATCTGCAACAAAATCCCAGGCCTGGCCCCTCGGCAGCGAGCAATCTGCCAGAGCCGCCCTGATGCCATCATTGTGATCGGGGAAGGGGCACAAATGGGAATCAATGAGTGCCAGTACCAGTTTCGGTATGGGAGGTGGAACTGCTCTGCCCTGGGAGAGAAAACAGTCTTTGGACAAGAGCTTCGAGTAGGTAAGGGTGTCTTTAATATGGTGCTGAAGTGATACGTTGGGGCTGTTTTTCTTTTAGCTTTCTCACTGCAGTCTTGCAAAGGTTTATAAAACTCTGGTATTTGCCTACTGGAGTTGAACAGTGGTGCTCCCAGAACTGTGGTCTGTATGTTTGCACTCATTGAAAAGTAACTGGCAAGAGATAGGAAATCTCTAGTGATCTGTAGATGAAGTCATTCATATCTGTGCAACTTCATACCCAGCAACGACCGAGATGCCTGCACAGGCATCCAAGGACATAATCATCACACCCTGTGAAAAAATATTTCCAATTGTCATCCTGTTAGAAGTTGCCATGATAACCATGGTGCATATTACGACCAATCAAAAGGGAACTAAAATCAGCTCCAAAAAAACCTCTGCAGATTTCCCAAAAACTTAAGTAATGGGGGAGTCCCAATTAACTGATGGAAGTACAGTGCATACGACACTGACCTTCCAATATATGGCAGTGATACATATCCATTTTAGTGTTGCTATCATATTGTAAAGAAAATACTGCAAGTGATTTGAGGCAGGAAACCTATTCAAAGAAAATAATACAGGACCTTGGCCTGATGAACTGTTAGCTGGCAGAAATTAAATTGATCACTTTCCATTTACCCTATGTCTGATATTATTTCATAGGGGAGATTATGCAAATTTTTTCCAGCACTGAGATCATTATTTTCCTCATCATCCAGCTGAATATCCTTAGCCTATTCCTGACCTTCCCTCTCTCCTCCAAGGGCTTCCCACTTACGATCCTCCATGCTGTCTGCTGCTCAGCGTTGGGATAACATTTTGCGGTGTGTGGCTCTCACAAGGGGCATTCAGCTCCTCAGTGGGGTTGTAGCCTGTTCTTCTTGTGTCTGATTCTTCTTTGGGTGACACCYCTTTCTTGAATTCAGTGGTTTGGGTGAGTCTTGTGCCTTCAACACAACTGAATGTGGTCAGACATAAGATCTCATCAAAACTGTGTGAAAAAAAGGCATAACGTTTCATCCCATCTGTGCAAAGAGGAAATGACTTACGTGGTGCTTTGGTTGTTACTGGAGATCAAAGCTTTGGGKTTTTTTTCCAACACCTCTGTGAAATGGATGCCAAAAGCTGAGGTATGCTTAAGTCAGTGATGGAACCAAATATTTTTTCAAAGAACATTCAAGTCTGAGAGTCTGGCTGAGGTCTGGGCTTCTTAAGGGCACAGTGGCCYAGCTGTAGAGTGTTGTAATTGAATAAATCCATTGGCATCAGGGAAACTGACTTACAACCGCAGAGAATCCATCATATTCTGTGAGCATTACTCCACACCAAACCACAGAAGTGAAGAGGGCTAAAACTAATAACAAAAACATCCAGTAAACCAAATTAATGGCAAAAGAAAAGTCTGAACTTTTTGAGCTTCACAAAAAAGTTCGGTAGAATTTGGTTTTGATGCTGAAAAGCTGGTGGTGAGGAATTTGCTCATCAGTGTCTCTTCCCACATTTGTCCTAAGACATTTCTAATTCTTTTTAGATAACACTTCTTGCCTAACTTTTGTTTCTTAAAAAGACTGTAAGTGGAAGGCATTAAACATCCTCAAGACTTCATATACAGGAAGTACCCTAACATTTGACTTTTACCTTCAACTTTAAATGAACCAGAAAAACATCTAGTCACTTGTCTTGACTATTAGAAGCACAGGTCTGGTCCTCCTTGGTTGGTCTTATGCTTGTTTGTCTTAAGTTGATGTCCAAAATGATGTTGCTGCCAGAAAATATAGAGCTGCCAAGCATGCTACCATTGTACTTCTTCATGCTATGTTGTCTTGATCTGCCAAAGCATGCTCTGACCCTTAGACAAGTAAGTCCTCCTAACTTCTGTGAGATCACTTATGTCCTTGAAGAGGCACACTCTGGTGAGTTATACCAGAGTCGGTGTCATCACTAAGCTTCCTGGTGAAAAGGTTTTCACCACTTCTGCTTTCCTCTTCAAGCTAGGAATCTTGTGACACCTCATCAGCTCCATCCTTGTACTCATGAGTATTAATCCTCTTCACCACCGAGAGACTCCTTTCATCCTCAGAAACCTTGCAAGTGAGCGCAGTCCAAATGCCTAGAGGACTACAAGTCGTGGCTGTGCTTTCATTCTGAACGTTTCTATACAAAATAAGAGCTGAAGAGAACAAAAATTGTTTGACATCAGGATGGACCAGCTATCAGGTTGGTCAGACAATACAAAGTTTGAAAAAACCAGGGGTTTCTTGAGCCACTGTTCAGGCCATATTTGCCAAAACGTTCACCAGAGTTTTGACCTCTTCACCGAACCTGGGTGGTTTCTTGCAACTCTGAAATGACTGATGTGGAATTTGGTGGGTTCTTTTATGGCTTAACCCAAACACAGACGAAACTTGGCAGTTGCAGCTGAGTTCTGCTTTGACATTTGTTGGGTGTGAAACCACACAAACTGTAACGGATGGAGAAGGTTTACATGACCCCTGCCAGCTGAGCCAGATGAGTTCCATGCAGGTCTATAAAGGATCCCATAATCCACATGTCTTTATTTGTTTTATTAGTGGAGTAGCACCCAGAGACAATGTGGTCAGTATCTAGGAAAAGGACAGGGTTTAGGAAGTGGTGTTATGCTAGTGAGGGGAAAAAAGTAAAAAAAGGATAAAGCTAAAAAAAAAATAGTTTAAAGGTACAAAATACTTGTAATCATAAATATTCACATGTGTGAAAAAACACATCCGTGTCTGACATACAGAAACACTAAACCAGACATTTGGTTCTGCCTGAACAGACTGAAGAAAGGATCAAGACTAAAAAAGTCTTAAGTACGTACTTCACCCCAAAGGAAAGCTCATCTAGCTTTTTCCCACAATCACTTAGGGGGGTGAACAATCAAGGCAAATTATTCAGGTCATAGGGAGGAGAAGGCGAGTAGTCTATGATAGCGTGGTATTAATTGCTCTCTATCTGTATGGGAAAGAGAGGACCTACTCTTTAGCCACTGGGCCAAGGCTCTACCACGAGTACTGACAAGTACAGATCTAGGGTTATTCTAATTCATAACCTGATGCAACGCTCCTCCCCCCCAAATTCAAAGCAAACCCCCAGACTCACCCAACATGAGGTTTCTCCAACAGSTGTGCATCTGTTGCCAACACCACCTCTTGGCTGCCATTGTGCTCCAACTAGGCATGTCTTCCCGCCACAACCAAGCAGCAGCCGGAAGGCATGACAAGAAGCAAATGTCCATGCTCATGACTTCTGGGGATCCTACTGTGCCAGGGAAATCCTCAGTMAGTTAGCTAAGCTGGATTGGTGCTGAGCTATWTTTTTCAAAGAGGTACTTCAGTGAATGAGGGCTGTACCACCTATGTAATACATGTGAGTCTGTATTAAAAACAATTGAAATAGTTCAGAGGACAGAATAACAACTAGAAATTATGGTAGGCATGGGGCATTTGTGTTGGTGTGAAAGATTTATAGCAGCCAGAGATAAAAAGTGACGGAGAGATCCAAATTAGTAGCATGAACAAAGGATGTGGCATGGGATGAATTAGCCAAGCATTGTGTATAGCTTTTTTTAGTATATTTATAGCTTGGAACTTTTCCATAGTCATGCCATCCCCAGAGAAAAGTCACTACTACACTCTACTCATCCTGTCCGTGTACATGTATTCGTCACCTTCCTGCACTCATCTCTAGATTTCATGCCAGCTTCTCACATAAAGTCGTCTTTTGCACTCTCCAYTCATTCCTCTTGCTGTAAGTCTCTTTAACAAATTACCTCTTTAAAGATTACCTCTTTAACAAATGGATTTTAAAATTAATTGGTTAATGAATATCARTTGTTGTTCTTGATAACCATTGTTGAAAGGTAACTGTCCTTCTAACTTTTTGAAGGCAAGGACCCTGATCTGGAAGAGTAAAGCCTCTGGTCCTATCAGGTTATTGATGCAAAAGAGCTCCAGCACTAGAGACTGGTCTCTATTCCCCCAAATGATGGTTGGAGCAATCTATCATGTAGGTACCTCTAAAAGTTACAGATCATTAATAACAGTTGGAAGCAAATATCTCCATGCAAGAAGTAAGCAGTGCAGCCTCTGAAGTATGGAGTCAGAATCAATAATGGAAGTGAAACRTGCTGTTGTTCTTTGACAGTGGATTATTCTGGCTAATTATTTGTGCATTGACCATTTCTGCTGGAATTCTCCAAACGGGAGTGCTTATAAACAGACTGCTATTGCTAGTGCTAAATCCAGGGCAAAAATGAGGTGTTTTGAAAAATACAGCTGTTAAGATATCAAAAGTAATCTGTAGATGTCTCCTTTGTCAGACTCATGATGTGGAAAATGATCATGATTTAATAGTATTCATTTGACTGTGTCATTGATACAATGATTTGGCGTGTCATTGATACAATGATTTGTCAAATCATTGAACTGGACACCTGACAGGGAAGGATCAACAAACAGGCAAAAAACAAGGGGGTTCTGAAGTTTAAAAAAAAATCTCTTATGTTTTGTATTGATCTGTAGTTTTCTGGCATGTTGAAAGGATGCATCTGAAGTGAGGTTAAAGCCCTGCTCGCCATGGGAAGTTTAGGAGAAGARCAACATTTTAAGAAGCTTCCTGTCACCACACATTTGCTCAACTTTTGATCCACTCTCCAGGCAGAAAGGGGGAGGGATGGGAGAGAAAGCTACAGTTTTAAAGACTAACAAAATCTATGCATGGATTTTATTAACTCACAGGTGAAGACGACCTTACAAGTTATTTTGAGAAACACAATGAGAAAATAAAAAGTTGAATGTCATGKTTATATACAAGCATGCACTCGTACACATGCACACATAAACCACTAAGAAGACAGCATCATTTCAAACAGAAGAATAAGAAAGGGAGGGGAACATCTTCTGAAGGAAAGATACTCATAAAAAAAGTGATTATTTCTATATCTGTACTGGAAACAGGTAACTAAGTCCACATTGGATCCCAGTGTTTTAGCTGCAGGCCTGAAAGAACATGGGAATTGGGCATGAAAGATATGTAAGTGATGGCATCATGGAGAAATGGTTCGCATCTTATCATACATGCTGAGGGGGTGTCAGTCAGTAAATTCTTCTTGGTTCAGGCCATATATAGGCTTAATTAAATTTGGATTCAGACGCACATATGAATCCAGTCATTTTTATTCTGGGCTGCGATGGTGGTTTAACCGAGATGCCATATGTTCATAAAAACTTCCTACCAAAAATGGGAGGAGTAGAGAGGCTCATTATTCTCCAAAAATGGAAATTCGCATCCAAGCAGATACATTAATCTAGCACAGTAGTGTCTAGTATGGTATGAGTTGGCCAACTTGGAAAGTTTGACTTTCAGTACGAGCAGAAAACTTCCAATACATGAAGACAGGCGGCATTCTTAGGAGTGCTTTACAACCATACTTGTGCTTTAATGCTATCAGCAAATCAATAAAGGGAACCATAAATGAATCCAGATAGTTTGCCTAAAGTAAGTACATTTCTGTCTCACTTTTTGCCTTTCTTTCCTCCTGCCATTTCTTTCTCTGTTACTTTATATTCTCATTTTCCAATTTTTTAATCGATTTATGTTGCTAGTTATATATTTATTAATGTTTAGTAATATTCATATATCAGGTTGACTGTATGTTTATTATTCTAACATCTGTGTATTTATTATGGGAAAATCTATCTTTACGGACTTGCGTTATATCCAATAAAAACAATATGGGGGAAAGAAAGGAATCGTACAGCTGGAAACAATTTGGAGGGGGAAAATGAGTTGGAATTAGATTATTTTAAATATGATACAGAGCAGGGTACACACTTCACTGACGGAAAGGCGGTAATTATCTTTGTCATAGCAGTAGGTGCTATGATTGGTTTAGGCATTTGTCAGTTATYGTGAACCTCAATTGCACAGTGGCTTTTGGACCTAATGTGGAAAGATTTCTGKTTTTTTGTTATTGTCATATAGCATGGTCCCAGACAACAATGTCCTTTGGGCGTTCAAGCAACTGAGCGGAAAGAAACTTGTTTTCAGTAATTTGAACTGGATGTCTGTGTGGGTGCTAGGATATGGCAAAAAACATTCCAGTGTGAGAGGTGGCTTCTCAGGGGGTGGCATCAGCTTTCAACTCCTAGTGCAGCAGGCTGCCTGGGATGCCAGGAGAGAGGTACACAGGATGCATTCAATCAGCTGAAATCTGTATTAGGACTGCGTGCGACTTCCAGAAGAACACGTAGGACCAATACAAACTGGGTCTTTATTACTCATGTGGCTACCTTGGAGTGACTGCCGATGTCCATTTCACAAAACGTCGCGTGGAGCCATTGCGTTTGCAAGTGTGATTTAGTAAAACTAGTAGATGCTATAAATACCACAGCAAATTTAATGAGCTGTGGTTTATGCAAGGATAGTTTTTAATAGAAGCACAGCGGTGTATAACAAGATGTATAATTCTTGGTTTTTTAGAGAGAGAATTTTCTCATCATTGGGCTGAATTAAAAAAAGCCACAACAAGACATGCATAGTGAACCACCATCCGTACCAGCTGGGTAGCTGACAGGCAGGCTGGCAGGCAGAGGCAGCTGGTAAAGAGAAAAAAATACCCAAATCTGAGGACGTGCTCAGTGTGCTCATTTTGCAGGAAAGATTTATCAAACTACAAACACTCATTGCAAAGCCTTCTCTTAAAATGTCTCAAACAGTGCATTTCTTTTCACAACTGACATGTTGTTGCTGGAAGGAGAAACAAAAATATCCTTAACCTTAAGGATAGCCAGTGTATTTGTTCTAGGTTATTAGATATATATTATCGCAGAAATATTTCAGTTATGTCATGACTATCCTACAAGTTGCCTTACAAAGGTAGAAAGGCCATGTTGGAACAAAGCTGGGCTATTCCACCTAAAGACCCGTGCACTTCTATTAGTTACCCTACAGGCAGTAAAGTACTATAAGGTATGCAAGCTGCCTTGCAAGGACAGTTTTTCTAGTGCAATTCATTTTGATGGAAAGCTAAACAGTGGAWAAAAACCCGTGATAATCTGGTTGTTACAAGGTAAAGTAAGTGAGAGGGCTATCGTAGTTTCCATTATCATCTTTGGAGGAAATTGAAGAATTGATTCAAATARTTCATACTTTCTGGCTGTAGAAGGGTGAATAAGCTTTTTACTATCACAAGTAGCAAAGCAAGTCAGTAACGCAAACCAGAATAAGAAAATAAACCTCCCAGCTGGCAGCAGCTGAGGTTGGGAAGGATTGGTAAAAAAGTTATGAAACAACTACTGTGCTAAGAATTTGTATTATTTCAACTGAGAAGACAGCCTGTTGTGAGAGTGRTAGGTTCAGACCCTTCTTCATTTTAGTAGGTTACTGTCACTTGGAGGTTTTTAGAAAAATAAAAATATCTTYCTGTTCTAAGGAAGTACTGTCACATTAAAGAAACATCCTATTTTGAGAGGTGGTGGATTCCCAGCTTAGTGAATCAATTGGAAAATTTGTGCGTGATAATTTCTCTGTGCTTTAAAAATGTCTTTAGATGCCAGAGCCTCATAATGATCTGGTGAGGCTTAATTAATGTTTTCAAAACACACTGCCAATCATAGATGAAAAGATAAACGTGAATGGACAGTACCATTTGTAAATTATAAGTTGACAGTAATAAATTTTGTTTGACTTTACTAGAAAAAATGTTGCCTTGCTACATTCATTTTATCATCTCTATCTCTTTTTCTTTGTCTTCCTATAACAGAAATGTCTAGCATATATAATCTGTAGCATATAATAATTTCCAAACACGAATAGACAAATTTTTATATTTCCCAATTTATATTCTCTACACCCTAGTCTTTTTGTAAGGAATTACTGTCTAGTTCAAGGGTAGCTCAATTGTGTTTTCTTTTCCCTCAAGGGTCATGAGTTTGAAGAAAAGTATAAGTTCTCTTAAATTAAAATGTTATTGTTGCCATTTAAATATTTACCTCTTTGGCAGCAGGCTTGCTTTAAAAGGCAGACGTACTTAYTCTAAACATAGCACTAATATGTTAATACAATTACTTCATGAACTCTGCGTGGCTTGCAGCTGGATGAGAAATGGTAGATGTTGACCTGAACGAAATCTGGAATTTCCATCCTGAGGGAAGTGCTAACTTTTTAAACTTCTGTTTCATTCCATTTTTAGATATAAAAATTAAGATTTTTCTTGGAACGGATGTGTTTCTGTAGACATTTTCAAACTAAAATACACTGACATACTTGACTCTGAACAACTCCATTTTGGTTTGTTAGTGCACTTAGTTTTAAATCAGTTAAGTGCATTGATGTAAATTGATGCAGGGAATTGTAACTGGGGAGACTCAAGCCTCTGTATCTCACGAGCTCTGCTCTCGCATGCTTCCATATGTATTCTAAGCTATATGGTTCCATAACACATTGCACAGCTTGATAAGAGACATCACGTAGCAYGACACGCTGCCTTCCTGCGACCTTAAACCTCAGGTTAAAAGAAGGCCATTATGCTCTCAAAAAATCAAGGGCCTGATGTGGGGATGCAGTTTAATAYTTTGTTTCAATGGTTCAAAACTAAATGGGCCTGTTTTTTATTAAATAGAGTAGCTCCATTTAAGTGTCGATGTGGAAAAGAAACATTTTTTTGGAGAGGGGCGGGTACTTATGGGTTTTGGCGTTCTGCAATCATCCTAATAAATATGTAATTAGCTGTAGTGGAAAACGGTACTGTTATGTATAATGTGGCCTTACAGGCAGAGTCTTTAATGATCTGTAACTCTGATCATCTCCCACTCAGCATTGGCCAGAACAAAAATCCTCATTTTCTGTTGCTTTTAACTTTGTCTTCAGCTACTCAGGATAAAATTTTCCATGTTACTTTCCTGGTCTGCCTTGGGATGAGTGAGTCAGAGGTCCTGTGGAAAAGATAGATAGTATGCAAATTCTAGACTATTATTTAATTGAATACTGTACCAAAGTTTGGACACAACAGGGCTGATCTTTGCGTAGCAACATTAAGTTCAGCATTTCCTTACTTCCAAGTGCCTCACTTGGAACGTTAATGTTCCTTTAATGTCATTTTTTTTCACGTCACTTTGTAATAAAATTGCTGGCTACAAATGATCCATAGCATGGTAACTCAATTAGTTACTTCCAGTGTCCCAGTCCTATTGGTCAATGACTTACAACGTAATGAACGCTTAAAACAGGAAGGCAAATAACATTTAACGTTAAATAAAGTGGTGGTGGGCTTAATCCAAAATGACAGGGGCCAAATTCTCGTCCTATTGCAGTAAGTGGAAATTTTGCCACTGCCTTCATTAGAGCCAGGATTTTACAACCACTAAAAAGTCTCCTGGCTTTTGGGTATGAGCAGAAGTTCAAAGTGGAGCTGAATTTCATGGCAGGGACTCAGCTAAAACCTAATTATTTAAATGGAAATCAGCTATACAACATTTGATTTTTTAAGTGCAGAGCAACTTTGCAAACAGGCAGGTGCTGCCAAACCTTGCCACTGCAAGGAAAGTTCTTTACATAAGATGACAGGTAGCGCGGGACGGCAGCTAACCTGCTGGTATGCAATCCTGTAATAACTTGGGGTTCTAATGACTTTGGAGATTCCTTGAGCTTTACTCCTGCGGTTAACTATGTTGTCAAAATCTCTTCCCTAGAATTACAGATGATAGGTTTGGTCATCTAGTTCAACCTCTACATCAAGCAGGACAGGCTAAACATAACATTAGACTTCAGAGTTACATGTGTAGCAGCATCCCTCCCTTCCCTCCTCTGTTCTTTGGGATACGTTCTGTTTGGTAAACCATCTGTTTCTAAATTGAAAAGCTTGAAATGCACAGAGAGGCATTTACAAACATCACGAAAAACACAGTATTTGTTGATCTGTAAGTTTTGGTTTGCAAAGAAATGTTTTAGCATTCGGGCTTAGATCACCGATCCATGCAGTTTGCTGACTTGCCTCTAGTCACGAGCAATTTCTTTTTCTAATGAAGTGGCTGGCATATTACAAAATATTACGTCTGACAAATATCTTATTTTCTAATTGACAAAATTTCCTTTCTGAGTATCGTGCATGACTTTTTAGCATTGGATTAAATAACCCGTGACTGTAGCTTATTTCTTACTGACATATTGTATGTCCATAACTGTGAGGTATAAAATTATTGTTACTGATACAAGAATCAAATTAAAATGAAAGCAAGCAAGCAAGCAAGCAAGAGGACTATATCACCTGTTATTTGAAGGATTGAAAAAATGAATCTAGCATGGTAGTGCCAAGGGAGCTGTTCTCTTAGGATTCAAACTGGCCAAGAACTTTASTTGTGCTCTGTTTACTAAATATGTGCTTAACTTTAAACTCTTCATTTTAAGTCCTATTAAAGTAAAAGAGGGTTTGAAAGTGTTTCACTTTAAATGCATGCCCAAGTGGTTTGCAGAATACAGAAGCCATAGCGAAAGCCAGCATGCAAGATCGAGCTGACAATGGGTCCTTCAGCTAGTAAAAAATGTCACACCTGTGCAGTTTTGATCAGACTTGGCCTTAGGATTGAAGTGGATCTAGGAGACAACTTTTAGCCATGAGTRTAATCTGTTGCAATCTATGATGCTCTCTCCACTGTAGAGGTCCAACCTCCAACTTCTGGGACTGTGAAAGAAARATGATTCCTAAGATTTAACCAGTGTCGGTGTAAAAAGTGGGCTTGGATGGCTGAGGAGTGTTTAAGTAGACTGCTCCTTAGAAAGCTCACTGGTGCACTGGGAGAAGACACTTCTATCTCTAGATAGAAGCTCAACAGACATGGACTGAACTGCTGTAGACTGGAGAGCTCTATTCAAGTTGCTAAAATGAACAAAGTTTACTCTTGGATCAAGATTCATTTATATCTGTTCACTCATTTCTTCATGACAACGTGAAAAATTGTTTTCTGTCTGATTCAGCCTCCACCCATCCTGTTCAGAAGAGGTCTCCACAGAATGTCCCATCTGACACGGTCAATGCAACCATGCAGTTTCTGAGCTGAATGGCACAAGAGGTAGCAGTGGTTTCTGTCTCTGTTGCTGAACTAAAGGACTTCAGACAACAGAGGCAGAAAAACGGAGAGCCCCTTCCTCACTTCTTTTCTTTGGCCCAGTTTCATACCACATAGCTCCAGGCATTTGGATGATATATCTAGGATAGGAACCTAGTCAGCCTGTATTCCTTGTATGGTCAAAGAAGAGGGAGAAGCACTTCCAGAGGGTGATTTGGATCTTAATTTGACTGCATGACTGTCTGGAGGTCCCAGTTGACTATCCTGGGAGCTTAAACTCCCTAATTAGGTATCAAGCCAGTTAATATCTAATTTTGGTTTATCTGTGAAATTTTTCCTCCTCTCCATGTACATTTCTCAGGGGAGCATGTGGTCTTCTAATATACCTGCTTGCCCCACATAGCAGACATGGAAACATGACCTTCATTTAAAGTCCTAGCTATTCTTYGTACTCATTCACCAATAGTACCTGCAAAAGTTGTCTTAGCTGATGACTTTCAGACAGATACTGGCAACAAAAAATGCTGCAACCACAGGCATAACTCCACCACTGTTATTTGGAAATTTAAGAACAAGTGGGAGTCCAAAATTACCACCAGATGGTGCACCTATTTAGCAAGTGACAGAGACATGTTCCACAAGAAAGGGTAGCCACAGCCTCCAGCAACCCATCAAGTTGCTTCCCCTGCTGTTTATTTTCAGCTGTGATATAAATTGAATGTGTTTGAAACATGGACCTGCCGGTCATACTATTCTGTTACATTTAATATGGAGTATGTTTTCAATCCCTTCAATGGAAGCCTTTCAACTGCCTGGCTAGGGGCAGGAGGAAGTGGGAAAGAGCATAGCAGATCTATGAATGCATGTAAAGGGAGAAGGAAAGAAAAAGGGATGGGCCGGGAGCAGGAAAAATTGGTAATGATGAGTGGCAAAGAGCAGGCTCCAAAATCAGAAGTGGTCAGCACAGAGCATCTGTGCGTTGCTTTTTCATTAAGTTGGGCTCGTTCTGGCTATTAATGGTAAGTAGCTGGAAGAAGGTTGAGGTCAGGGCATTTCTGAAGAATAGTCTTGATGTATAAGTCAGTACTTTGGAAAACTGCCAATGCCAGTATCCCAGGCGAAAACACATTGGATATTTTATTAACTGCATAGCAAAGGTGGTGAACTTTCCTAAACAGTGAAGTGGTTTTTATTCTCTAACGGCTTCTCATTCCTAAGTGCTTGTGGTACTCCATACTCAGAGAAAGACTAGCACAAGTTGATAAGCATATGTTTCCTGCCATATTTCTCAAAATGTCACAAGACCATGTGATTCTTTCAACTAGATTTGCTGTAAATCAATACATTATCACGTGTAGGACACGAGTAGGTCTCTTTTCCCATTCTACTCCTTGCTTTAAAGAAAATTCTAAAGTAATATGTAGGTTCCTGGCAAGCCTCTTTCATGAACTTTACAGAACTGATGCAGAAGAAAATATTGTGAGTCTCTCATTCCTTTGCATAGATGTGTCTTTTACTGCTTTCTRTTGTCGTGGTGTATTTTAAAGGATGCCGTCAATAGAATTTAATATATTGCTAGAGAATGATTAATTAGAAAGGTTGTTCTTTTAATTACAACTTGACCAGTAAAGAAACATCTGAACTGAAAATTTCCTCTGAGCAAAGGGTGAAAACACTTGCATGTACTCATTCTGAATGGATAAAATAATTTTTCATTCTCTTTGTCCAAGCTGAGAGGAAGGCATCACCTCAAGAAACTCAATACAGTTCCCTTCCTATCATTTTTCACATACCCTGTGGCTCCTAGTTCAATGTGAGAACTATCATTTTATGGTTAAAGCATGGACCAGGAGATAATGGCCTTGGACTCTGTTCCCAGCTATGCCATATACTTTTCTTGTGACCTTGGGCAAGTCACTTCATACCTTGCTGTCTGGAGATGAAAGATGACTAATTTCAGTGGGGAATTGAAAGGCTTAATTAATGTGGACTAACCTCCACTTAAACATTTGTGAAGTACTCTGGGATCCTCAAATAAAAATGGTTGCTGTTAAAGTCTTCTTATCCAAACAGGAAGCAAAGGACAGAAATGTCGTGGAGGGATTTGGTCTTCTAGAAAGCGAGTCCAGGTCTGAAAAAAGACCATACTGAAAAAACTCAATAGCATAGGCCTGGTAAGATTATTAGCTGAATTTGCATAAGAAGGAAGTCTGGAAACTTTAGGTAGTTGTCTACAAAGAGCCTGAACTCAAATGTCGCAAAGAGAAAATACTTACATGTCAAATACTTACATGTAACATAGGAGAGAGAGAATAAAGCCCACAGGGAGAGTAACTGCTGGTTACTTACTGTACGCTCGCTGTATGTGTGCTGTGATTCTTCGAGTAAATCTTCCTGTCCAAGGCCCTCTTTTTCTAGCTACTGGTGCACAGTGACATCCTGACACCAGCAATGGGGCTTGAACACTTTTTCCCTCCTTCCCTTTCTTTTTCTCCTTGCTGTCTCCCATTTTCTTTTACTACAGCAGTTCAGTAATGCTGAAACCAAGTTCCCTTCCCTTTTGTTTGCTTTTCCTTTGTCCATTGATCAACCATGTTGCTTTATTACAGACACTGTAGTATTAACTACAGTATAAACAGAAGTTCTTAGCAGGAGAGTTAGCTGGGATTTCCCTGCCCTCTTACACAACCGAAGTTTCTGCAGTGCCACTTTCTTGTTTGTTTTCAGGGATTAGTGGCAATATTCCACATACTGCTGACATAATGAGGCATAAGCTTTGCTCAAAGAAAGCAAGACTGATTTTTAAAAGACCCTGGGCTACTATGCTACTAGGGATGGGCATGGAAAGTTTGAAAGGCAGCAGACTACCCTCAAATCTGAGTGGCAGTAAGGTTGCTGATGGGTTTTTGCACAGCATGAAGTATTTCCGTGAATACCTTGTCCTGCTCAAAGTTAAATTCAAAGTGTCTGCATGGAATATCTCATATAGCAGCATGTGCATGCTGTCAGTTTGTGTTAGCTAGAGGAACATGACATCATGTGATAGACAAAAACACTACTTGGTACCATATAGCCTAATCCAAGACTTTTCACGTGAAACATTTGTTTTGTTTTGGTTTTAAGACATTTGCCTTTCTAACTGGTCTGTTTTAATTAGAGCTCAACCTGAACCACAAACGATAGATTTGAACTTTCCCAGAGTTCAGTGGTGTTCAGATCTGGCTTTTGGTTTGGCCCATCACAAAGACAGGGGTCAGCTTCAAAGTTCAGATCTGGAAACGGGCTGCTACAAAGCGGGAGGCTGAAAAGATTATTTAATGAGACCCACATCTCGTTTTAATGGTGGATTTGCAGTAGAAACACTTGCTAGCGTTTTTTAAAAGTACTTTTATGTAAGCAGCATCTCRAAGACTGGTGTTAGTACCAATCTATCTATTTAAATACTCTTGTATTTATACTGCAGAAAGGGACTTGTCCCTCCTTTCCTGGTCACAAAGTTTGAATCCTGGTCTGAAGCTAGAGTACCTTAAAAACCTACAGATATTGCTTCTGATCTTTGTTTAAAACTCATCCTTCAGTTCTAGGGTATCACACTTAAAAAAATGGAAGCTCTTTGTGGGCTAGAAATTTAATCTTTTTCTCCTCATAACATTTAGTTTTTTCAGCTGWAAGGGCAGCTAACTCACAGGGCCGGCATCCACCCATTTGTCAAACTCTTGCAGGTGTGGATCAGCATCTTACGGTGAGCTTGCTCCATACCTGGCAAAACACAAGCTTAGCACAACACAAATAATAAATAACAACCACTAGTCTACTAGATAAGATAGCCTGACTGGTAGGGTTAGCTGGACAGGTTCAGATTAAACGCTGATTCAGTACCTTTCATGAGTCCTGAGAAGATTCGTATAATTCTTCCTTGTTTATGTGAATCTTGTCACTTCCCAACTCCTGTCAGGACCAGAAACTCCAGAGCTGAAAAAAAAGACTTTGCTCTTGTGACGCTTCCAGACTCATTTTGCAAACCAGAGAGGTTTGGACCAGAATCTAAACTTTGTGTATTTATCCAAAACCCTCTGAGCTCTTTACTCTTTTAAATCTCTTTCATATGTGTGATTTGTGCCGTGTCTTGTTCACTGGGGTTACAAACTTGACTACCAGGCAAAGACCCTTTAAACACCAAGAAGCRTAGACATCATTACTTGAACTAGCTCTCCTCCCAGAAAGATTGTCAGGCAAGCCAAATGTATCAGAAATGCGAATGCAGCCACACAAGCAGTGTAAGAGCATTTGGAAAATATTTAAGCAAATTCGAAAGCAACTTTCAACCGAGCCCTTTCACCAGAACTTTCTTATTTGCTTTCCACAAAATCTGAGCTCTGACAGGGGACACCAGTGACTTATGGGGTTACTGCCCAGCTGTTTGCCCTACGCCTGGAAGATGTGATCTCTGCAGCAGAATTAGCAGAGCAGAATGCAGGCTCATACTGACGATCTGCAAACCCAACCTCTCCGTTGCAACCGCCAAGGAAGGGCTGGTTTGGGCTGAACTGTAAGCTAAAGCCAATGAGGCATGGTCCTTCTGCTACCATGGGAGATATCAAGGGAGTGGTAACACCCTAAACAGCCACATCAAGACTCACTGCATCTCACCTGTCAAACCTTACCTTGCCAAGAACGCACCAGAGAAACACATTAAAGCCCACACACCTAAAGGATGAGTGGTGAGTCACCAGCGATAGTGCTCGTTATAGATTTGCTTGTGAAATTTGACATATTGAGCTGGTCCTCCAAGGTGTCCTACCAGGCATCAGAAACCATGCCAGGAATTTATGTGAGCAACAGATTTGTAGGACAACCTTAATGAACAATATGCAGAATTATCCTCCAGGAGAAAATCCAACAGCAATTCGCAGCAAAGGCAAGGAGAACCTCTCAGCTATGTGCCTGTGCAGAATTTTACAGAAAAAGGCAACACTCTGGTACAATATTTGGTACAAATTATTCTTCCTTTTTGTCATGCATAGAAAATAGTCTTTTGTCTATGTCTATACAGTTCTGAAGAGTACCTTGAGGTCACCTTGAAGAGCAGAGTCACCAGACAAGATGAAAGCATAACAATTTCTGTGCCTGGAAAGGGCTATCCCAGGCACACAGGAGCTGTTTCTCCATGACCAGTAGTCTGAAATGCTTTTCWGAGCCCCCAGCCTGGCTGTCACTGTTTCTGAGGTTGGGCAGTACTTCCTCCGTATTCATTGCKGTTACCACAAATAGATAAGGTTTTTCTAGATGTCATTACTTCATAGTTATTTGACATAATACACCTCTTGTATTGCTGTTGCAGTGAAAGGTACAACGTGATGGATGGTTATGCCATTTTATGATATTTCTCTGGATTTAGATTGGAAATCTGACAAACACTTTCAATAAATAAATATTTATTAGACCCTGTCTAGACCAAGTAAGATGTCCACTGTATGCGATTCAGTTTAAGAAAAGATACTGCTGCTTTTCATAAACCTTATTTTACAAATGTCGTGACTGGGTAGAATCAGTACTTTATTTTATATAAAATCATCCTAATTCTGTACTTGATAGAATCAAGTTAAATGATTCTGAAAAAAATCTAGAAAAATACACTATAAGAAGTTATATTGTGTTCAGTAGAATATCTTTATTCTAACCAGTGAAACCAACAAAGTCATCTTCTGGCTTTTAGTGTAATGAAATCTTTTTTCCCCAGTCAGAATATAAAACAGGATAATGGACTGATAGTGGAATATTTTAAGGGTGGGATCTCCTTTTCTAAAACCACCATATACCCTCAGCAATTACACTTAGATGACTGCTGCCAGAATAGCTGGAAAGGCTCACTGTGCAAGGAAATCTGGCGTAACTCCCTGAAGGGATAAGTTTAGACTCTCTCCCTTTCTTTGCATTTTCTACTCCCAGTTTTGGGGCTTCCCCATGCAGCTTGATAGCTTCTGGAAGTCTTGCTTTTTTGGTGTCTAACTCTCAGTGCTTGGTAAGGCTGGATTCCTATCCCGGCCACATGGAAAATACTAGGTGGCAGAACATCTAAAAGACAGGCTTCAGAGCCAACATCCCTTTGCAGATTTAACTCTAGGTGTCTAGCTCTTGCCCTATACATGTACTTAATTTTGTATACTGTAAACATTGGCATMTAATCTGAAAACAGTACCTCATACCTGCAAAATATCTTGGGCTAGGCTTGCTTGCTACTGCTCTTGCTTTGTACATGTTTCCAAAAGGGGGTTTCTAGATTAATACCTATATATACCAAACAATTGTGTTGGCTAACATGGAACTATAAGAAGTAAGTATGAGCAAAAAGTCTATGCTGACACATAGAAACAGCCAGATATTAAGATCCTGCTTAAAGTTGCACGTCTTACTAGTAGTCAAGAAATGTCATCAACTCCAAACGGGGACATGAAAACATTTAGTATCTTTCTGAAACAGAAGCAAATGCAACCTCAGCAAAACCTCTGGCAAGACACTTAAACTAGTTCTTTTTCGAATTAAAAGTAAAGAAAGGATGTGGATCTAATGCTATGCAGGTATGGCACATGAGGAGGCGTGCGTGCAGAATGTTAGGACCTGGCTCTAAGTGCTGTGTACTTCTCCTGCATTGCTGGCAGGCATAGTGATGCTGAGTATGCCTGTGTCCAAATCCCTTTATGACTCTGGCAGTAGATGACTAATTCAATATTATGCTAAAAAGGTATGTGGAAGAGCAGAGCAGAGAAGTCCCAGTCCCAGGAGCTGCTGCTTCTTTCTTGGAGCTCTCCTGTCCCACCATGCAGCTGCATGGACATCCTCCCTGAAAACAGGGTTGAATTTGCGTTTCAGTTGTTGGTTGAGAAGTCTACAGCTGAATTCCTCTGTGGTGTCCCCACAAAGAGAAGTCTACAAGAGAACAGCYTTTTCTGTTATGGGTCCTTCTGCCATATGGATAAATGCCTTAACTTCTTTGTGGCCCTGTGAAAGAGAGGTAATAGTATCTCTCTTCTGTTGCCCCCTCCAGCTGAAAGTCACAGCTTCGTAAGGCAAGGCCTACCTCTTGCATAAACAGATTTGTGTCTAACACCAACTTCAGCTGCGTATCACTGAGTATATCTGTAATTCGATAATTATGGCAAAGTGGTACCGGCCCACTAATAGGCTCTGCACAATATATTGAGGTAGCATTCATGATTTAACTAAACGCCTCAAGAAATTCTGAAGCAAGAGCTGAAATTTCATCTGCAATGTACACAGACATTCGCACCCACAGACACCCACCCTCAGACACTCTGGCATGCCCAGGTATAGGAGCTTAGTGCTTACAACTACTCATAATTCAGTGAACCCTTTAAAAGGTGTTATTATTTAACATGTTGCTACAGCAAAGCACAGGTGTGCACAGTGATTTACAAAAGAATACAGACATGACCACTGCCCTCAGGGATTTGTTATCTRGGTTAGAAGTGACATAAGATAATACAGGAAAAGATGACTTCATGCAAATGGCAGTGCAGATTTGTTTTTAAAGAAATGTTCTTCAACACAGTATATTTATGTCAGGCCACTGAAATGATTGAAACAAGTTAATTAAAGTACTGACCCAGCAGAGAGTCCACTGAGAAGGTCTGATTCTGCAAGGCGATGACTTTTTAATATTCATGGGCATGGCAGTAGGGATGACAGAGTGTTTGTGAAATTGGGACCATAACAAAGTCAAATATAATCACAGAATCATAGAATAATTTAGGTTGGAAGGATCCTGTACTGATAGCCAAGGAGAATATCCATTCTGAACTGATTCACTAACTACAGGCTCAAGTCTATAAAATTCACACACAGGAAAATCCCAGTGACTAAAATGGTTTGGTACCAACCTACCCTGCTGTTACATCCTACTAAATTGGAGCATGAAGTTGACTTGAAAACAAATTTACTTTAAAAATGTGGTACTTTAAAAATGGAGTACTGTCCTCCATTTCCCTGACAGGTTCAGAGTGAAGGTTTATTTTTTACTGTTTTCTTTTTTTATTTTAAATCATGTGGCAAGCATATTCTCTATTTCTTAAATCAGAGTGGACAATATTTCCCTTGTTGAGCACCACACAGATGTCTTAGAAACTTTTAACAGGCTATATTTTAGTGCAACAGCACTATCAAGAGCAAACCTAAAAAAAGAAAAATATGTGCCCGCATACTGTATCTTTCCTTCCCTTTTTCTTAAATATTGTTTTTATTTCTCCCTGTGAAATGCCCTTAAAAMGGGGACCATAATGCATAGGCAAATCCTACACATAAGAACTGTTATCATAAATAGACTTAAGCTATTGAATTATTATGACAACACCTGATTCCTCACAGCCCCATTTARTATTAGGATGTTAGCATTCTTTAGGACCCAGTTTCTCTGAGATGCCTTCAGGAGTCCCTGCTTTCCGACAAGGGGTGCAAAGAACTTTTTAAAACCCTCCAGCTAAGCTTTCAYGTATTACGATATATCAAACCACCAGTCAAAATTGAAAAGAAAAAGCACCAAACATTCAGCAGGGAATCATTTAGTCCCACAACGGGACGTCAGTGGGTCCAGAGAAGAACACAGGCAGGAGACGATCTCTCTGCTCCAGCTATTGCTTCCCACGTACTCCTTTGACAGTATTAGCAGTAGCATTGTGAAAACACAGCCAGCTGTGACACTGCACAGGCTTTTCTCAATGGTACAGTGTATCTGGGAACTACCCCCTCATGCTTTGTGCGCTGTGTATTTCTCAAGCCATGCTCTCGTGCATTCTTTAAATGAGTGCTTAGCACCATGTTCTGATTAAACCTCGACAAAAACAAGCAGTGGTGCTTTTGGATCAAAACTTAATTTCCCCGTTTTCTGTAAGAATAAGATGCAGATTGTTTGTTAGGGCTGAGTAAGTMAGAAATATGTGTTACAACAAATATAGTTTTACAGGGGAGAGACCAAAAATTTCGTATTTCTCTGGGCACTTCTAAACATCCTTTCAAAGTTCACAGCTAACTTACTAACCTCACAGGAGCTGTCCCAGAAAACTCCACCAAGGGACATGCTGCCAAAAGACAGTCAAAAACACAACAGAATTATGCTCACTTTGGAACAGAAATGCTGACTATTGTTTATGGTTGCCAGGAGTTAACTGAATGTGTTTAGGGGGTAAATTAAGTAAAAAAACCCTGTAAATTGTTGGAAGCCTCATTACAGAAACCACTGTGGAAAGTACCACCAAGTCTTTAGAAAATAACCATGAAATTGGAAAAATGCTTGAAAAAATGTGAAAAGCAGAGGCATAGTAAATAGCTCTTTTTAATAGACTTGCTTCCAAAAGTATATAAATCGTGACAGCAAGGAGCTGCAARAAGGCAAGTGTGAAATAAATCTGGCTCCTGTACAGCCCATTCTAAAAGAAAATTTGACAAACCCACATAAGCAACAGAAAACAATCCAGTTGACAGAGTGATTCTAGACTGATGGCCAAAATTCTGGCACCTCCAACCATAAAAACTTAGTGRGAATCTAGAGATGAAAAATGCTGAATAAGAGCAGAATCTGTAAATAAACCATTATGTCATAGCACTACACATTCTCAGCTTTGAAATCTGCAATGTTCTCTGTCCCAACCGCGTGTAATTGGCAATAGACATAACGAGCAGTCTAGGAAGAAGCTGCTGAAATCATGTGCAACTCCTGCTCTAGCTCTATCTGGATGAAGCAAAGTTAAACAAGACTATTTTAATTAGATTTTAGGGAGGAAATGGGAAATGAATAAATATTGTAAAGAGAACATTACCCAACGTGACCATCGGAAGACTCCATCAGATTTGACCAGGAAGTCCTGCCAGAGTAACAGATATTTGATCTGCACCAGGTTCATCATTCAGAAGCACCTCTGAGCACAGGTGCTACAAGAGGAACCTCACGACCACGGATGACTATATCTGTTTTTTTGACAACAGGTTACACAGTAATCATTCAGTCGGTACTTTGTCAGTGAGTGGAAGATGAAGAAAAAAAGCTGGTCCACTACTCAGTGGAGCGGACCCCCAAGGAGAGTGTAAAGCAATGTCAAGAAAGCCAARAACTTCTTGCATCAGCCTTCACTAAAAAGGTCAATGGTGAGCAGATGGTTACAGAACTAGTATCATCGACAGAGGAATACCATCTCAGCATGTAGACAGAGGGAAGTATTTGTCCAGGTTGAATGCTTTCCAGTTAGCTGTCCCTCATCTCAGAACATTTAATGAAGCCGTTTTAGAGCCATTAGTCCTGACAGCCATTAGCACTGAAAAGTTGTGGAGAACTCTAATTAAGAAGAATTGAAAAGACAAATGTATTGCCTTTGTCTAAAAGAAAAAAAGAAGGAATTAYGGGCCCAATCAGCTTAACTTCAGTAAATGAAAAAATATGGGAACAAAAACCCATTTGTAAGCTCATAACTGAGAACAAGGAGATGAGTAACAGTCAACAAGGATCTGTCAAGAACAAATCATGTTAAACCAATCTAATTTCCTTCTTTTACCACCCAGGGCCTCAGAGGCAGAGAAGAAGCAGTTTATACCATATATCTTGGACTTAAATGAAGCTTTTGACACTGCTTTATATGACATTCTCATAAGAAAACTAAGGAAAAGCTAACCAAATGGGTACATCCTATCTGGAAATTGTACTTGGAGGGTAGTTATCAAAATGGAAGGATGTACTGACCGGGTTTCATTTGTGATCTGTGCTAGATCTGGTACCAGTCAGTATTATACTCTTGACTTGACCAAGGGAATAAGCTGTGCACATTGAATTTACAAATGATTTCAGGCTGGGGGGCACTGCAAGGAAGTTGGAGGAAGTTTGGGTCAAAATTGAAAATGACCATGGAGAAATGGTCTGGMAAAAAAGAAAAAAGGATAAAAAAAGAAAGAGGAGGCAAATCAGAAAGACAAATACATGGGGATCTATACGTGGGAATAATCAGCTGCACAAATGCAAGATGGGAAACATCTGGTGTGATAGCAGCTGCACAGAAGAGACTGGAAACTGAGTAAGAGTCAAAAATGTCCTGCTGCTGTGAAAACACCATGCTGGCATGAGTAAACAGGAGTGTAGCATGCGAGACATATGAAGTGCTCCTTCTGCTCTAGCCCCGAGCAGGCAAGCCTCAGCTGGAGCTCCCTGTCGCATCTCCGGCACCGCACCCCAAGGCACAGGCCAGCCCGCTGGGGGAGCCCGGGAGAGCCGGGGGAATGATCAGAGCTCCTGAAACTGCTCTGCAAGGACTGACGATGGAACACATCTAGAAAGGGGTGGCGGTCTTTAAATATTTAAAGGCTGCTGCTAGAAGAAGGGAGCAATCGGTTCTTAGCATCTGTAGAGAAAGCAGCAGTGGGTTTGCGTTCAGAAAGACAGTTTCAGGTTAATATTAGTAAAACGTGTATCAATAGGGGTCCTGAGGCACTGGAATAGACTGTGGAATCCCCAGCACTGAAGATCTTTACGAACAGGATAAATAAAAAGCTGTTGTGTAGGACACCTGTGTTATTAGCCTATATTAGGGTTGAGGGATGGACTAGAGACACTCCTGAGGTTCCTGCCAGCCCTGTGGTGTTTYTTCTGCTTGTACAAAGTGATTTCAGTGGTCTGTAGTTCTGACATGCAGCACTGGGTATAGTAAAGTAGAGGGATAGAGAAATTAAACCAATCCCTGCTTTTAGATTATAAACCACGAAGCCCAAAATTAATTACATTGAAAATGCAAATAGAGAAAGGATCTGCGCCAGACAGTGAGAAAAATCTGACTGACTTGTATTGCCCTTGGATCGAACCCAAAGAGAAGAGCCTGTACTATTTTCCTTGAGAATTGCTAATGARTGTGTTGAATAAAACACAAAATTACAAAGGAACTAAACTTGTCTGTAAAAGTCTTCATCCAACCCTACTTAGGGTGCTGTTGTCTGAGTTTTAGTTTACTCATCTAGATATATCTATTGTCTTTTGCCCATAAAAAAATGACTCAATGTATCCTCAGCTTTCACTCGCAAAAGAAGACTTGTTGAAAAGGATAGGCTTGGCAAAAAAATCAAACTTCTGCCGTGGTTCATTTCTTCTTACCACTGACCTATATTGTATTGTGTCGTATAATCAGTCTGGTGTCTTGTGTAAGTACATGAGGAATTTGTTTTGTTTAACAGCAGTGTGTAGTACTTTTTTCTATCATTGTTGATCCAAGATTTAGCAAATTACTGGCTAAACAGTGTATATTCTACAGTTTAATATTTCAAGTTAAATYACAGTTGTAATAGCTGACATTCAGTGGCAGTCTTATTCATCTAGCTGCTGACATAAGACATTTCAGAATGATGTGAGGAATAGCAATATTCTCATCTAGTTACTCAGAAAAATAGATGCCTTGCTAATAAGTACGAAACAGTTAAATCTTTAACCCCACATTCACAGCTGAATGATCAAAATATGTGTTTAGCATATACGATTCTCAGCTGACTGTGGTTACATGTTGAATCTACGCTGCTGAATATAAGCGTGTTAGAGTAYAGTAAACTATCACAATTACGGAACTTGTAATAATTTCCACATCAGACCATAYTAAGTTTAATGCTCAGTTAGCAGTCTAAAACTTAGAGATGACATCTAAATTAGGGGTAAAGTATAGGCTGCTCCACCACTCCAACAATGGATAAATAGGCTCCTCTCACTGTATCTGCCAGAAATCACTCATTTTAGGAAGCAGTGATCCGATATCTGCCCGTCTGAGCAGCAACTGCCTGCATTACTGGGTATTAGAGCAGCCCTCAGTTAGAATGCAAATGAACTCAAGCAAATGGCAGCAACTCAGACCAGCAGACCACAGGCAAGACTTCTCTCATGGCCTGGCAGAGTGCAAGAAGTGACCTCCACCACCTTTGCCAAAGACGAAAGGCTTCATTTCAATTAGTACTGGTGGTGATCTCCTGTTGGAGTTATCAGATCAGACAGTTATCAGATCAGACAGTTATTAGATCAGACAGAGTAACATTCACGTTAATCATGAAAACATTCACTCTGTGTGTTGGGAATTAAATCAGAACTGTCTTCTTTGACACCAAAGCAGGCATTTCTAAGAGGGAAATGGATGAACCCAAGGCTTGCACAAAAAAGTGTCTTCTCCACCAAAATAAAATCTTGACAGAATTATTATGGTCTACATAACAGAAAACATTAAAAAGTCAAATAAGAATTTTTCTTCTGAGGCACAGATAGTGAGCACATATAGTGCCAAATAACGAGGTGACCAGGATATTCACTGGAAAAAGAAAAATCTAGCTTCAAGGTTGGGTCAAATCCCAAATCTTCTGCTATTTATAATCTTTCACCATTTCATGAACATTTCTGGAATGACTTGTCTCTGTTTTGTTGCAAAACAAGAATTTTTTTGAAATCTCAGAAAATTCCATAAAATGAGATTATTGTTCTCCCTTCAGGTATCACAACAATCATTACTTAAGTATTTTTAGCTGCCTAACAAAAACTTGCTTAGAACTGATTCCAAGAGATGACATGCTAATGGAAAGCTTTGTGTACAGCAGACACACTATTTGAGCACAGAGGTTCCCCTCCCTCTTCCGTCAGCATTTTCTGATAGACTCTACTGATCCTAGGACTTTGAAGAACTGCTGAGGTAATGACTGAACTGAAGTTCAAGAGAAGTTTTGGACCATCCTCTAGTTAAAAAAACCTAAAACCAAAAAAACTTAATTCTTAGCAGGACAACTTAATGTGCAAAAGGAATCTGATTTTCAAGCCAGATCTTATTTCTGAGCCCTTCTTATGTTAGAGCTGCGTCAAAACGGAAGAGTAATCTCTTCAGAGTCAATATGGTTTCCATTTGGTATTATCCCATGACTTGAGATAATTCCATTATTGCCATAGCTCTCAAGGGGGCAAAGGAATGATATTTTCCTCTGTTCCTGAAGGTAATCAGGGGTATAATGGGAACGAGGGGGAGCGAAAGGCAGATAAAGACAGGGTATTCTTTAGTTTTACAAAACTGATCAAGGGAAGCGCCGTGTGAAAACTCACGGACAGGTCACAGGCACGGTGGCCATGATAAAATGGCTTACCTTCTACCCTGGATACATGTGGAATACATTGAGCTTAAACGTAAAATGTAAGCAACCTCTCACTGGTTAATCTCTGAGTAAATCTAATGAACTGTAGCTCACAGCTGCTATGTTCCCTGGCAGGAATATCTTTCTGCTTGTTTATAAGCATTTCTACAGGTGTTTCAAAGGTGTTTGAACTCAAAAATTTTCCTGGGTCTGATCTGGCACTCTCAGTTACTCTCATCCTGAAGAGGAAGATAAATGTATCTGTGTATGTAGTTTCTTTTATATCTCATGTTTCCAATTTTCAATTTATAGATTAAGAATAGATTGTTTTGAAAGGAGATGAAGAAAGAAATCATGCAAGTCAAYAGGATACCTTTTAAAACATGGGTCTCAGCTTTGACTTCTGCTGGCAGGTGAAGAAGAGAGGAKTGAATATCGATATGCGTTTTTAGAGAACACTGTAGGAACCAGAACAGAGGTTCCCAAACTTTTTTGGATTGCTATCAACCCTCAGAATTTCTTGCGGACCACCAGGCATCGTTATCATCAAACTTTTAATTGAAAACACTATTAAAAACAGTGTTTAATATGGCTCTGCGGATTAGCTGTGAACCCTTTACCGTGGCCTCCTGGACCACCAGTGTTCTGCAGACCACGGTTTGGGAACCACTGAACCAGACTACACACATCGTACACCCCAACAAAACACTTCTGTGTCTGAAAGCAAAGTCAGTCCTTCTATTGCGCGATGTACTCAAATAATACACAAGTCAGTTTAACCTTCTTGGTACTTGAAGAACACAGCACCCTTTTATTTTTCTCTTACCTTAAGTTTCTTTTTTATTGCTTTGGAGAAACAAGTAAATGGTGCCAAAAACCAGTTTATGATTGTTTCTTGTAGGATCTTTTTCGTATCCGGCAGCRGTGTAACCTTTCAGGAAGCTATCTTTGAAAATAAGAAATATAAAACATAAAMCCCCCCACACCGTGCACTGGTCATTCCAGAATGGTTATGATATCTGTGAATCCTAAAATAAAAAATTAAAAATAGCTTCTAAGCTTTTTGGGCTTTTTTCTCCTCTGGAAAATTTGTTCTTTTTTTTCCTTCCCAAATCCGTTAACGATGTTAAAACTCTGTGTGTGGTCATTAAAGCATTTCAGCAACTTTCTGCAAATTCTTTACAGTTATTCTTTGGCTGCGGTATTACAAGATTGTCTGTTTATCACCAGATGATAAACACACAGAGGAAAATKATGATAGCGCTGAAAAGGGAACTTGTAGGGAAACATTATAAATATGAACAGCAAAACACCAAGGGCCATGATCCAGCCCTACATTAAGTCAGTGACAGAGTGCGGTCCCACGTGAAAGCAGGAACGGGCCGTAGCATCCCTTTCGATCGTTCTGCCTCTGTATCTCCTTGCTTATGTGCATCCCACAGGCAACTCAGCCAACCAGTGTCTAGTAAAGAAAGGGGGTTTGTTTACCTCTCTTCATATACTCAATGTCATCAGCTATAACATGGAATTGGGAATGAGGAACCTTGGCAACTAGTGGCATCATAGGAAAAAAAAGAACTTTGTTCTAAAAAGGCTTTTTTCTAAACAAGACTGTGCTTCCATGACAGTACCTCACTTGTTTTGGAGAGGAAAAAATGCTGCCACAGCACTTCCATACCCCTTGTATGCTCAATAGCCAAGGTAGAGCAGAGGTTTGAGTCAGAGTGGGAGTGGAAAAGGGTCGTTACAGCAAAACTAATATGCAMGAGAAGTCAGCAAGGGAAAGAGGTAGCCTCTACTTTACCTTGAAAGAAAACAAACCCTACCCAGCTCTTGTCTCTGTAGGCCTCTTTTGCAATACTTAACACTCRGCATCACTAATGGGTGCTACCGGAGCATTTATAAAGGTGGATTAATAATCTTCCCCATTTGAGTCCTAGCCCTCTCGCACACCTGAAAGGGTCTGGTATTTCTTATGTTGTCTGAACACTTTTCTTTTTCCATGCAGAGCCAACGGTTAGAGGTAACCATTGTTTTCCAGTGAGCATTGCCACCAGTGACTCGCTTATTATTCATCTGATATGGATAAAATTCAGTTTGCAAACCTGACTAGACAACATAAAAACAAATCRTATTGCCTCTTCCCACCACTGTCCAGACTGATTGCCAAATTCCCCTCTGGTGAAGAGAGTTAGGTGGGACTGTCATACAGCTGGTGCTTTCCTGGGGTAATATGCCCCAGTTGASCCAAGCATTTTAAATACGTATGTAATTCCGTAAGAATGAGAATTACCCACAAGAAGTAATGCCCTTCTCGCATTCCTGCCTGACACCGTTGCTGTAGATAATGTGTGTACTTTCTTTAGTAAGTGCTGCCTTTCTGCCAACCCACCAGCTTTTGGCTTCTCTCCACAGGAAGCAGGGAAGCTGCGTTCACCTATGCCATTACTGCTGCCGGGGTTGCACACGCTGTCACGGCCGCCTGCAGCCAGGGCAACCTCAGCAATTGTGGCTGTGACCGAGAGAAACAGGGCTACTACAACCAGGAGGAGGGCTGGAAGTGGGGAGGCTGCTCTGCGGATATCAGATACGGCATTGAGTTCTCCCGGAGGTTTGTTGATGCCCGAGAAATCAAAAAGAATGCACGGAGGCTGATGAACTTGCACAACAATGAGGCTGGAAGAAAGGTATTCCAGAAAGGATGAGGGATGGGGAAACGTGTGCGCTGGAGGACGGGGGGAGGCTGGCTTGGTGGCAGGAGGCATTCCCCAAGAACTTACCCCTCTCTCTGCTGTTATCCCATACCCACATCAAGTTACCTGATGGCATCTAATGTTTACATTTTGTTGCTGTTTCTTTTTATTCAGAGCTGGCCATGTATTATAGATGCTCCTCTAAATGTTTCTGCTTCCTAAGCCTTCTTTCCAGTCCCACTGATAACAGAGAGGACTATGCTGTTTGGCATAACGATAAATCTTTGCTTTTCATCTCCTCTGCAAAAGTCTAGCAAGAGATGTCAGGGCTTGTGATGGGATAGGACTGAGTTTCTGCATTGCTGAACTCCCACAGCACTTGCAGCTATTTATTCCATCCAAAACCAAAACACTTCTTTGACCGCAGCTCTAATGAAATACACACTTCATAGCAAATGCACAACTGTCCGCTTCTCACTGGCGGGCTACAAACGGCTGCATAAGTGTCACTTTGGAAGAAGAAACAGTTTTATGTCTACAATCACGACTGAGTTGCTTGCAATGGAAACAATAAACATTATGGAGCTACGCCAATTTATGTCCATTGAATAACAATCCTCATAGCTCTCAAAGCTTGCCCTCTAAAAAGTATAACAAATCTTTCTGCATAATATATATCTACCTCAGGAGAGATTTTACTATAYCTTTCAAAGTGTTTTCTCCCAGGTAAAAAAATGCTGATTCTACCCTCCAGTGTTGTAGGAGACTCCAATATACCACTCCTCCACACCTAGCCCCCAAAGTTAGACTGAAATTTTCTCCTCTAAATTAGCGTGTGCTTTCAGTCCTACACCGAGCACTAGCTGCTGAGGAGGGCAGAGATGGTTGAATTGGTGGTGACAGAAGCGGTAGAATTATCTCACTGCCTGTATTTTGGAGAATGCTTATTAACACCCAATCCATGCAACAAAATCTCCTGGGGATTGCAGTTGGTTGTGCACTGAAACTGAAGGTGGTGTATGGGCAGTTATCCATTGGGATGAAAGTATTATATACATTCAACATGGCAAGAGAGACCAGTTATGGGGCATAATCTCAAGTGTAGAGCAGGATCAATACGTGATTGATGCTCGATACTGAGGTCTCCAGATGCGAAGGAGACAGCTGACTGAAGAGTCAGACAGAAAGGCATCCTTAAGAGGGGCACAATCTTTTTTCCCAAAACTTGCTCTGTTTAGAGGGTAAGAACACCTCATACTGCTGTATTGCAGCTTGGAAGACCAGCTCCAGGTCTGATCACTTCTCTTAGCCTGGATGTTTCACCTCGGCATCATGCATTGCGTTTGGATGCAAAATAAGATGCAAGTCACATGTTAAACTTGCAACGGAGCATTTATTACTGCTAGAGGCGTTGTGATCCCTGCTTAAACTGGCAATCCACTGTGGTGGGCACAGTGCCACCCCCACGGAGATGCTCATGCTGCATGTCCTGTTTTGAACATGTTACAGTCTAGATGTGAAAGAGGGACAACAGAGCAAAAATAGATGCATAGATGGAGAATAGTGAASTCCCTTGCCCAAGGACAGAAGGCGGCTCAGTGTCTGAGCCAGGCACCGATCCCAGGTCCCCCAGTTCTAAATATAGTCCAGTACCCACTAGACCACGTTGCTGATTCTTATTAAGCAAATTATATTTTTACTCTTCATCGGAATTTCATAAGCAGGGGGACATAAGCAAAAGAAGTGTGTGTTTTTACAGATATTTCTGGTAGCAGCATTCATGCAAATGTGCTTCTTTTAACATTTCTGAACAATTAATTTTTTGCAAATGTTCTTGCAAAAACAAACGATAACACTCACCTTCATGTTTTTGAGACAGGAATAAAAAGGCTTGTAAATACTGACAACATAGGTTTTTCTCCCCAAGTACACTTTTTTATGAAGAGTATTTTGGAATTTACCCACTTCTGTATTGTTGGCAGTTTTCAGTAGTTATCTGTACCCATATTTTCATTGTAATCATTAATGCATCATATCGCTTTCAAAAGATAAGGATGACTGAAAGGATTTGGTGCAGCATTTTGTTTTTGTTTTTAAGTACAATCCATCAAATTCCGAGGAATGTGCTCATATAAAAAATGGTTTGGGGGTCATGTTTAGAAATAATGTTGGTGTTATGACATACATTCCCATGAAATGAATATGCCAAGTTGTACAATACATAATACTTAGTGATTTTGGTTCATCTGAGATCATCTGCTATTTGTATAAATTAGACATTCTGAATTTGAGACTGATAGAAACTTAAGGTTAGAACAAAACTCTGGAAACAAGAATAAGTTTTCTTTGTTTTCTGGGTTGGACCTTTAAGAAAGCAGCCACAGAGTTTTGTGCAATTTCAACGTGAAATCACAAGTCGCTTCTGAGAATCCAGGCAAGTTTGAAATCTGACCTACATCCACCTGAAATTGGGCAGTTTTGGGGATCCTGCATAAACTTGGATTGTGAGCCGGAAACAAAATCTGAAACCAGGAGATTTTRCCTATGTGAGGATGTCATTCTGACATACTCCACATGGTCCTTATTCACACTCAGGTCAGAAATACTGTGTTTATGTCTGGACGCTTGCTGAATCACAACACTGAACCRCCAGCTTCCTCCTTTCCCCTTGCAAAATCTCACAACGCAACTAGGAAAAGCTTGTACCTCTCTGAGTAAGACTCTGTCAGTACCACCCTGCTGCTCTGCATGGGACTTGTTTGAAAATTTGCAAACAGTTTGGAGCCAAGCTTCTGCTTCATGACTGCTATTATTAAGGACCAAAGTAAGGATATTTCTCCCTTGTTATGAATAGGAATAAAAAGTAAGACGGAGACCACAGGCAACTCAGATTATTTTTTAATTCTTTGTTGCTTCAGAAGTTCTCAAAYAATCTTTTCAACCTTAGGGTGGGAATGCCAAGACAGTAAAGGAAATATATGATTTTGTAGCTTCCTACAGATATTCTGCCGACCATTAAAATGTTTCTCAGTTACAGTTCAATCTTATCAAAACTAGTACAGGGAAAAAAATCCAACAACTCGATTATATGAACATTGGTCCATTTCCCAAGGTCTTATACTTCACAGCACTTTCACTATTAGCCCCCTCCCACATATACATCTATAATGGTAARGCTCACAGTTCTTATTCAGTCCATATTACATTGGGTTTTTAAGTTAGATAAGAACAACAATATTTAGCCAATAAATCTGCTATCTTCATTTTAGTCTTCTCTTTAAATCCCAGAGCCTCCTAATACAGAAACATGAGGAAAAAAGGATGCAAAGAGCTCCCAACCCCACCTACAGTTATTTCCAACTTGCTCTGAAGTCAGTGGAAGGCCCCTGATGACCTCACTAGACCTCTACCAGGTGCCCAGAAGATCATTGCTAGGATCATTATCCAGGACTCTGGCCAGCAGGTTTGCCCCCAGATGCCATGGTATCGCATGGAATTTTTCATGCCCCGGGGCAGGAATTTTGCCCGTCCTCAATCTCTCCCAGCACTTGTCCCAGATGTGTCTGGGAGTCAGAGGCACTTGTAACTAGAGCAGTGACTATAATGTTTTGCTCTCATAGGGATGTTCTCAAAAGCTGGCCTGCTGGTATTTCACTGTTGTTAAAAATAGAGTCCTAAGGAATTTCTCTTTGAGGAAAAAACAGCACGCTGTATAAATTATTGCACAAACTTTGCAAACAGATAGGGGTTCTTTAACTTGAGTCTGGGGCTGAGGTGCTCAGCACAACACTCTGATAAAGTACCTCCTTAAAAACAGACGACATTTAGGCTTTTCAGGGAATTTCTGATGACTCTGGAAAGAACAAAGCCCCTAACTGCCCTGCATTGCATCCCCTAATTGCTCTGCGTTGCATTTCTAAGAATTATTTCAGCTAATGGCAAATTTGTGAAGTTTCTGGTAAATTTGTAATGAATAGCACCAATGACAAAATAATAAACTTGCCACGGATGCCTTTTGGAAGAAATAAATGCTTAGCGATTCCTGGTGACATGAGGCGCTACTGATGGAAGATTTACGCTTTGCGGCAAAACAAGCGCCGTGCTGTGTRTGACAGCGAGGCAGCTAACTTCACCATCAGTTTTTAAATGGCCACTATGATTCAGGATGGAAAGTACAAGTGTGGTAAATGAAAACAGGGCCCCAAAGGAAGACTAGTATAAGTCTAACGCAAATGTTACTAAAGAATGCCTTGTTGCAAATCTGARTGATTACAGAGAGATCTGTGCGCAAAACTTTGATAGAGTAATGAAAAATTAAATACCAACAAAACCAAGTAAGCTTTGATGCTGTTTTATGAGACAGCTTTCTACCATGTATTTTTAGAAACAAGTATCTTTATTCTGGGATAAATGAACTTAGAAAGAGTAACATCTGGGAATGTACACCATTAATCTTAACTTTTTGTTGAAAGCTTCAAAACAATGACCAGTTCTCATGGGGAATCTCAGTTATAAAAATGGGTTTTTCTGTTTGTTTGTTTTTAAGGGGGGAGCKAAAAGAACAAGCTGACAAATTGGTAGCAGATCACAGCTTTTACCAAAAAGAAGAAAAGAAATGTTTCTAACAGTTTATCAATCAATTAGGCTCTTACGATAGACAATGACTGTGGTTATGTGGAGAAAAAGCTGGCCCTTCCAGAAACACACCCATCACACTGACTGCCAGCAAGTCAGCCTAGTACCATCCCAATATTTATTCCTTTGTAATGTCGATGGGTTTTTCTTGGGTTTTTTTTTGAATGCCTGGAAGTTGACAACATCTTATTTTACATTTGAAACAATAAGAGACAAAAAAAAATAAAGTAAAATTCAGACTCTCTTTAGAAGAGATTATTCAATTACTTGGGACAACATTTCCATCTAAGCCATGGCTCGTTCTCACAGTTCYTGGCGCCATAGGACTGTGGTACTGGGAAGGGTTTTTTTGCTGACATGCTTTGGCGGTAGAACAGCTAATGAGGTGATTGGTTGGTCACCATTCACGTTATGTATATACATACACACACACATATATCTGTGTAGGGTATGTGTATGTGTACATAATTAGGTAGATTTATACATATTTATGTGCTGTCTGTTTGTGCATAAAATACGTAAGAAAGTGTTAGCTCACTTCACCCCACATGAAGTGTTTAAATTAATAAGCTCACTTCTGCAAGATGCACAGCATGCCCTAATATGTTGCCAACTGCCCTCACTGTCACCTAACGGGACATGAAAATTAGAAGCAAACCCTAGAAGATGACTCTGGATGAAATGCTCCAAAGTCGCAGCGGAGGCTGAATCCCAGTTTCAAAACTGAAAGCCAACTGATTTTATGCTCTTATAAGCCTAAAATATTCTTCAAAATGTGACTTTGTTTCCTAAGTCATTTCAGCGATTTAAAGAATGTGACTTTCCAGGTTTTACAGCCCTGWGTCCATCATTTGCTGAAAGTTTCTTTCTCTCAGAGAGACAAACTATTTCACTGCACATCCCTTATGAGAACACTCATGAAAGAAAAGCTTTCGATACTTGTGCTTCATGCCATACTTTCCACTTTCCCACTTAAATTGATTTGCAGACAGATATAAATCCAATTTCAAAAAGTTTGGTGTTACAGCTTGGGTGGGTTGGATGGATAACTAATGCTTATCCATATGTCCTGAATATGCAAGCTTTGGCTCAAAATCTCATGAGGATAGTTCTCCTGCTTCCAGTTGGGCTGGATTTACTAGCCTATTTTTTTCTTCCAGAAACACACCCTTAATATTGACTGCCAGAAGCTACATCTGGTACTATCCTACTTTTTGAACATTTTGCTTTAAAATTAGAGGGGGGGAATAGCCAAATATTTCAGGACATGCTAAATGGTTTTATTCTAGAAATGTGCATGCCCATGCRGACCATGCAATGTATGCAAGACAGATATCATCCATCTAGTAAAAGATTACTGCACCCCCTCAAACCTGACATCTCTGTACTACCTGACAGAATAAAACCAGCAATGAAATATTTTTAACCCTTTAAGATGACATTTAAAATTTTGCCTTCAAGCTTTACAGCAAACTCCATAGACATGGGAGTGAAATACTGCAATTCCACTCGGTTTGGGAATGATTTAAAGGCTGTTTCTCAAGGTTTTTGCTTTTTGCAACATTTCACTGTAAAAATAAAATCCAGAAAGTCTTAACCAATTGCAGCAGTTTATTGCTCCAACTTAGAAGCTGTTTTCTCTTCTTCTAGAAGGTAGGGAAGAGGCACAGATGGGTTAGGCTCATCCTCGTAATAGTAGGGACTTTCATCTGATGGGCAGCAGGTCTCAAAATCCCAGGCTTATTTTCCTGCTAGCCAAGAGGAGAGCTTGGGTAAAGAGAGCAGTGGGCCTTCTTCAGTTTTTTTAATGCGTTCAGTGGGAATACCACGGGAGTGATAYAGAATACTACTGGGTGCCTTACCTAGGGAGGCAGGTGAAGGGTAGGAGGAGGTGAATTGGCRCGTCTTGGTACGCCAGAGGCTCCCCAGTCCTGCTGAGCTCTGGCCAGTGCCAGGGAACAGACATCTTGTGCTGTGGCTGGATACTGACCCGCGGCAAAGCAGAGGCTCCCTGCTCCCRTCAAACTAAACAATAAGAAAAATAGGGATGTGACAAGCGAGGGAGTAAGCACAGTAATTCAGTTCCCCATCTCCCATCCCACAGAGTATAAATACGGGTTTGATGCTCGATGGAGCAGCCTCACAGAGGAGCAGAAAGAAAAATATGCAGCTGAAGCAGCCATATTCCTCTCCTGCTGGCTCGATGTCTTCTCTTCGCAGGGCTGGGCACAACCCAAGGAGACATGACATGAACTGCTCAATTTTGGGCTCTATGATCTGCTATTAATAAAGAATATTTTCAGGACATTTGTATTAGAGGAGTAGCATTACAACCTACTCATGTTAGTTATACCCCTGGCCACCTGAGTTAAAAAGCCAAACCCAGACAAACTCAACTTTGTTTCCCAGATGTGTCCATGAGATCAGCATTTTGTCACCAGTGATGGACCTCAGCCTGTGCTGAGACTAAGGTTGTGCCATCGGCTTGCGTGGCTGAGCCTCTCGAGAATCACAGGGGCGGTGACATCTTATGACCAGGATCCATCTCTTTTGGTACTGGCATTACCCAAAACAAAAGTTGATCACTTGCATATTTGATGGGGGAAAACTCCTAAAGTCTTCAGTTTCTTTTTGATACTGCAGTCAAAAAGTAATATGGATTCTGTTACATTCAACATCTGGTCCAAAAATGTGCATTTCCACTAAGGAAAACACAAACCAGAAAAGGCAAGCCAAAACAAACACACACAAAATGTTACTATTGTTTTTACATATTTTATCCAGATAGGATTTTTAATATGTACAGAAACTGTATCTGATGTTATGCAGTTGGGTCTAGATATGGAACTTGAAAAAATGAATTTCTTTTCATGCGTATCATTTTGTTTTACTTCAGTCTTCGCGAGTCTTTTTCTACTTAACTGGCAGCGGACAACCCTCAAATTGCATTTTCAGTGTGTGATTTATATAGGTAGAAAAATATGTGGGATAAGAAAGCTTTAACATTATATTTCACAATTCATTTAACAAAGTAGCAGTAGTTAGAAAATTTTGCTTGGCAAGATGATACTGGGGTGGGAGTGGGCCTGTATGTGGAAAAGGGACCTAAGGAATGTTCCTACGATTAGTCTGAGGCAGCACAGTCCAACGATGGGAATTTGCTTTGGGAGGTAGATCTTGCTGTAAACCATTCAAGATTAGATACGAGGCACTGACATATGACAAATGAAACTGCTGAGAGAGTGGGTCGTACGAGCTAATGATTTTCGATCYTTAATCAGGCACCTAGCTTGGCGTAATGTGTTAGATTTGAGTAAATAAGTACCTTTAAGGCTCAGGGTCAAAGCTTTGACGGGAATTTTGCTGAGGAATACCGAGCTGGAGGGACATTCAGGAAGAAAAGCATTAGTTGCTCTTCATTCGCAGCATTGAGTGAACAGGGTCAAACCCTGCCACCTTCGCCAGGTCCAGCGGCACCTTGCTGGCAAGTGGAAAGCCGCCCGAGATACCGCGCCGGAAGGTGAGCCGCGAAGCCGCGGCGCCAGGGCATGCCTGGGGACCTCCGCACGGCACCTCATGGGGCTTTACCGACACACCTCTGGGAAAGCCGGAGCGTGCGGGCTTGTCAGCAAAGAGGAACGCTCTGCAGCATCTGGGTGGAAAGAGGGGAAAAAAATCTTGCTTAGAATCTGCTTAGTTTGGGCCTTGTATTCCCTGACCTCCAAGTTTTTGGGCACAATTCTATACCCACAGCTGRCTGTGGGCACACAAATTATAGCATTCAGGAATTTAACTACCTGATGATTGGGCCTGCGCTCAGTGTTGTAACCCCAAGCATTCCACATTCATGAGCGAAGCCTCCAAAAAAATAAAAAAACCTGTGAGATTGGCTTCAGGATCATGAATTAATACTTTTTGAAACTTCTGCTTTTTTGGGCCTGCGTGGCTTGCATTTGCAAATTCTTCCACCATCATAAACAGTGGGAACCTTTGAAAAACTACAGCAGTGAAATCAGATTTCTATACAGCAAAATGACTCACGAAACTGGATCTTCAGAAAGGCAACAAAAAAAAAAAAAAGAAATCAAAACTTAGGAGAAAGTTCTGTATATAAATGGCAGCATCTCAACCAAATGCACACACACAGGCAAACGTATATATAGACACACACATCCATATATAAATATACATATACAAAGGTATCACCTAGGACACCAGAATGGGTGATATCTTTGTCTTTCAGGAACAACGACACTTTCTGTTGTAGCAGGGAAGCACATCAATGACAGAGACTGAGGCTCTTGGAACAATGTCCAGAGTGTTCAGCCCACACAAGAATAAGGAGCCTCACAAGCTTCACCTCCTCCCACTCTGAGCAAGTTACTGACCTGACCTTTTCAACCAAAAACCAGACATCACAAAYGTGCAGAACCTGACAAAACGCGTACTAAACCACAAGCCTGCTCTTCACCAAAATTTACTACTTAGGGAGAAGAGGAGCAGATCCATCCCATTGGTAATGCTTTCCTGGAAGTCCTTAGATCCTATAGTGCTTTGTGGTGAGGGTGTAAGGAAGGTTGTCTCCATCCACCTTTTATCATGGATTTTGCTACAGTACTTGTGGCTGTAAYTGTACGTTGATCAGTGGTTGAGAGAGAGAGGTTGAAAGAGACTAGTTTAAAAAAAATGTATTTCAGCAATACCAAAACTTATAAGCAATTTATGTGTATATATATGTATGTGTGTATAGATACATACATGCTTATATGTATATATACATGCACATCTAAATATCRATAGATTATTTTAACCTGGATCTGTGAGCAGGATTGGAATCTTGATTGGGGGTCTTTAAAAATCACACCCTTCTGCACAGGCACGAAGTAGAGACAGAGGAATCCTGAAAGACCCTGGAGTATTTCATGAGGCATCCCTCTACTCACTGCTACTGAAATGCAGCYGCCACAGCAGAAGGCATCAAGCTTTCCAGCTTCTTCTTTTTCTGTAGGGAAGACAGGAAGGTGACACAGTTTGTTGACGAGCAGTGRCCTTTCCAGTGTCCACAAAAAGCAGCTCATCACAGCCTTGCTGATTTTCTTTTTAGAGTAGTTGCAGCTATAGTAGCTTCTTCCCTAATCCAGTAAACCTTCCTGGAAATAACCTTTTCTGCCTCTGAAAGGCTAACTTGACCTTGACCTGGGAAAAGCCTGTGGTTCCAGAAGGTCTAAGGTATTTTTGAATAGGATGCTCAGCTATCTTGTACTTGCTACTGTATGTTGGCAAGGGAGAATCAAAAYCAAATATTCTCTTTAATATTGAAACCCTAGAAATTTGGGAAAAAACAAAACACACAATTTAAGTGAAAGTTGACCAACTCAGGAGGGTGCCCTCTATTTGCGGGGATAACCAGATCTGTACAGATTTTATTTTAAGGCCAGTTTCTTAAGCAGTAAGCATTTTTTATTTCCCTTCTACTTCATTATGCCATTGTACTCAGATTTCGGCCCTTTCATCCTTTGCCCATTTCAGTCGTGTTCTGGGATCTGCAACGAAACCACTACAGGAGATGGTCTGCAGCWTCGGTGATGTTTTAAGACAAGCTCGGTCGCTCATATTTCTTTGTTAGCACCCCATTGCGAAGGGGAAAGATCAGTTTGCTTTGTTCTTAGGCCTTGATTTTCACAAGCTGATGGTGACGGTGGGTGTAACTGTGGTCAGGCTTAAGTGGTAGCGCGAGGGGAGAAAAACAGAGAGGTGTTTCCATGAGGCCAGTTTCCCCTCGGCTGCGCGCACGGAGCGGGCGGGCATCTGCTTGCCTCCCGCGGGAAAACGGCCCTGCCCGGGGAAGGAGGGATGTGCCAGGTCAGGAGCGGAGCATGAGCCCGAGCACCCGCCAGTTTGGGTCCCTTATAGGGACCATCCGATGCTGGAATAACCTCCTCCAGGTTAACCTCCTCCAGCAATAGTAATAACAAATACTCCCACTTCTCTTTGGCTTACAGCTTAGCAGGACCCTTCAGTGGATTTTATTTCCTCTAACGTTGCGCAATCATTGCCCTGGTGCAAAAAATGTATTTATGGCTGAGCATTTGCTTGATATTTGGGCTAGGTACCGCGAGTAGTGCTGCTTTTAAAGGGGATGGTATGCTCTGTGGAATAGTTCATAGGTATGCGGGTATTACTACTGCTGGTATAGGCAAAATTTTTAATTATGCAGCAAACCTGAATGCCTCTTCAGCCACACAGTATATATTGTTCTGTGATATTAAAGCTAATCGAAATTTTTTAAACATTCTTTGAACATTACTTAAAGCAATTAAGATTAAATATTCTGAATCTTAAAACACTTCTTTTTTTTTTTTTTTTCTGTTTTCAAAATGAAAATGGTTTGAAAAATTTTTTTTAAGTCACTGGACTCCCATGAATTACTTTGGCTCTAAACACGTCTTCTGAAATTTAAGTAAATATTCTGCAATATTTGGAAACAGAATGCAAATGTTTTCTAATAAAATGACAAAACGCTATGTTTCCGACCAAGTGTCATGTAAAACAAAATGTGTTACAAGCATTCTGCTGGGACGTGAGAAGATTTATGAGCATGCGTTTGAAAAATTTCAACCAGCAGTAATGAATATTCATATGAACTAAGCAGACTGAGATTTAGGCAAGCTTGCAATACCGTTTTCCTGCAGTAACCATATGCAAATGTCTGTACATATAGGTTCTCGAAGAGAGAATGAAATTGGAGTGCAAGTGCCACGGAGTTTCAGGTTCCTGTACAACTAAGACCTGCTGGACCACRCTTCCTAAATTCAGAGAGATTGGATATATTTTGAAAGAGAAATACAATGCTGCGGTGCAGGTGGAGGTGGTACGAGCCAGTAGACTCAGACAGCCAACCTTCCTGAAGATCAAGCAGATTAAGAGTTACCAGAAACCCATGGAAACGGATTTAGTGTATATCGAAAAGTCACCCAACTACTGTGAGGAAGATGCTTCCACGGGGAGCGTCGGTACCCAGGGACGACTCTGCAACCGTACCTCTCCCAACGCGGATGGGTGCGACATGATGTGCTGCGGAAGAGGGTACAACACACACCAGTACACCAAGGTGTGGCAATGTAATTGCAAATTCCACTGGTGCTGCTTTGTGAAGTGCAACACGTGTAGCGAGCGGACAGAGGTGTTCACCTGCAAATAACGGCATCACGTGCAAATGAACAGAACAAATCACCGCGAGTGAAGAAAGTGGAGTACAACAAACGACGACAGCATCATTTTGCACATCTAATCTTCTTCGGGAAAAAAACAACCAACCAACACCACAACAACCAATCCCTCCCCACTACTTACACTTCTAAGGATGGTGCATTTTGGCTGGCTGGCTGTTGTAACTGCTTTGGAAACAAGGGCAACAGGATTAAGGTGATGTTGACAACCACATGATACTCTCTCTTTTGTTCTTTTTTTTTTTTTTTAACTACAATCTGGGTGTTGTAGAGTTCTCCTAGTAAGTGTTTTAAGTTATACATATCAGAGAAGCTGATTGCATTGCAGCTCCCATGAAATTTAAAAGAAAAAGACACTTTCTCCTATTTTACAACAACAAAACCACCGAGCCCTGTGCAAATAAAGACTTTTTTTTAAGGAAACGAAATCTTCACTGACTAGAACACAGCAGTCTTTCTGCAAAACCCTAAATTTCTAAGAAAGCAGGTAGAGAGAAAACAACTGGTAGGGAGACAAAATCTATGATGGAAATACTCCACTATCAGTCTGGAAAAAAATAACGTTCACAAAATTACATCAGCTGCCAGTGACACTGGAACTCTTTGAATGAACATTAAAAATAATTATTTATGTTTTTAATAGTATCAAAAAATTCTAAGCACTAACGGGTAGCTATGTCTTAATTCTGTACTAAATGTAAACTTATTGGAACTCTGACTTTATGATTTTTGTATTTGGTTCTCCCTAAGTTCTTCAATGCTACTGATCTGTTGTCACTCCACTATTAGAGAGTTCAATTACTGTAGGCCTTAAGCAATTACCAGAACTGAGCAAAAAGATCACGCGAAACTGTGGTTACAAATGCTTGATAAAGACTTTTCCCACTTGCCTCCTGAATAAGAATGACTCTTTTTAGACTCAGGCTTGAGGCACGGAGCACCTGCCTGCAGCTCCTCGTAGGGAGTTTTAGGATACAAAGACATGCTTCGACAAATATCAAAGGTTTTGCTTTGCTGTCAAATGCAGGATCTTCCAAGCATTGCATTTTGCCTTTAACGGTTGAAAGTTAATACTACCAATAGTTTTAAACAACTTATGCTCAGCGTGAACTGAGAAGTTTATAAAAATATGGTAGCTGAGCTCTAGGCTGCTGCAACCTGTGAGCTGTGGTGGCTTCACGAGCATAMGAAAGCTAAAATTTGGGTTAGCCTGTATCGTCATTATTCTAAGGTTGGCAATAACGTACCCCCTGGTAAATAGATGAATGTTAAGAAAGAAGCTGACTTTTTACACCAGCACTCAATTATAATTCACACACCTTTTCCCCATGAGAGATTTAAAAAAAAATCCTCAGATATTTTACTACTGTAAAATCTAGCGTTTTTAACCCCAAGAGCCAGATATACCCACTTAAAACACAGCACATTTAATCACCAAAATGTTTGCTTGTAGCAAGTGTCCCTACCTGATTTTCTGAAAACTTGGATTAAAAATTTCCTAATGTCTGCATATCTGCATTTSTAGCTTCTGTTTCATTTTATTACTTTTATTGAGGGGCTGCACAGCCATGAGCCCTCCCCACCTGACACGGGAGCACTTGCCACACCACACGGTGCTCTTGGGGCAAGGGGCTGGTGGAGCTACCGCTCCGCCAGCTCCCACGCTGGGTATGTGAATGAGCCAGGATTACCTCCGTAATTTATGGACCTGTATTATCAAAAGTAACTCATCACCTGGGGACCTTCGTTCGAACACTCATGAGGAACTGCCTTTCTGACCCGAGGCACTTACCCTCTGAAAATCAGACCCCTTTGATGAGTATCTCATGGAGCAATCCAAAATTGAAGAGCTCATTTTTTTCGTTGTTGCTGTTGGTTTCTACATACCAGCCTTGGTGTGAACGAGCGCAACTCCACAGAAGTCAACAGGGGCCCCCAAAAATGCTAGAGTCACTCCATATAATTTAAAGTCCCTTTGATTCATGGGTATTGTTGTTGAATAATAGTGATATACTGTACTTTCACTACATTCTTGACAGGAAGCAAATAAAGCTCCCAAGCACAGTAATGCACAGTCTTATGGTACTAGATACTGTAAATATATTAGAATAGTATTTGTTAAGTACAGTTGAGGAATCCAATTAAGTTATATTATTGTATATCGTTTAAATGTCTATAGAGTATTTTAAATTATTGTGAACTACACTGCGTTAAAAAAGAAAAAAAAAGGTTATATATTATAACACCAACCACTCTGAAAAGTGGACCAAAGTGACACTTTCTCTTTTTTTTTTTTTACATACCCCTATTTCAAATAGGTCTGTCAGCTACTGTAACACCATTGTAACAGTCCTACGATTGGATTAGCTGTCTAAAGTATAAAGTTTCAGAGCATCCTACGAAAGCTTTGCTCATGTGGGGGTGCAGCATTCAGAAAGGTACTGTATGGCACAAAGCAGGGGCTGACCACAAAAATGCATGGACTTTGAACTGTGTCCCAAGAAAAAGCAGTTTTGGTCAGAAAACACCATTACCACTAATGTACTGAAACATCCCAAAAAAGATGGCAACCTTTTAACGAAGGTGTCTGTGAACAGAAGTGGGTTACACACAACTTTCATTTTAAAAAATACAGTTTGATGTCAAAGAACTGTGACAATAGAGGTTTGAATGCGACCAGCAACACAACGTGATAAAACTCAARATACTGTATGTTATTAAAGAATTTAAGAGCAAAGATCAATTTGTTTACTATGTTAATGTTTTATGGCAAGCAGAAAACAAAAGATGAAATGTGTTTCCATTAAAACTTAATTTTTTCCCCTTCTAGTTCCCTTTCTTTTTGTTTGTTATTTATTTAGAAAAAAGAAAGAGGGCAACAAGGCCTTATGCAAAGGCCATTTGTGTACAGGCTTCTCTGGATGAGAAATGATAGGCAGACTCCAAGTCCAAAGCAGTTTTTGTGTTTTGTGAGAAACAGTAACGAACGTGCCTGTGTTTGGTATCAAAGTCCAAAGTCATCCACCTACAGCAGCGGTACAGAGAAATTGGCACTAGCACCAACCTTGCTACTACCAGAGACTTTGGGTGGCTCAAATGAGGAGGAGATAAATGTTTTGTGATAGAAACGTAGCATCAGACTCCAAAATGGTTCTCGACCATGAACCTCACATAACAGATTAGCGAAGAGAGAGGAATAAGAGGTGCAGAGGAGAGCTTGAAGGCCCTGACTTCAGCACTTGCACATGCTCCAGCTTATTCAAGCAAGTTACAGACACATCTGAAATCCTAGCTGAATCTGGACCTGAAAGATTTTACAGCGTTTACCTTGGTCAGAATAGTAGCAACTTCCTTGATACTGAGAATTGTGTCTTCTTATATGAAATCTAAAGCAAATGCACAACCTTTGTTGTATTTGCCCCTCAGGGAAGATATCCAGCTATAGATAAAGGTATAGCCAAATTCCACATGAACTAAGTCCAAAATAGCTTCATTAAAATGAACTGAGTTGCCCTGGGTTTATAGCAGTATAAGTATGCACAGCATTTTACCCACGGATGCCAAAGAAAACACTGCACCTTCTTTCTAATTACATCATGGGAAACTTGTTAATAGAGCTGCAGGAAGTTTTTATAGCAAATGGTAATATTACATTCGTTTCTACGATGACATCTGGAAAGTAGATGAAACTCATCAAAAGGTTTGCAAATCTTTTAACAAACCTAAAGTGTGTTGCGAGTAGGTCACTTAAAGTTTCAAACACGGATTTTTTTCTTAGTTTAAGGTTAAAACCCAAAWGTGATACTGAACATAACAAATCAAGACTGTCCCTTATACCAGCTTTCCCATGCGAATAACTCGATATGCCTTTCACTATTGAAGGGACTATTGGCGTTCAACAGAAAAAGTTTTCTATAAAGCTAGAGATAATTTGCATTCACGGCAATTTTCATAACTGGACAGAATGACTGCACGTTTCCTTTCCAATCTTTCAGACCTTTTGTTGCAATGACAGTTCCCACAACAAAGGTGGTACAGTAAGTGGCACAGTAAAGACCTAACATTCTTCTCTCTGAGTGATGGCCACAAGGAGATGTGGGATATACACAACTAAAACTATGTCTAAGGGAAAAAAACATCRAAGTTGGACAGGCAGGTGAAGTTGTAAGCAATTTCAGTTTGTGATACTGATATTGTAAGAAATCTCCTGCATGCAAAACAAACCACATTGTAGGCTGAACTTCACCCACAAACCTTTTTCCCCTCGAATCCAAAGTCCCCGTCTGCATCTGTGCACATTCAGACTGTTTCAYTGGAGAACAAGCACGCCCAAAGGCTGGCAAGTATTTTCCTTTTGGTGTTTTAGCTGCTATTACGAAATTATATGGGATCATTTTCTGAGAAGGGAGATGGAGCTGCAAATCTAAAATTTGTATCTCATTTTTTAAATGACGATCTGTTTTTTTTTTCCCCTGCACATTCCTGCAATGCAGATATATGTGCTTTAAAAGATTTGTTTGGTGAAGAATAAAGATGGCAGTTTTCACATAATACATGGTTGTTGTTTGTAATGTGTTCCACAGAGCACTGAGGCAGAGGCAATAATACTGCTGTAAATTCAAAATCTTTAGTCGTGCTGTTTTTACYGAAAGCAATACACTAAATATTACCTCTTTGGAGACCCTAGTGCAATTCGATTTTACAGGATGGTCCTTTCCATAAGTCGTTACTATGAAAGGCCAAAAAAATGGGAATAATAAAGTTTACTTTGGTTCCGTGTCCTCTTATTCTCCCTGTAAACATACCATAAGATCACAGAATCATAGAATCATAGAATAGTTTGGGTTGGAAGGGACCTTTAAAGGTCATCTAGTCCAACCCCCCTGCCGTGGGCAGGGACATTTTCAACTAGATCAGGTTGCTCACAGCCCCGTCCAACCTGACCTTGAATGTTTCCAGGGATGRGGCATCTACCACCTCTCTGGGCAATGAGGAACCAGCTTAATGACATTTAAACTTGTGCATAGGTATTAAAAAAGATTAAGATATTTGTTTTATAGGCGATCCCAAACAAATGTCACTGCACCAGGCACTGGAAATGTTTGCATCGAAAGCCAGCTGTATGATTAGCCTCGGCCTTCWTTTGCCCAGCAATTTAGGGGAAAACCAGCATTTTAGATCCCATACAGCTAAAAGGAATTCCCAAAGAGATTACAAGATTTTGATCTTATTGTTTAATTCCTGTGGCTGAGAATGAAAAGGAGCATTCCCTCAATCTTTGGGTAAAGGGAAACCCAAAGGCATTTTGAAGACTGTTCACACCACTCAACTTAAAAGATGGGCTAAGTGAGCTGACAGCCTCTCTGGACTCCCTCCACAACAGGGAGAGCAAACTTGCTCCGAGGGAGGCGTTAGATGGACCCCCTCCTTCTCAGCTGGAAAAAAAACCCGGGGAGACACGCTGGGATAATTTATCTGCTGAAATTAAGCACCAAAAATTGTGTCGTGTGAATGAACTCCCATTTCGCCTCTACCCTTTGCCTCAGCCGCTCTTGGGCATTAATTATATTTTCCTTATTTTTTTTAACTGCAAGCTTTATTATTTTATGTGTTGTGGAATAGATACTCTATTATGTCAGTGAAATTGGCTTTGCTTTTCCTTTTTACTGCCACCCTGTTCTCGTCTTTTCCAACCAATCTTCGACTCCTTATTTTATGCATGAACTATTTCCCCGCAGAAATGATTTCAAAGAGAACTGTAAAAGCTGGGCTATTATCCAGTGATTTGATGAAGCGGTTTCCTACAGAGTGGCTTATTTATGATTTTGACTTCTCTTAGGATTTGCGCTGCGCAGAGAACTTTAGTCCACGGGGTGAAGGTTTAATAGTATTATGATACTGGTTGTGAAGGATCCTAACAGGTACGCATTGCAATGCTTTCCTGGTTATTTCATCAGAGCGCATCCCGGCTGCTGTTCTTGAGCACATCAGGCTATGCCAAAAGGCTCTCGCAGCAGCTGCATCCCAATTACCTGCATGGATTGCACCCTGATGTTGAAGCCGAGTTCAGCCTACAGGTTAGGCTTGTTAAAAAGGCAGTGAAATTCAAGAGTCASGTATTCTCAGTAATGCTAGCCATCACACAGAATACGGTTACCCGTCTCAACACCTTTCTGAGGTAAGWATTATAGCTTTTAAAGACAAAGAAATATATACGTAACTACTTAAAAAACGTTAACCTACCCAGAGAGAGGAAAAAAGGCACTCCTCAAATTGCATCATATATCCCAAATAAAAAGCCAATTATGCACACACGTCATGCATGTATTTCCATACACACATGTAGAAATATATGCAAATATATTAAAAAAATATAAATATATGTGTGCGCACATTTGAAAAATACACACTGCAGATATTCAGAGCAATTTCTCTAAGATCCTTCCTCAATTTTTCCCTTTTCAAGGGCAGTGGATTTTGTGGCCTCTTCCTGAAATACAGGGATACAAATTTTCCACATTTCCTTCCAGATGTGCTGTGTCATCAGCACCGTAATAACACCTGGTAACACTTCTTTCTTCCATTTGTAGGTCTCRAAGAAAAGCAAAAAAACTCTCATTTTGCAGTTGGAGAAAGTGGAGATGTATGAAACCTCCCCCCTGCCCCCTTCACCTACTCAGGAAGAGGAGGCAGCCTCGTTTAGCTCTAAATCACTTGCCAAAGGCCCCAGCAAAAGTCAAGAGTTAGGGCTACAACTCGGATGTCCCGATTTTCGGTCTGGGGCTCCGATTGCCAGCCCTACCAGCCGTGGTTACTGCAATGCACAGGAGTGTCAGTTGTGATGAATATACATTTATTGGCAAGCACCTCACCACCCTTCCTCCTTATCTCTCTCTTTAAAAGATAAGCTACTTAATATTTGCCCCTGGCTGGTATCAACAAATGTGTCATGATACGCACTTACTTTGCACCCGTGTTAACCTTTTGAGCAGATGCAGGCACTTTCAGTCAGAAAATCATCACCGGTATGCTCTGTTAGTACATTTACAGTAATGAGTCAGATAAATGCTTTCTGTTTTTAAAAGGCTAGAAGCAATGCAGCAGGACAGGTTTGTCCACCCACTGCATTTTGTTCCAGCAATTCTGGCACAGAGCTGCATCTGGGATCAAATAGTCTTAGGAAGCCAACGTGCCAAGCTTGAACAGTAGGCTAATGTAAATATATAATGGCGTGGGAAAAAGTCTTTTGTTTGTTAATATTAGGTGATACAGAATATCTGTTGTTCAGGACAAGGAACCAGAGAGTCGTTGGATTAYGTTCAGCAATGCCCCGTTGTCTTTTTTCAGTGCATAGGTTGCTTTCCTCTCTGTGCATTTGTGTGTGTGTTTTTGTGTGCACGCATGCAGGGGGACTCGGGAAGCATTTAACTAAGTCAATGCACAAATAAACTTTTCATTTCATGGACAAAAGGCGGGGGGGGGGAGAAAGCATTTAGTGGGAATCTAAGCAAGAAATACCTGGGGATGGGTCGCAGCAGCCTGGTAAGAAAATATGTGCTTTGGAAGTTTCAGCTGACTACCTAATCCAAACCACTCCCRGAGGAAGGAGAAGGAATGAGGAAGTCAGTTTGCGGTCACCAGCTTCTCTGCTTGTGATATCCAGTACATAATTATTACAGGGCTACAGTTCAGCCAGCTTTTGACAAATGAACTACCAAGAGTTTTCTCTGCATGTTTTCTATTCAAGTGTGTTTAGTCATAAATACTTAGTTCTAATGGCATTTTCTTAGTCAAACAGCCACTCCTAAGCATTAATAATACATTTTATTCTTGGTATAAGCCTCTGAACAAGATGCTTTTATTCTGGTTGAAGGTCTCTTTACAGAAGTTGAATATCCTGGATTTTTTTTACCCACACTAATTTTGACTAATTATACCCCTAGCACTCTTCATCTCCAAACCCTTTGCAACAGTCCATATATTCTGTGCTGAAAACTTTCCATGAAATAGAATGTGATATCCAATAAAATTATCAAATTCATTTTATAAAAGAAAAAAGTAATAGCAAAGGATACAGGCATCAGGCCAGAACACCAAATTTCCTTGTTCCCAAGGACTTTACTCATTTTCAGCTTCTCTAGTCTTCAGGTTCATAAACCAGCAACTCCCGAGTGCAGGTAATGCTCCCATTAGCTCATCTAGAGGTATCACCATTTTAGAGGTATGTGTAAATACCAACTTTCAGTCCCAAAGATCTGAAGTAGGAAGAAATGAGCCATAAACACTCCCTGGTAGTGCTACGATGTGATTTGACTGCATTTGCAAACTTAATATTAAAATGATAATGTCTGTATGGAAAATGTTTATTTTTAATCAGTGCATATTTTTCAAATCATATAACTTTTTAAAATGAGGGGTAGTACTCATTCTCATTCAATGCATTTTTACAAGCAGATAATAAGAGGTCATGCATCCCTTTGGTGACGGTTGCCTGAAGTGGAAATGAAGATTTAATAAGTCAGATGCCCTCTACTAGTATTTGAACCGTTTTTGTAGTCTTTGACTCYGTATGAGCAACTCATGTATATGTAAAACACATTTAGTAAAAGTACCAGCACCGGCAATTTTTGTTTTCAGGTATTCCTGAAATTTTCTCCCCATCCCTAACTACCCATCAGCAAAGAGAACAAACAGAAATCAAATTTTTTAAAAACCAGCCAAATGGAGGCCCAAGGACCTCCATTTGCTTTCCTTTAAAAACAGTACTCTCAGTTTTCTGTTTAAAACCTTTTGCATTCAAGAGACGCCTCTTTTCCCTAGATGGGTTCACTTGAGCTTCTTTCTCCACTTCAGCTTTTTAGTTAGCTACACTCCCTCACAATCTGATGCCTGTTCAAATGTCTCTACTCAAGCTGAGACAGATCCAAAAAGTACTTGTAGAGGGTGTTGGCCACAGTCCCGAAAGCCTTTCTGCTGGCACTTCAGAGCAGTGAAGTGTTTGCCTGCTCCCATCGTCTCCAGCTGAAAGAGGAGGGAACAGAGCTTACCCTTCAACCGCGGATGACTGCAAGGTAAGCCACATCAATTTAAGGAGCAATAAATCAAATCCGTCCCTGCTCAAGCTCCTGACCTGAAACTTGTCAAAAGTGATGGTTATCACCACATTCAGCTCCGACTCTGCGTCCAGCAGGGCCGGACTAGAGGATGTCGTGACCTAAATGAGAGSRTTTTCTAAGCCCGGCTTCAGAAGTGATTAAATCCCTCTGACTCTGACTTTTGAACACCTCATCCTAAATATCCCATTTCAGTTTTGAAAATTTTGAAWCACTTTTTATTTAAATTCTTTGTGTTTATCATAATTCCCATGTTTTACTACCTTTCAGTAATTCAGCTATAGAAAAAAAAGACCTCTCAACAAGGGATTTTCAGGATTAGCCTCAAAATGATAACGTAACTCACACACTCAACAGAAGCACCAGAAAGAAAAAAAAAAAAAGCAGTCACATGAAACAAAAAATGAAAACTACTGAAAAGATGGRGTCTGTGCAGAACAGTAATGTTAGCACAGATCCTGCTCAGTATATAATTGCAASAGTTTTGAGGCTGGCAGGGTTGCACACATTCACCTGCCCTATAACAGGTTCACACACCTACCTTGGTTGGAAAAAAACCTCAAATCTGTGAAAGAACTTTGCAAAAAATTTTCTTTGGTGAAAAAAGAGAGGTTCATCAAGACCGAAATAAGGTAGAGTTGGGATGAATCTCTCAAACTGATCACAAAAATGGGACACTAGCAAGTTGAGAAAATTTTTAAGAGTAGGCTTCCTCAATGTCTTCATTTTTACTTAATTTTAGTTATATATATTAATATATTTAAGCTAAAAGCTCAAAAAAGGGAAAGAAACAAGAAACAAAATGATTTCACAACTATCAGAAWGAAATAAGTTGGCTGGTCTAAACCAGACCCTATCATAGAGCCAAGAAATCCCAGAACTATAAATTTCTGTGCTCCCTTGGAAAGAGAAYACTTTTCAGGATTCTATTTTGTGTGTGTGCGTGATGGGAAAATCATTTTACTCTTAGCTTAAGGAGTATGTTATCTTTTTGAACATTTCTGTTCAAACAGAGCCCATAATCTTTCTTCCCCTCCTACTTTGGTAAAAAGACCGACCATGTGACAGTGGTGGAGTTTCATATTTCAGTTCCAAAAGAAGACAGCTCCTTCTTTTTCTTCTCTCTAAGCCTTCTCAGTTGTATACTATATATTGTAAGATGTCATCCTTCCAAGATCAGACACCCGAAACAAACAAAACTGCAATATACCATCATCTTCATGTTAGATAAATATATAAAGCCAAAAGGTGTTAAGAGTATTTTTTTAAAGGTAGTGGGAATACAAAGAAAAAAAAACCACAGAAAACAACATTTAAATAGTAAAAGCCTAATATTAGAACAAAGCCAGGTTGTCATATTCTCTCACGGTTTTAAAATAAACACAAGTGATTAAATAAGAGCTTACTGGCCAGACATGAGATCTCATTTGTGAAATATTGCCCAACGACTAGATAGTTTCCCCTTTTTCCTCATTCAGAAAACCCTGGTAGAACTCAATCCTGAGGTCAGGTGTAGCAGAGGACACTTCAGGGAGACCAAACCAAACCTGGGAAGCCAGGGAGCACACGCCAGGTGTGGCAATGCACAGACTAGCATGGCTTTTTTAACATCACCACAGCCATTGGCGAAACGCAAAAATACTGATACCAAATGCCATACCATAGGCAATTCATGGCTAGAGTTCTTTTCAGCCATCAAAAGTGCCTGACTTCTCTGCACTGTTGGGTGGTGACTGCTTCTGCATCCTCTGGGGGAGAAGAGGGCAGAAGGCAAGTCTCCAAGGCTTGATTTTTGGGAGCTATAGGCGAACTGCTGGAAAACCAGCACTCTGGCATCGGTGCGGTCATTTCTGCTTATCGCGGCGCCAGCTCAGGAGAACACTCGGTGGCCAATGACGGAGAAATTGTTTGAGAGAGAAGAGCGAGATGCAGTCAGTGCCCAAGCACAGAGCTCTTCTCAAGTGACACTGCAGCCCTGTCATAATGCTAACAGCTCGCTACTGAATCCCACAATATTTAGCCTCTATTAATTGGAAAGCCTTGGGTCATATTTGTTTTCTTGGTGCTTTCCCAAAAGCGGGCGGCAAGTATCTTTCTTTTCAAGACCAGCGACAAATCAGTGCAAAATAAACATGCTGCCATGACAGCRTGTTGTTACACATCTTCAGCACAGGTTGCAGACTCACTCCAAGTGTGGATGAGGCAAACAAATAAACAACACCCCCCCCCAGCAGATAAAGTAAATATTCCATTTGTGTGGGTTTGGCAGCGGCATGTGTCAGGAATTCAAAGGCACAGGGAACCCCATCGGCTCAGGGGACTGGACTGGGATCGCTGCCCTCGGGAGGCTGCCCTGCCGCCGGCAAACAGCCACGGCGCGGAGCGAGGAGCCGGGGAGGCGTAAGCCCAGCCTTCAGCACACCTCGCTGCCGCGCTTGCAGCTCGCGCTGAGGAGATCGTGTTTGCATACTCAGGGCATGAATAAAGGCGAAATTTTCCAAACTATTTTAATGTAAATACAGGGGCGTCCACAGCTAACCAGCATGGCAGTTTGACTGGGATGACTGCCAAGGAACAAATTTAGTGCAATGTATTTCTTTTACTCCTAAACAATGGGTAAATGGCACTCTCTTGCTGTTTAAATGGCATACCCACCGCTGTCTACGTGTCTGCCCACAGGTGTTATGCAGTACGAACACTTACCGTCTGTTAACATAAATTTGTTCGCTTGTGTTTGCTTCCCTCTTCCAGCCTGGCTGCTAAGCTTATCAAAGGTCCCAAGCTAAACAAGTACAAACACCACTCACAAAGTGTGTAGGCAGCAATTAAAGCACGCCGAGGTAGGGTGCAGCGTTTTAATCGCGCTGGCCGGTGGCCAAGGAGCTGCAGAAGTGAACTGTGCTTCCCCAGCCACGGAGGAGGAAGGAGGAGGAAGGAGGAGGAATTCCCTTCGTGCCTCTAACGCGTTGCTATCGACAGCGCTCCTTCATTTTAGAGCGGCGTCCTTGTCCGTGCGTTTCTACCTGCTGGTGGATATTCACGCCCGCATTCCTAAAATTTGCCTTCACCGCAACTATTCTTGCAACCATATTAAATAGTAGTAATAGCCCCATTTTTTCCCTGACAATCATTTGTGACTAGCAAACAAGCCTCTACGGAAGTGAATTTATTACCTTATTCGAGTAAATGCCGACAGCTCTTTGTTGGTTTTGCAGTATTCATGAAAATTCAGTGCCAAAAAGAAAACACAGAAAATATTCTGCTATTACACAACACCGGGGGAAAAAATGGAATTTTAGAACATCGAACTAAGATATTTTATCAGTTTACAGGCTTAAAAATGAGCACTCACAGAAATGGTTTGCTGAATTGTAACCAATTGTATCTTCTGGGACAAACCCCTGGTATAGTAATGATGATGAGTAGCAAAAAAATCTGTTAATTCTGTGAGTTCTTCTTTCTCGTATTGTTTTTTTCCGTTCTTAAGTGTATACCATGTGATAAGGAAATAGATTCAGCTCATGTAGTTTTCCCTTTAGGACGTAAATGCAGGAAAAGAGAAAAAAATCACATGGTTCACTGCAGTGCTTCCAAAACTTCAGCTTTCTGTTCGCTATTCTATTGCTGTGAGATAACTGGATGTGCATCTCAGATATTAGCATACAAATAGTACGTATAATTCAGTATAAACGGAATTGTTTATAAACATCAAACGTAATTTATAGCGCGCTCTCACTCACACACATCACCATGGAGACAAAGTAATTGCCATACTATTAGGACGCGATTTCTTTGAGCGGTGAGGGAGAATGGCAATTTATCTGCATCTGGGTGGTTTCACGTTACTGTTTGTGGTCACAGATCTCCCCTCCAAAGCATCTTTTGGATGTGAAATTAGTTTTGATTACTGAAGAAAAGATTAGATCAATATAAGACTGAGATGATTTGAAACAGAAGAGCACATGTGAAAACACTGCACTTATTGCACAGGAGTGATGTGAACTGCTCAGCGGTGGAGATTCAAAGACAAACCGAGGAATTTCAAGCCCAGTCGAAGGTCACTGTAGGCCAGCGTTTCCCATCTTGCTGTTGCCGATGGTCAATGGTTGCTGCCAGCTGCTTGCTGGTTGGCAGCCTAAATGAAGTAGTACTGATTACAGATTCAAGAGGTAAAAAATTAGTATGAAGAGACATCCTTGTTTATAATCCTTCTAGTGAGGTCAAGGATTGAACGGACCAGAGAAATTTTTTCCCTCTTTAAAGAAAACAGAGTATACGCAGTACCAATATTTAAGGGTTAAATTTATCAGATTAATATAGAGGCAGAGTTCTAAAGGACAGGTATGCCTGCATATAGAGATAGATATCTACTGAGGCTTTTGTTTTTTAATATAACTAAGAATGTAATGCATTAAGATCACTGCTTTCCATCTGGCACTTGAAATGGAGGCTATGATACAAAGAAACATATTCCTAGCCCTTAAAGTGTTAATGACAAGATTATCACACCTTGGCAATAACAGCTTCCTACTTGGTCATCGCCCCATAACAAGAGACCCTTAAGAGAGTTAGCAAAAAATGGATGATAATTCATCACAGCATCATACCAGACTGTATTAAGCCATAGCTTGAATTAATAATACACGTTTTAACACAAGAAAACATAATAAAATTGTCAGCTGAAATTATCAGTCCTCTCAACCAAGAAGTGTGAGAGTGGGTTAACGGAATCCTTGTATTTTTGATGAAAGGTTCACACTGAGGTTAATTTTGCAATATTACTGCAGGCAAAACTCCCAGAGATGTTAAGTCGGAGTCGCAAGGTTACTCCAAAACAATTGTATCTAGAAAGTCCCATTACTGCATGAATTGACTTTATTCCCCAGCTAGATTTCCTATGAATTGACCTGCATTCTGCCTCATTAAAAAGTGCTCCTGAATTCAGAATGGAAGATTCCTTTGTGCAATCTGTCCTAATAATAGTGAAACCAGAATGGCTTCTATATTTCTGACAGAGGCTCTTTCTCAGAAGGGGGAAAAAAAGAGTCTTCTCTCTCCTTGCAGATGTAAATGGTGCAAAGTACTTTGGGAGCCTTTAGGATAAAAAAACCTGCTCGAGTAAACACAGGGTATAATTATCATCATCTGTCATCTCTGCGAATCCATACATTTTATATTCCACTTAAAACAGAAAAAAAAAAAAAATCCTCAGTGGGATGTCTTCCAGTGAACCAATTTAGCTAATGAGAGTGAATATCAATGACTGCTGGCTAATCAGAATGGTATTAGCATAAATTTTACTTAATGAGGACATATTTGCCTGGTGCCAGGAGCAAAATGGTACTGAGCTAAAGTGTAAAATGCAAAGGATGGGTAAGTCTCAACTGGAAAAAAAAAATAGCAGAGCAAATAAACAGAAATGTATCTGAGGTCACTGTCATACTAGCACTTTTTATGCAACCCTGGATTTTAACCTCACTTGAGGCTTTTCAAACTTTTTCATTATTTTCAGGATCTTATCAACCCTTTAACTGTGATGAATTAAATAACCTGGTGAACAGCTTGACAAGGGATTCAACTGAACTCTTTTAACCTCATGTTGGTAGGTAGATCACCGAGGGAACTTGCTTTCTTTTTAATTTAAGGCATGCAATACACGCGCTCTGCTGCACAAGGAAAGTATATTTTTCCTTTGTGCATTGTGTAAGGCGCTCTTCTGAAAAATGCCCAAATATTACTCTCAGCTTCAAAACCAGCAATGTTACATTGCCCTCTGCCTGCCTGTGAGCGATCTCAGGCGGAAAATTCCCTTCGGCCGCTATTGTCTTGAAGGAGTTAAGTCCCAGCAGCATCCAACTGCTGTTATGCACACAGCGTTTCTTCCTCTTTATATAGGCTCCATATCAGACAGTCTGAGAAGTCTCCACGAACAATATGAAAGATTTTTGTCTACAGTAACATAAAGGGGTTAGAGTTCAATGCTCTCACAAAATATTTAATCTTGTGAAATGTTATTTGTAGTGTCATTCTTGTATATACCTGCTTTGAAATTCCTAACCTTAGATTCTTCTATGTAAAGGAATATAGGGCACAAGTGTTCTTACCTTTGATATACTATAGGATCTAACAATATTTAACTGGTGAAGTCATTTTTGTTTCCAAACCTGTGTCTCAAATATGCTTGGGAACGTGGAAACTCACAATGCCCTTATTCATGACATCAAAATCAGTTCCATGGTAACACATTGTGATGACAAAATACACAGATTGCAAGGTCACAAGTCACACTTAAGAACAGGCAGGGGAGAAATTGTTAGTTTAATGAATAACATTAGCCAATTCCAATAGGAATAAAAATAAAGAAAAAAATAAAGTGCCTAAAGTAAACGCCCTTAAATGCACTTCAGAACCATTTCATCTTAAGTAGTTCTTCAAAGGCAGAAGGCTTCCGCAGCTTTCACCTCTGCGGCAAATAGAAGCCCACGTTAAAAAGAAAAGAAAGACGCYGTACACTAATGATGGCACTAGCATTGCTTTTCCTCTATATGCACAGAGAGAAACAGCAACTGCAGGGAAGAAGTTTTAGCAGAAAAGSAGTCATGTTAATCCCAGTCTAAAGCAACTAATGATTCTTACGCTTTGCAGGGACTGGGTTTTCACACACAGTGACGAGCCACTTTTGAAGCCTGCATTTCCTTGGTCTATAGCCAGATATTTGAAATATTTCTGTCACAGAAGTCAGCAACAGCAACTGTGGTACAGATCATTCTAATGAATTTGAATTGACTCCTTCATTGCTTATTTACTAAACACTGTATCACAAGAAAACAATCTAAATTTACAGGGTTTTAATGTACACAGGCCACCTCTGAAATTCAAGCCCTTTTGCTGCAAGGACCCTGATATATGTAGGTACGAGAAATCACCACAACTAGCTCATCACCTAAGCAGATAAAGCCTGCAAAAGAGGGAGAGGAAGGAAAACCACAAAAGACAAAATTGCCAGCCCAGTATCCGAACAAATGCCAGACACCTCTAGGACTTTGACATCACCGTCAGATTTGCTTGTAATTTCTCAGGGCAACGACAGGAAAAATTTAGAGTACTTCAAGAAAATGAACCAGAAAACCCCGTGGTTAAGGGAATGTTCTTGCATATGGCATGTCTTGGGTGTTAGGTGGTTGGTCCATGAAGTTACTGTACAAAAAGTAACAAGAACACATTTCACTGAGTTTTTCCTTCTAACTCTCACAATCGAAACCTTCTTTGAAATCGCAACTAAAATGTATCATATACAATCTATTTGACGCGACTGTGTCATAAAATTGGCACTGTATGTTCTATGCTTACCACAGTCTGAAAGGTCAACGGAGAGGATAGATTTCCTTTAACTTCTTGTTTAAATAGCATCTTATTTTTATTAGAAAAGATGTTATTTTTTTTTACCATATCATGGCAGACAGCCCTATCCCAATACATCCTTACATAAACAGTGACTGAATAGCCAAAAAACAAATTGCAACTTAAATTCTACAAGGAGAACCTCAGATTAGTTTTCTTTCCATATATCAGAGCAAAAGATTTGAAAAGCTAGAGCATTTCAAAATAAATTGGGGAGCAGCATCTTTGATTTTATTTAAATGGCGTAAAATCACTAGATTATTCAAAAATAATGAAGCATGCTTTGGTAAGACATTAACATTTTAAACATATTCCGGCACTCTGGCAGCGAAGGGGATGGTAAAATTCCCTCTATATTATATAAAACGGCTTGACAGTTGCATACATACTTAACCACAGGTGGGGGGTTCTTCTTAATTTGGTGTCTATCATGTGATGCTTCATAAGCAAAGAATAGCAGGCCATGCTGCTTTATTCAATTGGGTTATGCTTTTACTCTTTCTTCCTGCATGTGAAAAGCATAACAGAGAACTAGCAGAGCAGAAGTAAGATGTGTTTTGTTAGTTGTCTGAAGCCCTGGGGCCCGGAACCGGATAAGTCCTGATATTATACCCTGGATTGAGCAGAATAAATCCATTTTGTTTCCTCCAAACATTTAGCCATTAAAAAAATATGAGATAGAAAAACAGACTTTACTGTCTGCATGCCTTCTTGTAAAGCTTGTATTGTGGAAGTGTCAGAATCATTAGGTCATTGGCATATATTTTGCAAGCTAATGCTTCTACTTTAATTCTCACTGGGGACTGCATGTCTGCTTTTCAAATAAAACCCAGACTGAAGAAGGTGAAGAGAGCTTAAAATGATGCTGGTAACGCTCTGTGATGGCTGATAACACTTCTAGATATGAACAATTAGGAAATATCAGCCAAGGTTGATACAACCGCAGCTATTAAAGTACCTACTCTAATACTAAGCCCCACAAAAGTAATTGGTAAGCGTTAATATTGCCTCGTAAATATTTGTGGCTCCTTTTAAATGCACACAGAGACACGTGACTGAATAAAGTTTTAAAATAAATACAGCACAAGGAATAAATTTAATATGTGAAATCATGCACATAATAGGAGAAGCACGGCGGGTTATACTTCAGAGAAGACAAGTGGATGAATTTGCTTCCGAATCACCAAAGACAGATGCAGAAGAAGCGGTCASGGAAACACAAGCCCCATTCCAAAAATAGCTACTCGTCTCTCAAAACATATATCGCTGATAAAATCTGGCATGCGCTGAAGAAAGAGGTTAATACTAGCAGACATAATAACGCAAGTAGAAACACTCTCAACTCACAACTGGAAAAATAAGTCTTGAACTTGCAGCAGTCACTCCTCTGCCTGAACGCATACTCCTCAAACCAGCTTTGCAGCTCTTTACAGACACACACACACGCTTTCTTTTGCGATCAAGTACAGAAGCGCCTCTGCTCCCGAGGGAAAGACAGATTCCTTCGCTTACAGTCCTGCCCTTGCAGAAGCCGACCTGGCTCCCCTGCGYGACTCCTGCAGCCCTGCCAAAGGCTCCCGGGGGGGAGCGGGGCAGGGTTGGCACCTCCAGGCTTTCCACCTTGAGCTTGGGGCTCTAATGAACTCGAAATAGCCAGTCAAAACCCAGCCAAAACCACCGAGTGCTACCTGGTTTAGTAGCATGGCCAGTTTAAACCGTGCGAAACCACAAGTTTAGTGTGATTTTGATACCAGTTTATAAATCAACCCAGGTTTATTTGAAAATGAATTTAGAGTCAGGAGGCAAGTTAGTGAACTTGGACAAACCTTCGGACAAATGCAGTTTTTATTCTGAATTTCTAAACAAATCCTCAAACTAAACAAATCTCATACAGTTTCTGTTTTCATTGTGGACAACTTGCACAGCCCTAACTAGTTGCAGATTTCTGGGTCCATTTTTACGTTTCTGATCCATATTTTGTGGTTGCATGCTCCATAACAATCTTACAGGATATATCCTGACTGACTTCATGTACTAGGAACTTCATGTACTGTGACACACCGCCTTAGAGTTACATTGCTCCAAAACATAGGAAAATCAGCTGTGAACATTGAAAGGTACCATTTCACCTGGCATTTTTCAAGCTATCCATTTAACTACTTTGAACTCTCCATGGGACTGGTATGATCCTCACTAATCTTTTAATAAATCAAAACTTTTCTGTAAACTTTAAAGTGAAAATGCAAGACCCAAACAGATCATGGGCAATGCATAAGCATAACTCTGTAGCCATCAGAGCAGAGAGATATTGTAAAACCTGAATCATGCTCTGATGTAGAAAACTTTTCAGGTTTTGCTGATCTCTTTCTTCAACCTGTTCTCATTTGTATTTATTTTAATTAAAATCAGTCTGGCTTTACAAACTATGCTGCGTATTACAGACAAATATACAAAAATTTTTGTGTGCCATTCCTCTGCAATTATGAGTGTTGCATTATCCTATACGAACAAAAGATGAGTTTACAGGCACTCAGCTTTTATCTGTAAGTGCCTTCCCCTGTCTACACTGCAAAACTGAGTGAGATGATCAGTAAATAACTCATTAGAAATGCAAAATTAAGTTTTACTCAATTATGTTTATGATTCATTCTTGGCCTTCAACTAATATTTGAGCAGTTCAAAGTCTATTAGGAAAAGGTGAATTCCCAAAAGCTTGAATATTGCAATAAAATAATTGTCGAAATGCATGCCCCAAAAACTTTCAAAATATAATCTACGCAATGTAAATAATCCTGTCAAAGCAGCAGTCCCTGACAAAGGGCAGAATGTCATCTTAAGTATCGGTACCTTCAGTGAAAGTCTGTGGACTATTCAGGGGGGAAGAAGGTTCACAGTGAAAACTGGCAAAATCTGCATTTCACAGTTTGAAATATGGTGGAAGGCAAGTAAGTTTGGAAACATTTTCAAAAAAACAAATACATATTTTCACAATCGGCTTTGGATATAAATTTTCYCTGATTATTGGCTCTATGGTACATCTATTTATTCTTAACTGCTATACAAGAAGAGTTTGCCAAGTATTGGCCTCCTGTATTTTCCTTTCCAGATCAAGCACAAGAGTAACTGGAGCATGATTAAAAAGAAGCCCATATTATTGCTCCTGCGAGAACGATGGCAATGTTTTTGTGGGTTAGAGCAAAAGAGGACACGCGCTGCAAGAGAACTAGCCCTCTAAAAGGCATGGAGTGTTTCAGTTTTATCCTGTCCTTAGATTTAGCTGACTTCGTGGAGAGCCCTCTCTGCCTTGGTTTCTCACCAATTCTGCAACACAAAATTCTCACTGGAGTGATGATCACTCCTGAGCATTACTTGGTACCATAAATTTGGAGGTGGCCTTTAGAACTTGAGGAAAAGATACAGGGGTAAGTGCAGGGCTCATGTCAGTCACAGCACTGCTCCAATACATCTAGCGCAYAACTGGAAGAGGTTCAAGCAATATTCTCCTCTTCATGAAGACAATGAGTGGGGCGAAGGCAGAAATAGCTATTATTTTCATAGTACTGGGTCAGAAGCACCAGATTTATTGAGGAGAAGACCAAACTAGTTGTCATCCTAAATCACAGAAATCACAATGTACAGTTTTAAGAAAAATTAAGCTACATGGATAGAAATTTCCTAGGAGAGATAAAAAGATGGAAAGACTTTTCAGGTACTTATAATAATTTTTTGATTGTGACTGCTTAAATTTGTAATCAGATTTTGATTTGGTTCTGGGCATCATGGAACCAAAACTGAAGAGGAAGACTGATCTGATTTAAATACCAAAAGGAAGTCCACAGAAGGTGGAAGCAGGGACGAGCTACCCAGGAGGAACAGAGACACTGCTTGAACTGGCAAGGAGGGAGTTGGGAAAGCCAAAACTCAGCTGGAGCTGGAACTAGCAAGTGATGTGAAAGACAAGGGTTTTTTCTAAGTACACTGGCAGCAAAAGGAAGGCTAAGAACAGCATGGGCCCTTTGGTCATTGGGATCTAGTGACAAGAGACATGGAAAAGGCTAAGTTACACAATCCTTTTTGCCCCAGTTTTCACTGGCAGGGTTTGCCCCCAGCTCCCTGAGACTCCTAGAAGAGTCCATGGGCATGAAGCAGTACCCGCAGCAGAGAAAGATGAAGTTAGGGATCACTTAACCCACTTGGACATAGAGACTCCATGGACCAGAGTGGATGGGTCCGAGGGYGCTGAAGGAGCAGCTCAATGTCACTGTGAGGCAGCTCTCTGTCCTCTTTGAAAGGTCATGGCAGTCAGGGGAGATTCCTGATCACTGGAGGAAGGCAAATACCACCCCCCTCTGCAAGAAGGTGGCAGGTCAATCAGCCTCACCTTGGTCCCTGGGAAGGTTATGGAGCAAATCCTCATAGAAGTGATTTCCAGGCATRAGAAGGGCAAGAAGGTGACTGGGAGATTTACCAAGGGCAAAGCATGCTGACCAACCTCATTGCTTTCTCTGACAAGGTGATCGGCCCTGTGGACAAAGGTGGTGGGGAAGGCAGTGCATGTTGTATACCTTGGCTTTAGCAAGGCTTTGACATAGTCAAACTCCAGGACAAAAAGAAACAGTGTGCATGCACGTACTGTGAAGAGCAAGAGAGAGGAAAACGTTGTGGAACTCTTTTCATATACAGCTACAACCACTAACCAAAATACCGTGTTTTTATAGGCTAGACTTCGGCGCATAAGTTATTCTCACACCCAGAGAGTGGGTAGAGGCTGCTAGTTAGCTGACGTTACAAAACCAGTTTTGAAAAGAAAACCTATTTATGAAAACAAGTTGATAAAAGCTTTCTTTGATGACACTAGAGTGAAATCAAACGTTATGTGTGGATATGAACTCCATATGAAAGTATAATAAAATCTTGAAGAAATAACATTTATAATTGTTTTCTTATAAAACATTTTCAGGAAAGGGAATACTTACTTAAGGGGTGAAAATGCCAGATATTACGTTGTTAAGAAAGTGAATACAGTAGGAGGACAGAAGCCACTAAAAGGTAGAAAACATATTCTCAGTTGTTTTTAATGGCACAGAGAAGCTATCAACGGAATACAAAATAAAGTTAASAGAACTCCTTTTCCCTGTTATATGTGTGCCAACACATACTTAGAAGTGTACTTAGATGAAAACTTAAGGAAGAAATTAGACTTATTGCTCTGAATCTAGCAGAGAGTACTGATGCACCTTTAGAAGGGGTCTTTTCTCTACCAGCTCCAGAAGAGAAAGGGGAAACTCTTTGCCTACACCTACCTCCTAAGGGGCTGAGCCAATGCCTGTGTACAGAACTCCACATATCTACCAGGAAAGATGTTTCTTAATAAATATATTTTGCCCCTCTCCCTCTCATCTCACCCAAAGTACTTCAGCCAGGTTGAGGAAAATTTCTTTAGAAAGACGGTTAATGTCKGTGAAATTTTAACTTATGCCCTCTAAACACAGTGCTTTATCATAACTTTTCAGCTACACTGTGCACCCGTATCACTTCACAAAAGGATATCCAAGCATGGGAAGATACTGAGGTTTACCGATGGCATTTTGCTGTGAGTATAAAGAAGGGAACGGTATCACGGACACAGAGCCGGYGGTGTAAGCTTGAAACTTGACAGGCCGCAGTGTAAATGTAGGGGTGAATAATTAACTTATGTAGGAAAACCAGGACTGATCTAGGGGCCCTGCTAGGCCTTGGGGGGTTATAGATGGTTATCAGTATTTCTTTACTTACAGAGAAGGAAAGTACACAGGAATGATAAAYTCTGCTTAAAAAATTATATCCAATCTGGTTGCCATAACTGTTGATCTAAAAACTTTAATCTGCAAAAAATAGATAGCGTATGAAAGATGCTAATCATAACAATTAGCATAAGAACAGTTTATAAAGAAGATGCCCTTCCTTTGATTCTCTGATGGTAATTGCTACGCAAAATCGTCAACTGAGCCCACTATGTGAGGCCTCGCAACAACATTTTTGCAACAATGGGAATTGCCAGAGACTGTAGTTATGCTGCAGGAAACCTAACTTAAGCTGAATTCCAGTGAATATGGGCAGGAAAATGAAAAGTCTTTGGTGCTTATGCATGCACGAAAAAAACAGTTTCTCTTTTGCAGAAGCAGACTGTAAACTGCTTATGACAATGGCGGAGAAAAGGGTTTCACAAACACAACTTTGCTTGAAAAGGTTATTCTTTCAATTGCAGTTGGATGATTTATAGCTAGAATATAAACCTGGAAAAGACCCCGTGTCAGCAGACACTCTGTCTGAGCTTTCAATAAAAGAGAGGTAGTATAAACACCACAGTTTGATGTTGTTCATGTAAATAGGTTCGAGAAAATTTTCTCGGTCTCAGACAGGATGCAGTCTGTCACTGCAAGAGACCATAATGCAAAAATGAGACTTTGCAAAAGGTAATACCAGCGATTAAGGCCGGCTGGCCTTCCAAATGTAAACTTACTCCTTTTAACAGCTTTGGAGGAGAAATTTATGTTGCAGATGGTACGTTACTCAAAGGTTCTAGATCAGTAGTGTGTAAAATTTTAATGTAGGAAATTCAAAAGTGAGTACATGAAAGGTGTGTGGATACCAGGAGTGGAGAAGACTGGTTAGAAACATGGCAGTTGTCTGAGAATTAATGCAGATATAGGGAGGAAAAAAAACCCACCAACACAACAACAAATGTCAAAAATAGGAATATTCAGAAACTGGGAGGGGGTGGGAAGAAACTCTGATTGTAATTTTAAACAAGGTTAGACCTATAGGCCACATTTGGTGTATATAGGTTTACGTACATAGATGAATAACTATTCATGTTTTGGTTGTGGATTATTATCCCTAATTTCCAGAAATATCACCATTAGAGTATGCAACCATGAAATATGTGATCTCACATATAAAATTTCTGTTTGCATATAAGTTACCTGCTTTGGAGAACCAATGATGCTATTAGTGCATTTTTGTAAATTTTTATAAATATATTGAAACAAATTGAAGAAGAAGACATACTGTGACAGTGTATTACATGACTTAAAGTCTTTGTAGTCACAAAATAGCACACACAAAGTATTTGACAGCAAATGCAGTTATAAAAATCACTTTTTTCCGGTAAAACAAGTTTATTCATTTCTCTGAGGAGGTTACTAAGGAAGTCCACACAAATAGTGCCCACCTTAAATTTGCACAAAAGGAAGAGGAAAGACAAACATCCTAAGGCTCCAAGATCCAAATCAGAGCAGACTAGAAAAGAGAGAARGGATCAGCCAACATTGGTTTAAAGGACTGAACAAAACATTGTGGAGAGCTACAAGAAAGGAGCACCAGCTCAGAGCCTGATGGAGAGCTATGCAGAATTTGCTGCATCACTTAAATTTTTCCCCCTCCTTCATGGAGAAATGAAAGCTTAATGGGTCCTCGGTGAGGTCTGACACCTTATTTTCTCTATTTAGTTTACAGCTATTAATGTAAGCAGCCTGACTTTCATCAGGGATACATCTTCCTTTTTCCAAACTCTTCCTTTGAGCAATCATTAGCTTACATTGAAAATGCCAAGTGATTTGTTGGCCACCACCTAGCGACACAGGACTAGCCTCAGGGAACTTACAGTTCAGGGAGACAACGATGATGATGGCAGATGGGAAAAGGGGAGCACCAGAAGCTGAATATAAAAAGACAAGCAGAGAGGAAAAAATACATACTAATTGCTTTACTATGTTATTAAAAATTTCCCTTTCCATCTCCTCCAGCCTCTTCTTTCAAGATGGTTTAAAGAAACAGGTCATCCTCTGGGCAAAGTAAGTCTTGAAAAAGAGAGGGTAAAAGACAGACAAGTTTCATAGTGTGTATATTAATTGGCTCCAAGGAAAATTGCCCCGAGACTATGGCATGCAGTCATCCCACAAGGTCTGCTCCTGCGCAGCTGTATTACTCATCCAGAACTGATCAATGGTAGTAGTTCAAGATCTCTGAAGTAAATTTCTAGATTGGCAAGCAGAGACCTACAGTTTTTATTATAGCCTTTTGGCCTCTCTTGACCCGTCCCTAGATCTCTGTCCTCTTTCGTCCATTTAGACCTCAACGGAGGAAAATAATTTATAAATGTACTTAACTTTAAAGAGGTGATTAAAGCCTACAGACATCAATAGCAGGTAAGCACATAATTACTTATGTCTAAAATAAAGATGAGATTTGTACACTTYAAGTGCATTCCTAAAAGGATTTCTTATGGGAGATTTTTTCATCTTGTTTTGCTCGCCTGCAAAGAGTCTAGCACAAAGATTTCTGTAAAGAAATAAAAGCAGAAATGTTTCCTTGGCAGGGATGTTTAAGAAAGAAACAACATTTTGATTTGCTTGGAACATAGTATATTTTAGCATTAATTTCTTCAAACATTTGTAGTATCTGTGCAAAGTGGTTTTCAAGACAGTGTAATCTACCTTTTGATTTTTCAAGGATAGTGTCTATGCCTCTACTTTTGAATCAGCCACAGTAAACAAGAAAGCTTCCTTCCCTTTTTGTAAGGCCTGTTTGATGCTGTTTCTTGATCTTGAATTAGTTGTTGACTCATATCAAATGCAGATCAAGCCCTTTTACAGTATGAATCATAGCTGCCCTTGGTTAAGGGGGTAAGAAGAGATGAGAAGGGAAACATTACATTTCTGGACAATACTGATGACTGAGGGCTGGTGTGACTCATACTTAAGAGGGCCGATATGCACTTTCAAGTCAACAACTTAGCAGATTAAGAAGGAACTTCAAACGAGGCTTTCAAAGGGAGAAGAAAACAGGAACTGGAATAAGCAACAGAGTAATGCACACGGCCACATCCTGAAGTCCTCACTGATGCAAGATTCCCATTGACATTAACTTTATGGTTTACAAGCACTAAGCTTAGAATTCATGGTTTAAGACTGACCATCAGTTAGCTGGGGTTTCAAATAGCTGAAAGTCCACACAGTAGACTTTTAAAGCAATTATTTTTTGGTCAGATTTTGTAACAAACAGGAATCCAGAGAGCTGTATGTAATTTTCCACAAAGAAGTTTCTTTCTCATTTACATAGCATTGTCATGAAAACTGTGGACATATCTGTGGTTACAGGGAAGAAGATATGGAGGGGGGCATTTCAATTTGCTGAAAATTAGATGTGGAGGACAACTCTCAAAGAACTATCAAATTATTTTTGTACCCCATCTATTTTTACTCTACATGGGAAATTACTATGGAATTAGAAAAATGTCTGCCCATGTAGCAAAGCATCTCTTTGCTAATGAGAAAGAGAAAGAAACAACATATTATAATATCAGTAAGTCAGAAGTGTACCCACTTTTGCTATTTACCGCAGACAGAAATAACCATTGCTTCACAAAYGTAGGTGAAGAATACTTTTCCTTCAGTTCTCTAAAAATTGAAGGAGATTTTTGGCTATTCCTTTAAAGACTGTTTTGGGGGGGTGTTGGTTTTTTAATCAAAGCTTGTTGCATGCATTACTTTCCTACCTACCACATACATTACTGCACATGAGCTCCTTTTGTATTTGGCTACACTAGATTTAATTGCAGAACCTATACTGCTCTCTTTGGAGGACAAGGAATCAACATGTCTTTTGTGTATGAGCAAGATTCTCTCTTAATCCCATAATAATTTTCTAATTCCTTTCATATTCTTGTCACTGGTGCTTAAGACAAAAACTTGGCAAAAGGGCTTTAAAACAAAGTCAAGGTATTGCTCAACTCATTTAAAAAGAGCAAGGAAGAAGAGATTTACCTATTTTTAGAGCAGCAACGAAACAAATACTTTTACTTTAAAGAGTTCAGATGACTTGGTTAAGAACATTTTGGATTAAAGAACAAACGCAATTAGGATTGCTTGGCAATTACACTGGGGTAATCAGCCAATGATCCTGCACGGAGATATCCTACTTCTATCACTTTTACCCAAAGGAGGGCATTGTACTGAATGCCAATAATCCAACCAGCGCCCGCTATCAGCAGGCAGTCATCCATCAACCCTCCTCCTCCAAAACCTCTGGCCGAAACCTCACCCCCCTCATCCCCATCAGGCTTGCCAGCAGGTGGGGATCCGCGGGACTCGCCTCACTGGGGCTGCACCGTCTGCCGGCTTCACCCGCCGCCCTCCCCGCTCCTCGAGACGGTACCAACCAACAGCACTAAGCCACACGTTCTGATATGACAGATTAAACACCAAGAATGAGGAAATCAAACAGCACACGAAATCCACCAGGCAAGTTCGCTGGACAAATATTTCCAATTAACTCTGCGGCAGGGCCCRAGTTCACTCTGAAGCTGGCTCTGTAACCAGAAACCTCGCCGTCGGCCAGGCGGGCTTCATGTGGTTGCGCCGTGCTGCGTGCAGTCTGGCGGCGGAGAAGCTAGTCCTGGGGAAAGGACACGTGGGAGGATCATAAAACCGGGGTGTGTGTGTGCTCCAGGGCTGGCACTCRCTTTTTTTGGTTGCCATTTAAGTAGGCAAGGCAATGGGATTCAGGTGCCACGCTCCCCTGGGCACCTCTGGCAACGCGGGTGGTACCCAGGCGCCATGACACAGAGATGTCCCCATTGTTGCCTGCTCTGAGCAGACCTTCTGCCTCAGCCCAGCCTTTCTGGGACAGCTTTATGCTCATTCGGCATGGACAACACAGGCACTAAACCATCCGCCTGACTTATAATGTTAATCAGCTTAAAATCTTCCGTCTGTCAGAACTACTCCTGAGGGCAAATCATGCACTCACAACACATTGCTCCTTTAAACCAGYGTTAGATTTCTGTCTTGCCAGACCTTCAGTAACTGCAGATTTCAGGTTTTGGCTAGCACTGAAACATTTTCTGTAAAATATACCACAGATAGCTTCTAATTTGAAAATATTAGCATGAATAACAACGTGTTTGATATGCATTCAGCCAGTTATGTCCTTGGTTAAAAGAGTAAAGCCTCTAAGAAACGTTTGAGACAGTATGTCCACAGAAGGGACTGGTATGCATTTCTGGTGTCTATTCTTGTCTGTTTAAAATGAAAATAGAAAATCAAGTTGCCTAGGTTTTCCATTTTAAAGTAACTTTCTAGTTATCATCCGATGTCAAGCTGCTAATTACACACAGGTGGTGTAATAGTCAAGTGATGAAAATTTGAGGCTTGTGGCACAGAACACTTACAGTTTTGCATAGATTGTAACATTTTGCAGTGAGCAATGCTATATCAGATTTACAAAACAGAGCCATAAATTTAAGACCCCAAATTCCCACTTGCAAGGAAAAAGCACAAAGAGCAACAACTCCCACTACCCAGTAGTATCTCCTGTGCACCTGAGATCAACTTCTGACGGAACTGATGCCTACTCATCATTCATTTGGGTAAACTCATGTATCAGGTTTTCTGCTTTAAATTCCTCTTTTTAAAACATTGATTCAAATATCTTAACATGTACGTGGAAATGCTGGAGGAATAACCTCCCCAGCAACATTTATATTTAAAAAAAAATGTCATATTTTACATAGCAGTGTTTTCTATTTCCTCAACCAAAATGAGATTAAAAAAAMCCCCTGCACTAGCCCACAGTCCCACCTGTACCTTCTACACCTTTCTTTATATCACAGCCGGGTACTGATTTATTAAGGGCGGCTAATGAGTCTTTACTCTCTCCTTCCTCCACTTGCAGCGGCTGCGGCAGCACATTGCTCTGACTCTTGGATTGMCGTCTGGCCGGATCAGGGCATTAGATGCAATTGGATGTACGGCATCCACAAGCCCTGACAAGCAGCCGCTGCCCTGCCCACGTGGGTCGAACACATCCGCGACTCGTGGGCTCACTAAAGGACCCTACTTCCACGCTCACCTTCTGTGACCCAGGTCTGCAGATGCAAACTCCTTCTCCTGAATGTTAAACAGGGCTGCACCCAGCCCTGCATACACCTATTTATTCAGGCCACCATATGTAACTGATTAACAGAAAAGAACATTTAATACAAATATCCCCTGGTCAGGTCATTCCAGCCTAGATTTCAGATTCATTCACACTGAGCTCCGGTTCGGTCCTACGTTTGTCCACCCGAGATCAGGATCCCACCGTGTTAGGCCAAAGGCACATAGAAACAGCAGCAAGAAGAAGCAGTGCTCCAAGGAGCTGGCAGCCCGAACGAGCCATCAGGAGGAGAGGTGGGAAGACAAGCAGACAACAAAGACACAGAACAACACTCTGAAAGGCTGAAGTAGCTTAGGAGCAGAAGTCTCACTTACTTTCAACATCCTGCATCGAAAATGACTTCTCCAAGATCACGTAGAAAGTCAGCAGTGAAGCTGATATAGGAGTAGCAGTCCAGTACCCACAGGACCCCAAAGCTCCTCCACGATGGCTGGAGGCAGACTTCAAACAGTATAGATAACCAAACTGTGAGATTAGATCCAAATCAGGAAAAAAGTTAAATAGTCTAGCAGTGCTGCTGAAAACAAGCAATATGGCACTGATGCTAATGCTAGCCTCAGCATCCAAACCACTGAAAAGAAAACCATGGCAGCAAGGCTCGCAGAAGAAAAGGGCTCAAAACCTCACAAACGGCTATGAGGGAGGGGGAAAAGGATCTGCAAACTCTGCAATCATCCATACAAAACTGCATCAAGATGTACGGCTAGCGAGGTCCTCATGGTGTGATGAACAACACACACCCTTGGCTTGTGACTTAATGCAGGCTTAAGATGAGAGAACTGCAACTGGGAAAGAAAACTAATGTAACCAGAAGAAATTAGAAAATGGAAGAAGGGCTAAGGGGGAGGGAACAGACCCAAGTCCCTCATTTCTCTCATGCAAGTAACAGAAAGTCCCAAATTTAAGGAGCAACGTTGAATTCTGGTTTGGGTTTGGCTTTTCTTTTTATGTGGGCATTTTCTTTTTTTTTTAATATTTTTTATTCTAATATGATGCCAACAATAGCAAACCATATGCTGCAAGAGATGGCTGTCCAGGTAAGTAATGAAGTGGTAAAACAAGAGTTCCTAATGCCTCAGACCCCTGCCCTGCCAAAGGGTTGGCCTGGCTCCAAAGTGCTGAAGGACAAACCAATGTAGGGGCCAGTCAGTCCTAGCCTTCATCAGTCAGTGGGTTAAGCACAGTCCGACAAAACTATTAGGATTTTCAAGACTTTCTCTAGACAACCCCTAAAGACCGCGCAGGGGAAACATTCATGCTGTGTTTGGAGAAGCAACCTGGGACTGCTGCCGATATCCARTTTGCTGCCCAGGTGCACCACACATTGGCAAGTGTGCAGCCCCAGGCTGCCCCTCCATGACAAAGGGCATCCCATATACTCGAGGAGACAAAGTGGCTTGATACGCTGCCAGCTATGACTGGAAAGGCTCTCTGCAGGGGAGCGCACCAGAGGGTTGTGTGTTGCACTCATGGCTGCTCCCGAGACAGTCACTAAGAGCTCTGTAGACATCGCCAAGGAGCAACACCCTGTGAGAAGAGGACATCCAAACCTCCACACAACCACTACAGAAACATGCTTTATCATTAACCTTTATCTCCTCAATTCATGTTCCGGGCACTGTTTATCACAAAGGCTCTTAGCGTGTGTCTCCACTGCAGTCCTTTTTCCCTCCACAGGAGATGGCCAGGTTAGGTCTGCTTCTCTCCTGGCAACAGTCTGGGCTTATTTACCCTCCTGGAAAGCACTCTGAGGGAAACAAATAACCTCAGGCTCTCAAAATCAGGCCTACGGGAGGCTTAGGGTAAACAGGCTTTGTGGAAACTCTCTATATAGACGAGCATTTCACAAAGAGAAGTCTCCTTAGCTGTACCATGTGCCCCATGCAATAGTAGGCATCACTGCTTCTCACATTAACGAATCTGTCCTTGGGGTTTGGGGGGGTGGCGTTGGCGGGGAGGCTGAGTTGTGGGCGGGGGGGTTTAGCACCTACTCTCTAGATGACTTCTCTCTGCAAACTGAGGCTTATACTGGTTGTTACACCTTACGCTAACATGACTTTGGTAATATCAGCCACACACAATGTCAGAAGTTTAAAAATTCTAGTGACGAAAGAGACTACAAAAGTGATGTCAGATATTGAGGCATTAACCAGAGAAGCATGACACTGAGATGGGTCTGCCCAGGCTCTTATCCTAAGCACCCTAAAAATACTTATAAGGCTTTTAAATTCAAATGCTAGTTTCATTTTCTCCACTCCCCTGCCCCCCAAAAAGCCTTCAAAGTGAGGCAGAACAGGATAAACAGATTGAAAGTAATTATTTCCCCACCTGATGCCTGTGTTGTTGCAGGGTGCATCTTTTGGGGCTTGCTTGCTTTTCACCATCCATAATTCTGCTTACAGTGAGGTAGGACCTACCTGGCTTGCAACAGTCTCAGCATATCTTGAAGTTCCTCAGCATGCCTTCGCCTCTTCCTCTTCTCAGAAGTCACCCACTCCCTGCTGCTTTAGGAGCTCCCTGCCTGGGGCTCCTTTTTCTGCTGGCACTTGGGACTTTGCAGAACACAGGCTGCTATCCTGGGTATTTCATGGGAAGGATAAAAAAAGGGGAAAACCTGTTATATTGTTGTAAAAGCTGATTCACAACACCTGGAGGTAATACAATCCAGAATAATCATAGTCCTTATTAAAAATTAAAGGCCAACTAGCAACTTAAAAAAATAAATAAAAAGCACAGTTTAGCCACTTTGCTGACGGAATAAGTAAGTACAAATAAATTTGCAAAGCAGTGTGCTGCGTGACAAGGTTGACTCAGAAGCTGAATTTTGTGGAGCGAAGCTCTCCTTGCCTGGTGACACAAAGAGCATGGCGAATTTAGCAGGCATGTACATGTGTCAGTGGTATTAGGAAAAGGGAGCGGACAACAGAAGATGTGAACACTGAGATTGCGCGGAGCCACAGCTTTTAGAAAATGGTGTGATCGGGGATGGCAAATGTGGACCTCCTTTGCTGACAGTGGTGTACATCTTCACCTGGGAAACAGGGCTGCGCACACAGTCTCTCCAAATACGCAGCCTAGCACTAAAGAATATTCCTGACTTGCACCATCAGTTTCTCCTCCCCATATAAAAGGTTCAGATAGTCACGGCATCCACTCCACTATGCTACACGGAAACACTCAGAAGACTCATGTTCTGCTGTAAATTATCCTGTTAAATAGATGAACAGCTAGTAATTTTATTCATTAAGTTTCCAACTATGTTACAGTCTACTAGTCCTGCTGCGTCTTGTTCAGTCACTTACGTGATGGCAATGTTCAATGGAAAACGTTCTTTTCTTTTAAATAATGGCAGGTATGTTCCCTTGAAAAATCCAATCCTGCAATTTGGTTTTGCTTCATGCATACCAACTCTCAGGAACAGACTCTGGGGGACAACTCTTGAACCTTGCTGTGGGAAAGACAGGTTGCTTTTTCTGAGAGATGTTTAGAGCCTAGGGAAAGTGAGTGTGAAGAAGCATACAATCAACAGGGAAAATAACTCAAAATAAGGGAGCATTTAAAAATCCTTTCTTTGGCTAACACTGGCAGTAAATGTCTTACTTGAAATATTGCAAGGAAATTCAGCTTGCCTGCACGGGAGAGCTATGGCAGAGCAGGAAACTAAATCCAGTAATTAATGGTGAGATTTTAGCTCTGACAACATAAAAGATAGCACAGCACAAGGCACTTTGTAATATTTTGCATTTCTCTATAAGAACGAGGGCAGAGTTTAAAATAATGCAGGGGACTTGGGTGAAAGTTAATCATTCAACAGCAGCTCCCAGCAAGGATCCCCTGACCCTCTTTTGGAATGATGCCGGACTCTCTGTGGGCACTTGGGTCTACATGAGTAGATCACATTTTGCAAAATTGGTGCCTGATGCCCCAGCTAAAAGAATTCAGCCTTATTGCTTATGCAAAGAGTGATCTGAAGTAGAGACAATAGAAGTACAAGGGAAGGGATACAGGACTTGCCTGATCGTTCAACCGTGAGGGTGTGCTGAAAGATTTCTTTCTGAGCCTCCTCCAGCACAACCCCACAGTGAAAGCTACTGCGCCGGGTCTACAGAAGTCTGATTACTGTGCACACCGTGCACTAGCTCGGCAATGAAGTCATTCAGTAGTCTGATTAAAATAACATCTTCTAATTCCCTTTTTGTTGTAATTTACAGTCTCTCTCCTTTGGCTGAACCTGCCAGCCATCCTGGAGGTGAACAAAGAGAATGTGCTAAAGTTGCCAATTCTGGGGTCTGGTGTGAGAGAAAGCTTTTGTTTCCAGAGTTTGTATTTACTCTGGAGACAGTTAATCAAAGCTCCGCAGAGCATTGTAATTCTTCTGTTCCTTTCRTACGGGTATGAACTCTCGGTGTCTGATCCCCGCGACTGTCTTTCAAATCCCCACAGTAAGCTCACTCCAATGCAACTTACACTAGGGCCGGTTAAGAAAGATTCAAGCTTTTTCAAAATGGCTTTAGATAATTAAATTACATCACTTATGTTATTGTATTTCATATTAGCACCATGGACACCAGCTAAGTTTCCTACACAGCTGAAATGAGTATCAGGACTATTTCAGGAAAAGGACATTTAACACTCACAGCTCAAAAGGGGATTTGGATGGAGCCAGTTCTGTTGAGGAAGTGAACATTTGGGACAATATGGTCAATTTGTCAAATGCCTAATGTAAAATCAAGGGACAATCCACACAGAGACATCCAAAATGAGCGGGTAATAAAGGTGTGTGTCTTAGATCTTCTGATCTCAATTTATTATTAACCCTCCTCTAATAATCCACATTGCCTCCAACCATACATGAAGACGGCGCATACAGAATCAATGCCTGATAAGTAATTTGTCTTTCATTTTAAAATCACACAGAAAACTCTCTCTGAAGTCCTCTGGTGACACAAGTATACACTTTTTTTTCAGGTACAGCTGAACAAAATAATACGTTATTTCAAATAACCAGGTTCTTGATTTGATCTTACACCAAGTCTGGAGTCTACAATGAAAGACTCTAAGCCAAAGCAAAACTACACTGGAGCTACTCACGCAACTGAGACTCTGACAAATCTAGTTGAAAGCTTTGTTATGAAGCACAACATTCTCTTTTCAGCATAGCATTATATAGGGAAGAAACTTTCTTGGTAAAAGAAATTGTGTGCTACTTAACATGCAAATATTATAAGCCTCTTTTGAAATAGATACTTGAATAAACAGATTCATAAAGCCAGTAAAGGTTTTTTAGCATGGACATGGATGCCAGTTATCCTAGATAAACATTAAATATGAAGATCACTCATTTATTTTTAAACTGTTATTTATTTTTTAAATGGTTCCATTACACAAATGCAAACAAAGCACACCAGAAACAGAGTGCTCTGAGACAAGTCCCCTGAGCACTGCCTGCGTGCGTACATCCAGCCCAGAATATGCCTTGTGGGCAGTGAAATCCAAATAATTTCAGCCTATCTCCTTGGAGGATGCTGCTGTATCTAGGATCAGTTCTGGGTGGTCTCCAGTTGCAGTGGAGAGACTGTTTTAATACAGATAATTTAACATTGTAAAGTATTTTGTGACTCCCTGGGGAATGATGATAGTGAGAAAACTGCGGTATTTAACGCAGTTCCTTCACCATCTCTATGAGATGAACCACACCAACACCTACCTACGTCACCTTCAGTTTGGACTGAACTTTAGCCAAACTCATTCCAGCATCAGCCAGATGCTGAAGCTGAGAAGGGAGCACCGTAAGCCAATCCACCGAGTTTGGTGGGCAGGGCGTTAGACTGGGACATAGAGCTATGGATTTGTCCCGAGTTTACTGCTGACTTGTGACCTTGGTTCGCTTTGCCTCTGCTTCAATTTTAGCTTTGGTAATCTTACAGCACGCTTTTGTAGAAATATCTGCAACTGCGGGCGAGCTGGGGTTTTCTGTGTGCTACAGTACCAAATCCAAACAGCAGTAGCAAAGCACCAAAGAGGCTGTGCTGTGACCTACTCACTGGAGTGAGTACACACCAAAGCACAGAAACAGCTCCGAAGCCAGCCGCTCCCCCTCTCCCACCGGGAAAGCATCGGGGTAGTGAAGCTACACTCCACATTCCCCACATTCTGGTCTGCTGAGAATTGCCTCATCACATGACATTTGCTCCTTGACTTTTGAGCAGTAGAAACCATGAACTGATGATATACAATATCTTTTCTGCTTTCCCAGTATCACGTTTCAATTAAAATCATTGCAACAGATACTACAGAAGCACAATCTGTGCTCAGAAACAGCAGGAAAGGTGATCTGTGATACAAGCTTTGTGTTAAAATGTAGTCTACCACACGAATGAAATCAAGTCTCTGAAAGACAGCAGAGGAGAGCAATACAACCCCAGCCCACAAACCAGTGCATTCAGATGCATTAACAAAAGACCATGGCCAGTGGTAAAAATATACTTGAACACAAAGCTCTTTTGTACCATCCAAAGATGATTGTGATCTAGTAAGTCCAGCTCAGTATCCACCTGAAGCACTCTCAGTTTGCTTCTATGCTTCCTCACTTCTGCTTTCTAGCATTAGGTCCACGTCAACATCTGAGAGAGAGCTGCTTCTCATTAAATGTGCAAATTCTTATCCCATGCACTTAATTCACAGTATGYTAGCATATGCAATGTTGATAAAGTAACAGAAGTGATTCTGAGCCACAAACGGTTAAATGGGGGCTCCTTTCCTTTGCAAAGTGTTGCTCTTTGAAGTGGCAGCGTTTTGACATACCCTGTCTTTGTTAGAGGCTAAGATTGTGCCATTGAGAATCTATGGTGAGATCTGTCCCCTACTGAATGGCAAAACTCCCAGTAATTTTAGCAAGGCCAGGAACAGTTTTCATCCCCTGTAGCTATAGCAACTCAGAGGCATAAATTGCATCCATGAGACCTTAAAAGTCAGAAAGCAATGGGTGGCAATCATAACGAAGCTGTCTTTCCCAGGATTCTTAGAAAACAGAAGACAAATAAATAAAAATCCAGAATATTTTAACATTTCATTTCCCCAACCCCTCTTCATGAGCAGCTACAAGTCCTCAGAGTTTCCCACTGCCAGTGGTCAATGATATCATTCCACTGACTTTTCTACACCCTTCATTCGCTGGACTTTCTTAGGGCTGTTACGGTTTCCTGTGAGCTTTGGTCTGATTTGTGTTTTTCTTGGCCATAAGCTGACCTGAAAATATGAGGCTATTTCAGGCAAAAGTATCAAAAAATAAAATAAAGTATGCTTTTTCAACCCCTATGGCTGCTCCCCTATGCCTTCTGCCATTCTGCCCAGTTAGCATTTTTAACACACGTTATTTATTTATTATTTATTTGTGCATTCAACTGAAACTGCAGGAGGCAACCAGAATATAATCACACAGGTTGTACTTTGTCAGTAGAAATCAGATTCTTTCAGCAAGTGCTTCAAGTTCTTGCAGAAAGACACTAACAGAAGCCATGCTGTGACCAGCACCTTGGTTTCTCCCATCATCCAAAACAGGCCTCCTCTTGCCACAGGATGCCACTTCACGCCACAGCGAGGCACAGGTTCGGGCTGGAAAAGCAGCCCTCATCCTGATGACCAGCAGCACCTTCCTGCACCACCTGGGTGTTCCTGAGGGGTTTTCTTTCCCTTCGCTTTCCCCATGAGCACGGTCTGATGAGACGGCAGGACTAGGTGATACCGCAACGAGCGCCTAAGGCTGCACTTCCAGCCTCTGCTTTCCTTCTCAGGAAACCTTCCAAGCTTGCCATAGTACAAATCGACACAGTATTTCAACAGACTGCCTATATGCATGTGCACAGCTAAACATATAATTGAAAGAATATTCTAATACTCAATTAGTCATATTTTTCAGCTGGTAGGAGTCTAACACTGTAATCATGACATTACAGGACACTTGCATAATTTGATGTGGTCTTTTTATAATAATATACAAGGCAATGGCATCATTTTGTCCAACTGAAAATCTACATGGTGGCATTGAATCTAAGTTTTTCCAGTTGCTGAAATTAATCTCACCATTCAAAGAAAAAGAGAAGAAAAARCCCCCAAGTGAATTGTATTCCTAATTTGTTGAAAGCTTCACATAAACCAAAACAACCTCCCACCCAGAACCCTGTAGATTTATCCAGTCCTTCATGCATATTAAGGTGCAGTCATGAGGCAACTGTAAATTATTAAGGGTAAAACTACAGTTATTGTGATTGACGCTACTTAGAACTGCATTCCTTCTTACTGAAGAAAGGCACATACTGAAGTGCAGACCAGTCTAAGCGCTGCAGAACTACTTTGAAGTAAATGAAATAAAGTGATTCAATAAAACAGGAAAAAATTTTGCCAGTGGGATGTGGGAGGTGCAGAGTGTGAGATACTCTGAATTTTGTGCACTGTCTTCTGATAGATTTGCAGGGGAAGTCACTTATGCTCTGATCCAGCAAAGCAGGTGAGCATGAAAACAACCCTCTGATGCAACAGAGCTCATCCAAGTCATCACTACCCAGGGGTGAAGGTGGAAGCCTTAGAGGGTATCCACAACCTGGGTGATTCCTGGAGAATTTCAATCCAACTACTGCATTGGAAAACATCCAGTTTGTGGTTGTAACAGTCTACCCAAGCTTATTCTATGAACAGAAAACTTGTGAAAGAGCTATTTGGACAAGGGCAGTGAGACAAAGGTCCCCCCTATACAGCCAAATAAACAATACAACGGGTATTTGGCAGCCCTTCAGTCCCACAGCCAGTCGTCAGAGATGCACATCCAAATGATTCTTGCTGTTGCTCTTACTGACCTGGCTTCTGTTCCCTATTCCCACTAGGCAGCAGAGGAATCAAAGGTGTAACATTGGACCATAACTGTGTATCCAAGTCACCTCTTCACTGAAGAGCCCATCAGGTCCTAAGGTCAGAAGGATCTCCCCTGTAACACAAGCCAATACCCCTCAACTCCCCCAGCACCCTAGTTGGTAACTTAGGTCTTGCCAGTGCCAATCTTCCAGAAAYGGTTCTGTCTGAAGACATCAGGAGACTGAGGACACTGTGCTTCCTTTAGCATTTTGTTGCAACATATAATTACTCTTCATTTAATCATTTGCTTCAACTGCTCCAATGACTCATTAGAAAATCAGTGATACTCACCCACATGCAGGCAAGCTCACAGGGCTCCAGAGAAAAATACGCAAAGTTTTTAATCTCTGCTTTTCATCTGCAGCTGACTTCTCTCCAGCCTTGCTRCCACTGCTTTGATCTCACGTTGGCCAGCTTCCATGCCATCTTTCGCTTCTTTCGGGGAGGACTCTACTATTTCATTGTCAGGGTTGTTTTATGCCAAGCTCCCGTTCGGAGATGAAATTTCCCAATGTGGTGCCTACTTCGCAGTTCCTAAACCCTTATTTGAGCACTTTGGTAACTGGCTTTGGTTTTCTAAGATTTCGAGTATAAGGCATCTTCTGACAGGAGATATCAGGTGCAGACCTAGCTTTATGGAAAACATAGATCTTGTTTTCGTGTTCCTAAATAAGAAATTAGAATTACAGGTTTTCATATGTGGGCTTAAAGATCTTGACAAGAATGCCTATCCGCTGGATTATAATTCCACATCATTTGGCAGTAATTGCTCAAGTTGTCATAAACAGTTTAAATCTCCACCAGTCACACAATTTGCTCATTGGGAAGCAAGCAGCTGGGTAAAACCATATGGCACAGGATCAAAATGTTAAGAGATGTCCACATGGCACAAAGCTGGGTTTAATGGAAATACTTAGAAGATCTCTAAATGGTACCAGAAGTAGGTGCATGCCACATCATGGTTCTACAACTTCATCAACTTTCTAACCATTTCTGGACTGTAGCATATTACTTTAGAACAGTATTCCAAACTTTCATCTAATATATGTATGTTCCACCATCATAATGATCTATTTAAAAATATTTCATATATTTAACCTTAACTCTGTGAGACACTAACTTTTAGAGTTAGCCTGGATTATTACCCTTACTGTATAGTAAACCTCATTGCTTTTCTGGGTTTTAGGCTGACAGTTCTCCAGCTTCTAAATCCAACGGCATTCTGCAGATTTAATGGTATCAACACCTGAAGTGGCTAAAACATCTGGGGCATTATTATATATATATATATATAGTGTAGGAATAAAACATCTGGGGCATTATTATATATATATATATATATAGTGTAGGAATAACATATGTGGACAAAAGCTTTGCTGTGGAAATGCTTCAACTGGGGCTACATTAATTTAGCAGCCAATTTCCTGGGCTAACTTTGCTGTCTTGACCACTATACCTTGATAATGACCTCTGTGGTTACAGAGGGAATTTGTAATGAAGCTGAGATTGGAAWCCAGCTCTTTCACTTCTTAAACCAGTGTCCTGACTTCTGATCTACACTTCCTCCAAACAATCACTGCACAGTGTCACCTCCTATCATCAGAAGTTGCAGCTTCAGGATAACCAAGCTATCAATCAGGTAGGAACTTTAAAACGATGGTAGAATCATAGAATAGTTTGGGTTGGAAGGGACCTTTAAAAGTCATCTAGCCCAACCCCCCTGCCATGGGCAGGGACATTTTCAACTAGATCAGGTTGCTCACAGCCCCGTACAGCCTGACCTTGAATGTTTCCAGGGWTGGGGCATCTACCACCTCTCTAGGAAACCTGTGCCAGTGTTTCACCACCCTCATTGGAAAAAATTTCTTCCTTCTATCTAGTCTAAATCTACCCTCTTTTAGTTTAAAACCATTCCCTCTCGTGCTGTTGCAACAAACCGTGCTAAAAGTTTGCCGCCATCTTTCTTATAAGCCCCCTTTAAGTACTGAAAGGCTGCAATAAGGTCTCCCCAGAGCCTTCTCTTCWCCAGGCTGAACAACCCCAACTCTCTCAGYCTTTCTTCATAGGAGAGGTGTTCCATCCCCCTGATCATTTTTGTGGCCCTCCTCTGGACCCGCTCCAACAGGTCCATGTCTTTCCTGTGCTGAGGGCYCCAGAGCTGGAYGCMGYACTSCAGGTGGGGTCTCACCAGAGCAGAGCAGAGGGGCAGAATCACCTCCCTCGACCTGCTGGCCACGCTGCTTTTGATGCAGCCTGGGATACGGTTGGCYTTCTGGGCTGCGAGCGCACATTGCCACCTCATGTCCAGCTTTTCATCCACCAGTACCTCCAAGTCCTCCTCGTCAGGGTTGCTCTCAATCCCTTCATCCCCCAGCCTGTATTGATACCAGGGATTGTCCCGACCCAGGTGCAGGACCTTGCACTTGGCCTTGTTGAACCTCATAAGGTTCACACAGGCACACTTCTCAAGCTTGTCCAGGTCCTTCTGGATGGCATCCCGTCCCTCAGATGTGTCGACCACACCACTCAGCTTGGTGTCATCTGCAAACTTGCTGAGGGTGCACTCGATTCCACTGTCTATGTCACTGATGAAGATATTAAACAGCACCGGTCCCAATACAGACTCCTGTAGGACACCACTCGTCACCGATCTCCATCTGGACATTGAGCCATTGACCACTACCCTCTGGATGCGTCCATCCAACCAATTCCTCATCCACCAGACAGTCCACCCATCAAATCCATACCTCTCCAGTTTAGAGAGAAGGATGTTGTGGGGGACCGTGTCAAAGGCCTTACAGAGGTCCAGATAGATGACACCAGTAGCCCTTCCCACGTCCACTGATGTAGTCACTCCATCRTAGAAGGCCACTAGGCTGGTCAGGCAGGACTTGCCCTTGGTGAAGCCATGCTGGCTGTCTCRAATCACCTCCCTGTCCTCCATGTGCCTTAGCATGGCTTCCAGGAGGATCTGTTCCATGATCTTCCCAGGCACAGAGGTGAGACTGACTGGCCTGTAGTTCACTGAGTGTTCCTTTTTTCCCTTTTTAAAAATTGGGGTTATGTTTCCCCTTTTCCAGCCAGCAGGAACTTCACCAGACTGCCACGATTTCTCAAATACGATGGATAGTGGCTTAGCAATGTGGTAACCAAACTGCACTCTCAATGCTCTCAGTTGCTAACTGGACTCCAAAAAGAGGCTTGGCCTCCTCATGGTCCTGCTGGATAACTTCTACCAGGGAGAAAAGGAGCATTTCTTTGAAGTCTAACAACTTCTGTGCATGATCCACCCCTACCCCAAAGAGGCTGCACCACACGGGGGCAGCCGGACACAGGCTGCACCTTGACCATCATGAGGCCTCCAGGATATTGGACAAGACCAGGGCATCAATGTCCCCACCAGGCAAACTGGGCTCCTATCAATCGGCCTCCTTAACACTGGTGTGTGCACAAGATGAACTAGCAGCCAAAGCCTAAAAAAAGGCCAACAGAGTCTTATCTTGCTCTTTTTATGCTACTGTTGTCACTCAAGACTTGGACTGGGTTGGATGGGCTAGACATAACAACCTGGCAGAGGTTCCCCATGAAAAGGGGAAACTCTGTAAACATCCCCAAAGATTTACCCTTTGGAGTACCCTTGTCATCATCTACGATGCAGGATGTAAGTTGTTAGGAAGCTGCTGACGAGATTTCCTTCACATCCCTACCTCTCTCCTACTCTAAGGTAGCTACAGCCAACACACTAAAAAGTTGGAGGAAAACTTAATCTTGATCACTGTCTGCCAACAAAAACCTGTAGGCTGACTGGTACAAGTTTAGGACATTTCCCATATGTCTGCTCAAATTAACGGCAAAAGATGTCCTACAAGCTTATTCACTGTAGTTTTTTAACAGGAGGTGTGACTTCAAACCATATTGCGTTTCACCTCGAAAACATTACTAAACATTTACATCATAGAAAAGAGGAAAGCATATTTATTCTTATGTACTATTTTAGGTATCTGATGAATAAGGCATTCTAATGCTCATTTCCATTTACTAAAGAAGTCTTTTTTGTACTGGCAATGCCAAAGAGAGATAAGTTGCATGGAAGTGACCATTTCTACTTCTTACAATGAAATACAGCATTTCAGAAGGACAATGCAGATTTACTGCTGGGAGGAGGGTGAAGGTATCTCGTGTCCCCTCTGCAGTTGGAGTGGTCATACAACATATATTTCTGTGCCACGTGATGTTCTTCATCACCCTCAGACCCTGCTTGGTCACACAGCAGTGCTGTGGTATAGTTAGTCCTTCCAGGCGTTGCTTAGCCAGGCACAGGTAGTGGAGATGAGAGGAAACATTCTTCAGATGTGCTCTTTGAGAAGGACTAAAGGGCAGCCGTCAAGATGGATTTAAAATCAGGTTAAGAAGAGCCACTTTTGAAAGAGCCATTGCTCTTTCCTGTTCTAGCTGTAGGTGAGGGGTTTGCTAGCATGACATCTCTGTGATATGGGATAACATCTTCTCCTGTAGGAACTGAAGTAATATGACTTTATATGCTAAGAATTGTCCTTCAAAGTTTCATCTTCTGCTCCTGAGTCAGAAAACAACTGTGGCATTAGACATTACAGTCTWAGGGATGTAGTCTCAACGCCTTCAGTTCCCTACAGTCACGTCCTGTGTTAATCTAGGATAACATCATGCTACTCCAATTACTGGAAAGCTTCACAGAAGTCAGTAAAAAAAAAATCATCAGTGTTAAGTGAAAACAATCTTGAACCAATGTTATGCTACAGCATCAAAATGTTCCAGATGGATTATAATGACCGAAAGTGCAGAATGTCAGCTCTATTGGAAACCTCTGCTGAGTTTGATTTGTAGATTTTTCTTCCTTTCCCTCCCCCACTCTGGTTTTCTTCACCCCCACCTTATTTTTATCATGTCCCTTTACCAGTGTTCTCAAAGATCCCCATCTGAATTTGGTTCCTTTGGAACGGAGCCTGCACATAAAATTATCTAAAGCAATCTTCCTTTTATTCTAATACTGACATTCATAATCCTCTAAGGACTTAAAAGAAAAAGAAGGAATAATATCAATTATGGGAAAAAGGCTTTCATAGACTGAAAAGGGGTTTTGATCTGTTAAAATAAAATTAAAAAAAATCAGCCATTTACGTAACATTTCCCAGGCTAATCCCCAACATAATTCAAATGAGATGGTTTAGCATACAGAAAATAATAGAAATTCTTTCTATGGGACAAAAACACAAGGTTTTGTTTATTTAAAATAATTGCAGCTGTGGGCTTAAGAACTTCAGCTGTACCAAACAAACAGTCTTCATTCAGATGTTAYAAAAATTGCTTCTCCTCTTCATCCTACTTAACACAGAAAAGAAAGATGATTCTATAAAGAAAAATAAAAGAAAAGAAGTCTAGCAAATCCCAGTTGTTGACTATTTCAGATCCTTGGAAGACATAGGGTCACCTGTACTCCCTTAAAGGGTACAGGAAGGGACAAAAAAAGATGCCTTGCACAAGTAAGARGAGAACATCCTCCTCCTCCTYCTCCCCAGACAAGCRTATTAATAGCCCTCCGCAAGATGTCTTCTGACAGCAGGCTTGTCTTGTGCTGATCTCTAATGCTCTAACTCCACAACTATCCAGCTATGCCATTAGAACCAGGAAGATGCTATATGTGTGGYAGGTATGATCCGCCAACATACAAGACATCCTTAATTAAACATAAAGTTTTACTCTAAACCACCAGGTATTTTAGAAATAGACCTAAAACCCGAGAACCATAGTTCTTCTGCCCACTTCTATCTCTGCTTTCACTCCAGCGGATATCAACATAAAAACATCACATTTGCAATTTCACTTACAGGTTAATATTTGGGAAGATTTAGCTTAACTCCCTGCATTGTTCMAATTTCTACACTCCTCCATGTTCACTGAAAGAATTTGTCAAACAAATAAACAAAATCTTCCAGTCTTTTTCCACTTCCCTGAAGAACGAACTAGGAGAAATCATGAGGTCTGGCAGCCATATGCTTTTTAAAGYTGAGGCAGCTCTAGGAATCGTGAATCTAAATGATACTTTTATGTCGTGGTTTTCTTGTTCAAAGTAAAGAACAGAGACCTAATCCRTCCTCTGAGCACCTGCAGTTAGAGTCAGAACTGGGAATAGGATTCATATTTCTCCAAATCTTGCTCTTGCTGCTCCTCTACATCAAAGCATGACTGTCTTACAGTTGTGGATGTGCTGCCAGATCAGATACTTTCCCAAAGCTCATGGTCCCTTCAACCCTGTCTCTCTTCCCACCTGARAGACCCCTCAAGCCTAGCTTGGAAAACTCATGTGCAGTTTGACAGATGACAAGTGATCTGAATCAACTGAGTTCTTCTCCATACCTGTTTGAGGAAAACATGTGAAAAGATAAAACAGACACAGAYGCAGGACTGCGTGATGCACTCAGCATCATCTAATACAAACTTACCACCAGCTGTGGTCAGTGTACAGGGACTATCATCCCTCTTGCTGTCTGTACTGCACTAACTCARAACAATTCTCATATGAGGCTGGACAGCTGAGATCCTCTGGGAACGTGGGTCCACTCGGTGCCCTCACAGTATCTGCCAGCTGAGCAGCAGGGTTGGCTGGCAGGGGTGGTGGGGTAAAAGAAAAGCTGAGGTTTTTCCATTTCATGCCTTTAAGCAGACCAGACTCCTAGGGGGTAAAGGAGAGATCAAGAGTCTGTATAGTGTCCTTTCCTATCAATTAAGCATCAATCCACCTTCATCGCCAGTGAAACTGAATTTGTGTTGGAGGATCACARATGTCCATTGATAGTTGTGAGCCATACCTATGCCTCCCGGGTTAAGCAGGCTCACTGAGTTGTCTTGGGAAGCTTCAGATCTTAATGCTGAAAGGGGATGGGGAAACCTGAAAAAAGCTACCCCAAGCTATTTTTTTCCTTTCACTGCTGAACCCAACTTGTCCAGCTTTATTTACTCTGTCCCTCCGTAATTCGCAAAAGAATATCTTCACCTTCTGCYGTATCTACTTCCAGTTGAAAGTCAGAGTTTCCAAGGCACACACAAATTGAAGAGTGTAGAAGCAATGTTAACACTAGCTTTCACAAGGAACAGTTCATGCTAAGCTATCAACAGAACAACCAGACAGCAGCTGAGGTGAAGATAAGACTARTGCATTCACTTTCCATTAACAGACTTCAAAACAGTTAATTTTTTTGAGAGGGTAATGTCACAGTAGTTCTTTAAATCACATAGAAATAATGTCTGTCTCATCAGCATACTCCAATAAGTTATTATAAAGTGCTTTCCTGTATTCAGGTGAACATGGACTGTAGAGATGACAGTCAAACAAGAGAAGTTTTTTGGCATTAATCTGTTTCTATTGAGTTGTATTGATATATATCGCAGTATTTGATGTTGATAAATTTTACAGCAACTAGGAATATAGACTTTTAACTTTTAAAGAAAAATGTGTTACTGAACTGGATGGCTGCAAAAAACAGCTAGAAAGTATGACCAGTATTTSTTTCCAAGGTTCAACCCTCCCAGTTTCATACTTTGCATTTCAAACTTTTAATCCAATCGTATTATTATTAGACTCATGATTCCTGAACACTTAAGGTCCCGCAAAGGACTCACAAAGCTCCTTGACTATGGAATTTCTTCCACATCTTTCTGCTGCTTCATTGCTATGGAGTAACCAGAAAACGCTCTCCYCTTTGTGCTACTGTATACCACACACAACACAGTATGAACCACAGATACAGTCAGGCTTCTTTTTTCTCCCTTAAGTTTAGCAAATGCAACACGCTTAGAAGTATAACTTTCAGATCTTTAGAGTGCACTGCTCTACTATTAGTTTCATCTAGGGATACTCTGCAGTCAATTGATTTCTAACCTCTTACACCAAAAAAAATACAAAACCTTTAGACAATTTAAAAAGCTTAAGATTTCTGTAAGATTTGGGAGTTCAACAGTCTAGGGAACATAAGCAAGAGGAATTGTCCCCATCAAAGGCAAACAGATGTTGCTATAACCTTTTAAAAAGAACTGCTCTTGGAAGTATTATAGTAAATATGTAAATATACTTTGAAATCTAATATCCTTCCTGAAATGGAAGCCCTGGAGTACAAGAGCTCTTTGAGAGTATGTTTTGGTTTCATGGGATCGCACATATGCGATACTGAGATGTGACAAGCAAGGCCAAGAGTCATCGCTACCATATCCTCTTGCAAGAAGGTTGCAGGGAGGAAAGCTGTCCCAGTGAAAGGAATGGATAATGAATGTGTTTGCACTCTGACAGCATCCAGAGGCCTCTGACCAGGCATTAAGAATCTATTACCCCAACATATACCACGAGGAGATGGTTTCTGTCTCAATATAAAATGATCTGAAACGTTTTCTATGTCCCTTCCTATCTCCTTCATGCGGGATTTCTTCACCTCGTACAGCTTTTCACCTGTCTGTGCATTAAGTTTCTGCTTCCAGCAATAAAGGGTCTTAGAGCTGACGTAAATTACATTGCCAGAGCAGTTGTACTGCTCTGCATCAGCTGAGCACCTGATGTCTCCCCTTCCTTTGAAAATAATTCACCTCACCACCTCTTTCACCACAGCAGTCCACACAGGCTGGTGGCTCTGATGGGTTTCCCAGGAAGGGGGATCCTTAGATGAGTCCCAGAAAATGACTGCCTTTTCCAGCCAGAGTCCGAATTGCACAAAATTTCCTCCTCTAGCTGTACTGCACTATTAGAAATTAGTTGCACTTTCTTTCTTTGTCTACTCTGAAAGAGAAATTAATTTTTTGTTCTTCTCCCTCAAAGGGTTCTGGCTCCAGCCCACCGATACACTGAAGAGGAGTGGRAAGTAGGAGCAGCAATTGGTCTTTGTCCTCAGGAGACACTTTCTAATTGTGGAACATGGGTTGGTGCTGTTACAGTGAGCGATGTCCCAGCTGCCGCGCAGGAAAGGACATTTCTGGGCCAGAAGAAAAGTAGAACGAACTCAGATGTTTCACAGGCTTGGGGGATTCAGCAAGAGCAAAAACACACGCACCACGTGGAAGAGACCGCATGGYACTGGGTCTAGAGGATGCTCTCCAACAGGAAGGAACAGGTTGATGATAAACTGTTTTCTAACAGGCCAGTGCACTGAATAAGGGTGCTATTTTGCTCTCGCAAGCAGCCAGTCTGAACAGTGGGTAGCTCATGATCAGCTTGAATGACTGAAATCAAATCATGTTACAAAGCATTTCATCTTCTGTCCAATCCATGTCTCATAAATTTGAGGCAGGGGATTCATGAGCTACTCATTGCTTGTGAAGTATCTTCCACAAACATTCCCTTGGACCACCTCCAGGGGAAAGAGATCTCTCTTTTTCAGTTCTGTCTGTTAACTCCTTCAGAAACCTACAAATGGCATCTGGAGAGTTCGTATGCAGAAAACTATAACAACCCTTTGCTTTATGGGTGTAACCCCAAAATTTCAAAGGGCTTTCTCTCCTCTGAGGGGTCGCCAAAACTCTCTCTGTTCCCAGACAGGGCTCCGTGGATTGTGCAGTAACATTCATACCGGTGCCTGCAGCTGCAGGACCAAGGGTGAGAGCTGGGCTGAGACGCAACCCCCGAGCACGGCAGGGAGGCTCCTGGCAAGGCTCCCACCATGGCTCTTTCCCTGGCGTCTGCCCCACATCAGAGCTGCCCTGGAGCACCGGCGGGCAAGCCCCGAGGAGGAGCCGGGGGAAGCAGCTGCAGAAAAAGMGYGAGGAAGAAAAAGCTACTGTTTGGTTTTGCTTTAAGAGAAAGCACAAGCAAGGTAGGAAACACTTGATTTACCTAATCGTACTTCTAATTTTCATTATGGAAAGACAGGGCACATTGATAGCACTGGAAAATCCATCRCAGACMAAAATCACCCAAACTCCATCCTCRTCCTTTATTTTTGCCTTTTCTGCACTCACAGAGGGGGTGGAAGTTGAYGGTGGGGGAGGGCCCTCATCCGCACTGTACTGATTTGCAAAGGCAGTCATCCAAAAATAATATTCTGGGTCGAGTTCCTGGAGAGGGACGTTGGGGTTTTGTGGTGGGGGAAAGCTGGCAACCTTGACTCTGATCTGTAAAAATCTTCCTTCACCCCTTACACATTTATTGGCTTGTTTTCACACCTTCCCCTCTTTGAAGGATTATATACAGTAACACGACGCTGTCTGGAACTTCAGATTTTTCAAAGGTACATTCAAGCTTGAAGCAACCCCTTGCCCCCCAAAAAATCAAAAACAAAGGTTGGATCTGCCTTGACTGCCTTCCTAAATTTTCCCTGCCTTTTTGTTTTTGAAAGAACTGTGCCACTTATGTGTGTTCTAACATATCCCTCTTAACTCAACAAAAATGCCATATCTAAAGCTTTAACTGCCATATGTCCTATATAGACATATGAAGCATATTTCTTTTTTATTCATATTTTATTGGAAGTCTTACAAAGCATACAGAACAGATGCCAGTACATCAAATTCATCATGCCGAGCCTTGATTATACAGACCCCGAAGCCCCAACACTGCCATACAATCCTTCCTTTCAGGAAATAAAAGCCAAAGACCAGTTTTCCCGCAGGACCACTTGTGGGTATAAGCTGAAGCCCTTATTACCGGAGGTTCCTTGGATACGATTTAAAGTTTGAAAGTTCCTCATATAGCTGTTCACTCATCATAAGGTACCTCTCAAAGTCTAGGCATGCTGCTAAAAGTAGGAACACCCRTCCAAAACCAGGGAAGCACTCAGCCAAATATCTGCTTCCAGCTTAGTAGCAGCAGCCTTCTCTTTTTCTCTGAGCGAGAGTGCAGAAGATGAGGAGAGAGATAAGTGTACAGAGGACGCAACATCCCAAATATCCACTGCCAGAAGCTGCTACTATGTGCGAGGAAACGTCACTATAGTCACAATGAAACGGGGTTGTCACCTGAACCAAATCTACTTTGTGAGGAGGAGATAAAATGGTTCCCTGACAGCTTGATGTGCTATGCCATGACAAAATAGCAATTAAAAATAAATGAATAGAGCAGATTCTCATTGGCCCGACATTTCCTCCTATAGTTTGTGGTGTAAATCAAAGCAGGCATGACATCCTCCGAAATTTTAGATTTATTTACACGTGTTTGGGCTGACCATGTTTACTCACTCGGGGTTTCACTCCACCACTTGTTAATGCATTTGGCATGCTCTCATGTAAATACATCTAGGATTTCAAAGGAAGGTCATTCTCCATTCCTCTCTCCATGCAGAGGGAACATGCCAGAACTATGCTGAGGATATGGAATGAGATCACTCGAGATCAGAGTCACCATGGGTGGGTACCGATGAGGTTACCCCTATGGTGCGTGTAGATGTATTCCAAACCCTCATTATAGTTACGATATATTCACAGGAACACAACAAACCCATCTTTGAAACTGTTCCTTGATTTTAAGTCTACTTGCTGCTTTATGGAAGCCACTACTGCAGTGATTTTCTGCTGATGTAATGCTAAATGGCAGCAAAAGGGGGGAAAAAGGTGGCGGGGGGGGAATGGAGGAACATAGAAAAGGGAATGCAAGGAAAGGATGGCGGAGAAGAATGATAGAAAACTAGGGCTCCACCATGCATTTGAGGATGTAACTTCAGAACAATTCTAAATCCCAGTTTATAAATCACTCTTAGGAGTCAGCTGTGCACRTAGAACCCAATACTTACATGCTTAGCCAGGTCAGGGGAGACTCATCAGCTTCACCGCACTCAGAATCAGACCCTGTCAAGCCCCATGCTCCTTTTATCTAGAGCTTTTTGGTCAAAGAAGAGCTTCTTGAAGCTCAGCCAAGCACTGGAAGTTGCAAAAATTTCAGTTTCTTGACCAAAAAAGGATTCAGTGTTACACAAGAGAGGAGATGCTTCTATCAGTCATAATATGCCTACACCAATTCACTTCCTCCGTGAGTCCAGGCAATTGCACTGGTCCTTGCTGAGGCAATACCCTGCAATGCATAAAAATCGGTTCTGATCCCATCTGACATGTATTTTTTTTCATATTTATTGTGCTGTTGTGGGAATAAAGTCTATGTTGGTTTTTAGCTTTATTTTTTAAACTTTATGGTAAAGAGTTTTGAATTTATTTTACTTAGAATAGAATTTTCTTTCTTTTACATACATCTGGCTACTTGGCATAAAATATAACTATAGCTGGCTGAATCCCTAGAGTTTAAAGGAATATTTCTGGTCACAGGGGATTTAGCTCAAAATTTATTTCAGGATTATGCACTCAAGGATTAAGGCAAAATAAAATCCATGCAACACTTACTATTTTATATTTAAAATTTAGAAACTGCTTTGAAAAACCGAGCCAGCAAAAATATATTTTTTAAATCATTAAAGATGATTGTTAATCTTTCAAGTTTTACTGCTGAAGTTGTCTTTGTAGAAACTGTACATATCTGTGAAATGCCTGTTTGCATAAAATGACAGGATTTGTTGAAGTCATACTTCAAATGGGGTTTTTGTTTGTTTTTTATTTGTTTTGAAGAATGTTCCATATCAATATCCCTAACTCTTCTTCTGTACTTAGGATGGGATTTCTGAAAGCACTTAATATTGTGTCTAACTCCAGCCCAGTTCAATCCCACTGGTGGCTTAAATGGGAGCAGAATGAGGTCATCATAGAAGACTTTTGAAAATCCCAAGCTGATCCCTACTATTACCTCATTTAGGCTCTGATAGCTCGTTTTTGCCGGGTAATGAACTAACGCTCTTGAGAATACAGATTTTCAGGACTCAGGAAGAATGCAAGAGGGAACTTTGACATTTGGGTTGATAAAAGCTGAGAAATACTGGGCTTTTACCCAGGCTTTGGCGTGAGAGACCAGCAGGAGGAGAGATGCCTGGTGTTGTACAGCTCATGTGACAGGTTGTGAGCTGGCGTAAAAAGCYGTAATTCCACTGAGACCAGCATTGTATTTTTCAGTGAAGCTATGGCGGCTGAGCTGCTTATGTCTAGCTTAAAACAAACCACTCGGTAAACTCTACAGAGGTTATGTTATTCAATAGCAGCTGGTACATTTTGCCATCCTGGTGGTSCTCAGGTGGAACTCCTAGAGAGGTCAGTGGAAAGCTGTCACTGACTTCAGCGCTTCAAAGAGAGCAGGCTTCCCATGCTATGACAAACTTCAGAGCTGCCCTGYTCCATCTTCCACATCCTTCTTCCTCCTCTGCGTACAGCCAGCTCCACAGCCAACCCMAAAACCCCAGCCATACAGTCCCCAGTGGAGGTACCACCATCTGTGTGCACTTCAACGAGTCACATCTAACACGGCAACGCAAAGTGGACGGTCAGAATGTCTTTCGTCTCAAGGAACTAAACAGCAATAGATCCACAGAATAGATCAATATTAGGTCAATAAAAGTTTATAAGCGGGTTACTAATAAGCAAAACCACAAATGTAAAAAAGTAGCCTGTTTCCTGGTTTCCAGCATAACAYCATTTTCCCTCCACTACCTTCAGCTCCAAATATCATCTGCCAGCCTCCTTTCACCCAGCTCCCACTACAGCTGACCACAGCGAAACTAACATGTCTCGTGACCTTATTGCCAGGTGCCGATTCAGCTGAATTAAACTTTTGTATGAAACTACCCAGCTCAGGTGAGGGGCACTTTTAATAGTTCTTGGAAAGCCAAAGAGCAGTGCTAAGAGGGATACAGCACTTCCAGCAACTAGCAAAAATAGGAGAAGCTCAGAGAAATACATCACACCGATGAACAGTGTGAGACTTGATAAAACTATATTTAAATGGTACTGAGAAGGAGCCATGGTGGCACATTCAGCTCTTTACTTCCCTTTTGGGACCCGCATTTTATAAATTACTTTTTTTTTCCTCATCTTTAGCTAAGGTTTGATTGAAACTCATGTTAACCAAGCCCATTCACTCACCCACAACTTCATAGCACAGTAGTTGTGTTTGAGAAGCACGGGTGGTTTTGCACAGGGTTTGTGGATATATCCGCTGGGGGGAGGAAAAAATATTTTTAGATGTATCCTGATGCATCATGGTGTTTATGTAGAAAATTTAAAAACAGTTGGTCAGAGAAAATGACTTTTACCATGTTAGCACATGAGTGAGAGCTGACTCACATTTTTATTATCTGAGTGGGTCTCATCTACTGGAACCATCATTTCCAGTAGTCATATCTTGTACTTCTCACATCATCAGTTCTTCCTCTGCATGTCTCTCCACACATATTTCAATTTTCAAGTATCAAGAATAAGGGAAGTGGGAACACCCTATTCATTCCAGTATGCAAAATAAACCACTATTTTGGGGTTAAAATATGAAAAGCAGTTGCAGGATATAGACACCGGTCAGTTAGCATCTCCCAACTGCTTTGTGCAAAGGTGCTGTCGAAGACACAAAGAGAAGCCCCAGCAAGCAAAGGCTGCCATGTTTTTACCAGAGAAGTCTTTGCTAAACTATTCCAAATAAAGTAAATTATGAGTGATCTTTAAGAGACAAATTTCTTTTCATTGAGATATTTTCACGTGAACATTAATATACCTGAGAGTTTTGTTGCATGAGACAAGTAATCACAGAATCATAAATCTGGAAGACATCGGAAGACATCATGCAATGCACCCTCCCACCCAGGGTCAGGACCAGCCCTAAATTTTTCAGTTCTTCAAAACCTTTATSTATCCACTCTCATTCTCAGTGATGGAAATGACACCATTTTCCTGGGTATTCCTGTCCCAGTGATTCACTATTCTTACTATTAATTTTTGTTTCTAATGTCTATTTAAACCCAGTCCTTCTTGTCTTAACTACCACCAGTGTGAGGACCAGAGTTTTCCTTCTAACGTTTCCACTTCCTATTATGGAAAACAAAATTTTGAATAAGAGGAAACCTGAATTCTTCMAAAAAATAAATCCAGTACTTGAGATTTCAAAACATGAGGGTTTTTTTTTCTTTGTTTTAATGCACGTTTTCACTTACTGGTTTTAGTCAAAAGCATTACGAAAAAAGCTGTCTTTATGATGTCTCAGAAATCCAGTCCCAATCTGGGTATGCAATAAATCAGAAAAGGCAGACTACTCTCACGGGACTAGAAGGCTGATTTCTGGACCAGAATGGTTTCAGAAAAGTTAAACTTTTAGATTCTTATCTGAACTGAGCTATTTGAGGTTCGCCCATCACTTGCTAGTAGTCTAGCTTTTCACCTCCAGAGACTTCAGTTTAAATCCTGGTTTAGGTCACAGTGAAAATGAGTTCAGTGGTTTGCATCCTCGTGGACTTCTGTCAACATTGAAAAACCACCATACAATCCTGCACAAACTGGAAATTTTTGCTTATAAGAAAGCCTGGACTGGAAAATCAGAGGTCATTACAAGTTGAGACAGAAGTGTAATGTTATAGCTAAATGGAGAATTTTAAACAGCACCTGACACAAAGAAGTCCAGTGACGAGCAATATAAATTAACTGCTAGCTTAACAGGGAAGTATTTATTGTTTGTCCAAACTCATAAATTTTTGATCAGTACCTTCACATATTGTTCCAAAAAATCTGATGAGAACCTCATAATGAGCAATGAKGACAGAGAAACTGATCTCAGACACTGTATTTTAAATTAAATTAAATGGTTAGCAATATGCTTTACCATCATCCCCACAGAAAATAGCTGTTAGGGAAATGATTTGTCGTACAAAAATATTTCTGTATAAAGGTTTATTAAAAAGTTTGATGCTGTTGACCTCMAAGGAAATACAGAAAATAAGGAAAGTCGGAGATAATGGCGAGTTTTAGATCAGAGTATGGATTTTACACTTACCATCCTAAAAAAACCCCAAACCTTAAGTAAAATGAAAAAATGCAAATAACGTTGTTCTCATCTTTCACTCCTGTTGCCCTTTTCTCCTTCAATCACACACACAAAGGAATTAATTCTCAGCTGCTGTGTAGACACRTAGACACAAAATGAAGTAGAAACACTCTCATACGTAGACAGATGCTAAGCACGAGTTTCCTGGTTTAGGTGTTTGAAAGCTGCAGATGACAAAAGCGAAAGAGAGCGCTTTCCCATAACTCAAGGGACTAAAAGGATTTTCCACCAACTTTCCGAAAAAGTTCACATATGGTTTTACACTAGATATGAAAAGATTTTTTTCCCCATATGAGAATTTGAGGAAAAACGGAATGGGAATGAACTGAGTTTTGCACTGAGAGTTGATGTCACTTCAGCTACAGGCAGAACACTGTGAATTCAATCATTTCACTGGCTACAGGTTATGTTCCAAAATCTCAGTTTTTATTAAATAAAACCAGAACAATCACTCTCCCTTCCCTTCCCTTCCCCCCCCCCCGGTTGCAATAGTCGGCTTGTATTTTGGAGGGCCACCTAAATTAATACAAAATTTGTTTTCCTGAGTTTGTGGTCTACCTTAAGCAAGACTGGAGTAATATGAAATGTCACATGCATCTCAGCAGGACATCAGCCATGAAGAAAAAGGAAGACAATGGAGTGACCATCACCATCTTAAAAAGTGGGTCCCCACTCCAGTGCTCRAACAAAATTTAATAAAAACAAAGAAACAACCCACATGAGAGCTATGGCACTGATTTTATCATTCATTCGCAAAAGTAAATTTAAAACATCTATTCCTCTGATGCTATCATAACTTTATCTATAGATAGTTTTCTGAAGAATTCAAGTTCGAGGTACATGACACCTTGACGACAGCTTTCCCATACAATGAAATCTATTGCATAATACAGCAACCTAAAGAACATGTTCCTACAATAGTTTTCATCTACTCATTTAATTTCACAATATTAATATCTACAGCCTACAGCAAAATGTCAGTTGTGGAGCAACGTGTAAAGGGGGCAATAGTTTTGATRGCGCAAAGAAAATAAAGGATTTACTCAAAGGTAAAAATCACAGGAAAATATTATAATAGAAACAAAAGACCTGACAGAAAGGAGAATCCATTCAAAAGCTACAAGTACTGCCAGGAAAAACGCCCCACGGGGTCTTCAGTGCTCCTAGAACAGGAGGGAAGATAAGTTACAATGGGAAAACAACTTCTCCACAGAGTAAGAAAATAAAAGGGTGGAAACAAATCAGAAACAAAGAAATACCCTCAAAGTACCTGCGCTGAAAAAGGACACAGAARAAGCACACCTGACTTCTGTAGGTGAGAGGACAGTCGGAAGGACAACTGATGCACAGCTAGCCTATGAATCTGCCCAGGAACAGGGAGATCTCATGAACTTGAAAATATCAGTATGAGATAATAGTCACTTATGAATTACGCTATTATCATTTAATAATTTGATCCAGAGTAGGACCAAACACAGTTGAGTCCAGCCTTTCACATCCATCACTATTTGCTGTCACTGCTCATGAGGTGCAGGTACCGGGATTTAACATTTTTCTGAAAATGATCTAACAAATCACGGACTTGATTACCTTAGAGGAGAAGTCAATCAAAACATATGTGGGGACTGAAGAGTACTCGGAAAAATGGCATTTAGACAAGAGTTGGTRGTGTTGATTCACATAAGAAATCTTAAGCCCTAACACCTTCAAGGGATGCCCTACACAGATTTCCTCAGAGACTTCAGTTTTTTGTGAGAAGCCAAAATTTTTTTCAGTCTACAAAATCAGTCAGTTTGATGTTGTGAATGAGCAGCTGGATTGGTTGATGGTTACTGATAATTGTTTGTATTTTAGGATTGGGTCAGTTAAGAAGGGAACAGTGAAATAAAAATTACTGTAAATGTAATGAAAATTAAAACCCATACATTATTCTATTTTAAATTGGGAACACAAGAAAGCAGAGCATGGTAAACAAGTAAAATGTCCTTAAAACAAGAAGCTCTCAAAAGCCTCAAGAGCAAAAGTTCTACATAGTTTAAGTTCCATGTTTGCTGATGTCCACCTCAGAAACATCAGAGATCATCTCGATGCATTTGAAGCGGCTGATCACAACCCCGCTAACTGTTGTATAAAGTGTGTGCACAATGTAAGAGTCTGAACCTAAGCAGGCCTCACGCTGTAATGCCTTCAAGGAGAGGACTGGCCCCACCTGCTCCTCCATTCATACTCCTGTTGAAAGCATTTTTTYTGGATGAAAATTAATCAGAAACCTTGATTCTTTTGGAGCATTAAATTCCTCATAGCGTTTTTTTCACAAGAATATAAATTACCAGATGGGATTTCTGCACCAGATTCCAATTCAGACAATGACAGCTTGATGAAGACCTACATGCATTTTTGGTTTGATATACCTTTGTTACTGCCAATATCTTGCTGTGCTGTCATTTTCAACTTAGAAGTAGATGCATTTCAGTGACTGTAAAATGTTCTTGAGCATGTTCAGGATCTTCAACAATCTGTAGCACATAGGTCCTAGACATGTAATTGAATCAGCATGGCAAACTTTTACTTCCCTTTGGATCCCATTACATCAATCTTATTAGAATAGCCTGCTTCCAAATACAGTATAAATGTATATCCAATGCAATTATCAGATAGTAAGTTTAAAAAACAGAGGAAGTACTTTCTCACAGAACACATAATTAAATTTTAGACTTCACTGGTACAGGAGGTTTTGGGATTGAGACAAAAAAGACTTCAGATAAATCCATGGACAATACATCTGTCAGCAGCTATTAAAAACAGTAGTGCAGACTGAGCCTGTGGCTGAGAAAGTACCTATGCCCCTGACAGCTGGAACCTGGGAGGGTGTTGTGGGAAAATACAGTGCTACAACTGGCACCCATTAATGCCCATGCTGGAGACAAAATACTGGGCGAGGAGGACATTTGGTGTGACTTAGCATGGAAATCATTACGGCTAGTAAGAGAACCGAAACAAGGACTCTCCAGTTAGAGAGCCTTGCATATATAGTAAGGAAAACCAATATGAGGAGTTGTTGTTAATCTACATAACCTTAGAGAAGCAGCAAAAGAAGTATCTGAAGGAAAATATGCAATTTCAAGGGGATCCCTGTTCACAGGCATGTGCTTTTTCCTCCTGCCCTGTTCAGGGGCAAGCCAATGATCAGAAAGGCAGCAAGGTGGGCTATGGAAATAGACAGCTGCATAAAATTGCAACCTCTCTCCATCCTTAGTCATTATGGAAGTGTTAAGCTTTATGCCCCCAGACCGTAGCTGCCACCCGAGGAAGAGCCATTGCATGTGACAAGCTTTGTCTTCAAGCCAGGAAAGGTTATGGCAAAGCTTACAATTAGCACCATCATTATTGGCTGCACGCTCCACAGCCACTACACATGTTGGAAGTGTTATCTTTTAAAAAAAAAGATATGGGATCTAATTGGCTTTTCCTTCCCCTTGCTTATCAGCCACACCTCCAGCTAGAGTCACTGAGAAGAAACAGGATTGCGACTATGTGGGTTTCCTGTGCAGTCCCCTCTTTCACTGCTCAGGAAGATAGGAGGGAATTTCACAGGACGTGGGRCAGGGTAGAGAGCAGCCTCAGTGCTGATGATCAGTTTAGCTTCAGGAAGAATCTCCTGGAGGATAAATTCAGTAATGTTGTGTTCCAAGGTGCATTAAGAAATGTCCGCGTGTGTCTCAATAATTATGGTGTAGAGGAGGACATGCCACGTCTGCAGTGTTGGAAAAATCACACATGTAGTAAACATGGGTAAGTTATACACTGTAGTCAGTATTTCCTGGCTATATAGCAATTCTGTTTTTTGTACACATTATTTACCTAACAGAATACTTCAGAGGCAAGACAAGTCTGGATCTGCACATAAAATCACTCAGATAAATACGCCGTCCTACTTCTTCAGAACAACCTTTCTACTAAATTGACTCCCTAGGCCATTTCCTAATGTGATATGGATTTTTCAGAGTCAATGGCAAAAATKTATAAGATGTAACTCCACATAAACTATTTCAGTGCAGACTGGAAGTTAAAGTGTCAAATTAGACAAGCAGTTAAGATTTTGTAGGCTTCACTCCCAATGATAAGAATGGCTGAATGAGCAGGATGGGGAGGAATCAGAGTGTTATGATACTTGGGCTTGTCTTTCTGCAATTACAGWGATGAATTTAGATGAAACCATTCTGCTTTCTGTGGCTTTAATGAAGACCACTTGCCTTGCCTAATCAAAAAAACAAAAAGTATATACTTGAGAACCAAAAATATCTTGGTTTAATGACGCACATAGGCAGAAGTTTATAAGTGGGTAAACTTCCTTGCTGCACAGCCTCAGTGCACCTGTGCAACAGCTGGATTTAATCTATCAAGGACTGTATTTTAGAAGCCATTGCCAGATTTTAGGCTGGAAACTGAATAGTGCCCCACCCATCCATGTTCCAGTCCACAGACTACTTTTAACATTTCAGTGAGGGTAGAACAATCGTATTCTGTGGGTTAAAGAAATCCRGGGATGATTTATGTGTTGTTGGGAGTTTAAAGAGGAGAAACGAAAACAGGCAAACTCAGCCGACAAGAAAATAACCTAACCAACTGGCCTAGTGCTGCAAACAGAACATCTAAACTTATCAATAAATGTGATTGATATTTGTACCAGATTCATTACAGAACAGACATGTACAAACAGGATTCTGATCAATACCAGCCAAGTCAATAATAATCACATTTTCRTAAGAAATAAGAGCTGTATTTCCTCCATATCTCTCAACAGTCACATATGTGTCTGTATTTTAACAGTCTGTATCAACAAACATACAGATTTAGACATAAAGATCAAATCAAGGGCCGAGCACAAATAACTATCAGCCAAATGACAAAACAGTAAACAAGTGAGGCTCTGAAGCCTACAGGCTTTCCCAGCAGCAATTTAGGAAACCTATCTTTGGACACTTTTTTTTTTCCTCCTCCCCCTCCAATCATGGGTAAAATCTTGATACCACTGACCTAAGTGAAGCCAGGTTTTTAAACGTTAGCCTTACCATACAAATCCATCTGTTAAACAGATGGTATGAGATCAGGGTATGATCTCATACCTTCTCGGGCACAGTATCAAACCCATGTGATCACACCCAAAGCATCTAGAGCAAAGGATCTGGATGTGACAAGAGCACCTCAGCACCACTGCTTCATCATGAAGAGGAGCAGAGCTCTCATTCCAGACTTGCAGAAGGCAGGTTTTTCAAATAAGTCAATAAAAATGTTGTCTTGCCTGCTCTGTAAACTCTGAGACTCTGTGACACTATTCCTAAGGCTAAGGGTTGGACACAGTCCTTGATAAATTCCCCCTTCTCCCTTCTACTGTTGAAGCTACTCTACTAGCATTGAGGATCACTAGACTGAAAAGTGAAACACGCTGTAATAAAATTAACCAAAATTAYTACTGAAAAAATAAACCCTCCTTAACATTGTAATTAAATGGTCAATTTATGGCCATCTGGAAAAGTTATTCCRTGAACAGTGAATCTAATCTAGTGACCCTTCCTAACCGTTCAGGTGCTAACATCGCTCTATGCTCTAAGACAGCATCTTAGTACTACTCTGCAATGTTCTGCTTTATATACTTGTTGGAGGATTTGTTTTCTTGACCTTCCCTTTCTGTCAGCTACAGATCAACATCCTACCTAATTCTCTGGTTCAACAGATGTCTGATATAAAGTGAAGCGGCTCCTCAGGAGAGGCTGATGAAAACTTATCCCACAAACCCTGACATCCCAGTGGTTAGACATCCATCTAGGGGTGGGACCCTGGGTTGTGTTCCTTGTTTTGGGGCCTAATTATGTGTGACCTAAAGTGTCATCGCAACCACAGAAATTAAGAATCCTCCTGAGTCTGGTGACCAGGACCTAGCTTTGGGAGAAGCTCTGCTTTAGATCAAGGCTGAATGAAGTGGAAACACTTGCTTTTCATTTTAATGAGCGAGAGGGAGGGAAACTAGCTGCAGTTGACCTGAAGCAAGTGTTTTTTCTAAAAGTTTTGCTGAACTGGAAAATCAACTTTTCACAAAGCCCCTAATCAACACAGGCTTTCAYGTTAAATACAGATGGATAAACCCTCTATTGTATATTACATTTTTTTTCCTTAGAAATACTATTATTTTCTTCCTTTGTTCCACTTTTTCCCTGGAATTAGCTTTGCTTACACTAAACTAAAAGTTTGAGYTCAGACACTTAGAGGTGCAAGGTGAGTCTCCTAATCCTATAGTGTAGTCAACCTATGGAAATTAGAAAACCTTCTCATTTTAAAGATTTACCAATGAGTTTCAGTTAATCAATCACAAAAGAAGGATCTCAGCCTGCATATCATTTCWTGCAAAAAGAAAAAGCAACTTACTAGAAATGAGCATTTGAAAATGTAAAATAAGCAAACCCCAACCCTCTGCTGGAGTAAAACAGCAGACYTTTGAGTCGCCAAGGCTGTGGGGTGAGAAGACAAAGTCAAATTCCCGCGGTGTGACAACACACGTATGCCAATTACATCTGGAAACACACAACTTGTGGTATTATTTGGAGGCTGAAGGTTTCACAACAACAGAACGTGAGAGGGTCTTTCTGTCGGTGACAAGCCCTTTCACATGCCCTTGCCCTGAAAAGAAAGGAATGCCAACACACCGAGTCATTTCTGCATCTCCTGTCACCATATTTTTCTTTCCCATGCTCATCCCAGCCAGCTGTTACATTGTCCYGGCTCATCTTTATTTGAACAGCTTGATGGTATTCTGGAGCAGCAAGGCAGCCCGCCAGGCAATTCCCATCCTGATAAATGGCTCTTGCTGGTCTTGACCATATTTCATCACGCAGTTTTACAGGGACAGACAAACAGCTAACTTACAGATGGACACTGGTGGATAGTGGAGCTCTGCAAGTAAGTGTGGACCCTAAACTTCATTTATTCATGTTTCAGTTCTTGGTAAGGGCTTCAAAGCAAAAATTAGCACATTTTCTAAAATGATTTCCTTAACAACAARCTCTGCAGAAACACCTTTTGCCAAAATCCCCAGGAAGCCGTTTCAACACAGYTTTACGCAAATCTCATTTTTAAATGGCAGCTCCGATTCTTCTACTCACCTACGCCTCCATGAAACAACTAGAGATTTTGACAGATAGAAGCTTAAGTGCTCACTGTATTTCACCATACGTATGACCTTTATATTACCATGCTATTTGTTTGCTCAAATATTTATCTTAACTATACCCCTGAATGGTTAAGAAGTGTTATTAATTTCCCATCTGTAAAATAGGAATTAGGCACAGAGATGTTAAGGACCAAACACTTCCCTCTTTCCCCGCCAACCCCACAATAAAGGGCAAAGTCTGAACACAAGCACCTAATGTCCTTGAGGTGAAATTTGGACTCTCAAAATCTGAGCACATCTTTCACAAACACATTGCCTAGGCCAAACTTTTGTCAGCAAAAAAATATATTTAAGTACCTAAAGTTTTTCCACTGTGCTTGCACAGGACTGCAACATTCTCATCAGAAAAGGGAGTCTTTATTCTCATCTCATGCAAAAGACTGTCTGGGAACTACAAATTAGGAGGAGTCCTTAGGCCTAAAATCCTTTGAGGAATCTGAGCATACCCAAAACACACTTCCTATATTGAGTTCAATACCAAACACGACAGACTTTGTTTTTAGCATCTAAAGAAAACATATTCACATTTGGTAAACCCTCCAAAATGAAACCATAGATAAATTAGCAAGTTTGAATCACCTGAACAAAGCTTTAGATGAAATCCATCTTCAAAACAAACGACAACAGAGATGATTTCTAAATGTGACAGGATTCAGAGTAGATTACAGCATAAAAACAACAAAGTCCAATTTCAAAGGTGCATTCAGAGAGGAACAATGGGGACCTTCCCACAGAACACTGCCAATATACAGGGGCACATCTACCTGCTCTGAGCTCACAACTATTTCTGGGAGAAACTCCCAGTAAATTTTGCAATAGAAAGCCTTAAAATCACAGCTCTGTCTTCTGCACACATGCCATAAATAAGAGTTATTCACTTAACGTGCTTCAGGTTCCACCTATACCATTAGCCATTAAGGAACTTGTATGCCCAGTATGCCCTTGTCAAGTACAACAGAAACCCACTGCAAGAGCATTTCGATTTCATACTGCAAAGGAGGCAATGATGAATAAGTAAAAGGGCAACTACAGCGTTAAAAGACAAGCTGAAGTGCATTCCCCATGTTGGAGGTCCAACTACTACTGCGGCATTATATTTAGCTCTGTTCACCCGACTCACCGCAGTTTATATTATCATGGAAAACTTTGCAAAGTGAGTTCACAGAGGTTGGACAAATGTTCCCACTTTGGTCCAATAGCATATTACAGGAGAGTAGAAAGCAACTAAAAGTGAAACTCAAGGGAGGAACTCCTTCACTAAGACCTCTGCCTCACCTAAATCTTCTAAACTGAGCTAAAGTTATTCTTAAATGCAAATGTATGTTGCATCTTCCATAGTTTTAGCTGAACAGGAGACACCAGTGCCATTTGGGCAGAACTGAGATGGGGCAATGACTGCTTTGAGCCGCAGCTTCAGGCACAGAGAAAGTCCTGTCCCACAGAAGAATAAAAAAGAATAAAAAGCTSCCAGCCTCAGACAGTACAAGGCTACGTTTATCCAGAGGATGCAGGCACTGTAGGGATGGAGGCATAAGCAATACTGATTCTCTGGCCACAGGAAGGTGTAATAGCATGTGTTACTGACCCAATGGACTCGCCATCATGCCGTTCCTTTCCGAAACAGGAAACATAACTCTTGTAGAAAATTACTGCCAGTCTGAAGATTATATGCATCTRCTCAGGCAATTACATTCGATATTCAAAAATCTTGACTGGCATTAAGAAAAGCAGATCACTTCGGCCAAGTCCTCCCTCTTGCCAGAAGTCACAGATCTCCTTCTCTCTCAGCTGCAAGCCTTGCTCTCAGCACTCCAGCCACTCATCGCGCCGTAGCTTCAGTTGCGACGGATGTAACTGGCATTGGCAACCACCAGCCCATATCATTGTGCTTCCTATGCAGCTGCTCATAACTCTAGGTCTCTCCACAGCACCGAGCCTTCAATCAAAACAAATTGTTTGTTTCTTTCTGACCACAAGAAGAAGTCTGGTTTCATCGTTTGCTTTGGCTATGTTGCCTGAGTAAAAACACGCTATAATGCTAGGAACTCCACTCAGCCCTCTCCGGAGCTAAAGCCATACGGTTGCAGTTTACAGTTCTGACTGACAAAGCAAAATAATTCACAACCGCTTTTGAGGCCGTGGCACTCACCAAGGAACCCTTCTTTGTACGCCTTATTCATACACTGAACTCCCACACGAGCGTGAAGGTGAAGATACTTGCTGAAGGGTTTTGAAGGGTGGCATGAGAAAGGGTTTCCAAGGGTGGTGTAGCGCACAATGTAGGGATACTCGAGCTAGCACGGGAATGGAAAGCCACCCAGCTGGCGCAGCACGGGGCTCCCCAGGCACCAGTTCACCCTGTCCCCAGCACCCAAGCCTCCTTGGCTCACCCTAGGCTGCACTGCAGGGTAGGCATAGCCGGGGGAAGCGATCTGCTTTCATCCCTCTGACAGCAGGTTGGGAACAGAAAGAGGAATAACATTTGGAAACCTTATTTTCCGACTTCATGCTCCTCCTGGCTGCTGGAAGAGCTACCCTGAATCCTCCTCGTTCTTCATGCTCTGCTCGCTGATGTGGCTGCCTTTGCCCTCCACAGTCCCCAGCTCCCTGGCACATCGCCTCATTGTAAAACACAGCCACCAGCAGAAACTTGTGATAAGCCTCAGCCTGGGTCCAATCCCACAGCTGATGGAGACAGAGGAAAACTATACTGGACTGGGACAAATCTGTAAATTTAAACCCCCATCTTTTGTATCATCTAACGGTATGTCAAGATCGTAACACAGTCTGAAAGAGGGTAACACAATGTGGTTTCCTGAGACTGTGAGGGACTGGAGCCAGTGACCCAGGAGGTCCCATCCCTTCCCATGCTCTTCTTTTCTTTCCATGCTCTCTTCTTGCTGCCACACATCTAAATTTAGGCTGTAAACTAATTTTAACTGTAAGGGGCATGGGGTTGACTCTTTTGAGTGTCTGACACACTGTAGGAGCAAGGTAACTAAAACACAAATGCTTATGTAAATTCATCTTTGATTTTGTAATCAATTTAGTTCACTGATTTGTTGTAGGGATTGGCCGAAGTAACATGCCAGAATTTTTACTGCCTCTCTGCCATAAAACTGACAAGCGTAGGTTTTCTGTTTTTGTTTTTACTTCCTTTCAAGTGTAATAACTTCCCTTTTCATAAAATGCCAACATATTCTTTTAAAACTGTCAGGCTGCCATCAACCTGGTCATGATCCAGTGCCAGGCCATAGCCAGACAAGATGAGTTACAAGGTAATCTTTTCCCTGCCAAACAATACAAAGATATTGGCACCTTTCTCTCGGCTGCAAATCAGCTCAAAGGGCTACAGAAATCAGAAACCCAAGAATCACTTCTTCCTCTTTTTGGTGTTTGCCTTGCGAGGAAAGTGGCGTTCTGCAAGGAATCTAATGTTTTCATTAATAGGATGCTGGCTTCTTCCCTTTCTCCAAGCCTTTTCCTCCACAAAAGTCCTGGTTATGATTTTAATGAAATTGAGGATACCCTCCCCCGCTCCAAGTTACACATTGGATTCCTGAAGACTGGTTTCAAGGAAATGCTACTCCCGAGATGAAATACAAAGCAGCTGCACAACTTTGGCAGGGGAGCCTGCACAAATGCCACCAAAAAGTGAATCGCTGTTTCAGCCTAACTGGAAGTGTATCAATATTCCTATTCAGGGAGGCCATGCAGCAGTGGAGACCATCCCTTACATCACGTAGAAAAAAATAGTACAAAAGGCCACAGAACTGGAGTATTGGCCCCATTTTTTCCAAAGGACTGACATTGAAAATGAGGCTTTTCAAAGTCCATCAGCTGGTAAATTAATACATCAGCATAGTCAGAGTTTTAAGACAGATCTTTAAAGCAGCGGTAGCTTCATGTGATTTTGAGATAGCGCCTACGTTCTTCGCTGCTACAGTCTCYCCAAATTCCTGTTGCTTTTAAATTATTTGAGATGTATGCGGGCGGTACTGAACTTCCACCTCCTACCTCCACCCCTCATCTGGGATTTCAAAGGATGTGTCAGCCTCTTAATTTCATAGTTCCGAAAGAGCATCAAGAATTGTGATGAAAACAAGTGTCTCCATGAAGTACTTGCTATGCCCCTTATTCTAGTAAATGCAGAACCGGCAGCTTTGCACATGCAGAGAACGGGTAGGGATTGCAAGAAGATCCAGTTAGTGCTGCTGGAAGAATTTTTTTTTTTTAACAATTTTAATTGTATGACTATAAAGTATACAGTCAACCTAGCAGCAGTAGTGCATCAATCCTTCCTCATACCAATTTATTGAGCTGCATGGTATTTATGGTTCCAAGCTGAGAAAAGTTAGCCTGGACTCTGACTGAAGTCAAGCTGGTTATCATTTGACCTACACAGCACCACCAGCAACAGACATTCCTGAAGCCAAACTCTGCCCTCAAATCAACGTGGACAACTCCCTGTTTCCAATAAGGTAGAACAAGGGTAAATTAAAGGCAGGATTTGCATCCACAGTAGCAAAATAGTTAACAATGCCAAGACTTATTCCAAAACTGAGACAGYTGCACACTTTGGCAATGCTCGCAGCAATAAAAGTAGTAAATACTAATTTCTTTCACAACAGCAAGCATATAGGGATATGTTATCAGGTATTTGCTGATAATGGTGTGTTATGGAGCGATAATGGTATGGAGGAAAGGTGAAATTTTTTCAGAATGACTTTTCAAAGTAGAAATGTCCTCTGGAAAACATYGGGTTCACTAATATATTACTGATATTTATTGATACTACTGATAATTACTYGCTATTAGAACAAATATGCACGCATATCCACACACGGTACTTGTAAAAATGCCCATACAACAAGTATAGTATCCATCACACACATCCTTTTTGAAAACTTGGACTACCATTGGAATTAAGTCAGTTTTGGGCTCTACACAAACTATTTAGCAATAGACAGTAGCCATTTAATAAAGGGTTTGGGTAAGGTATTATCTTTGGGAAACTTAAGTAAGAGTTTACAGCAGTAGGTCACAGCTCTCCGGACTGGTAAAGGGTACGTAACTCTGGTATTCACAATTCTAGCGTTTGCATCCTTTAATCCAACACAAGGTATCATTAGAAAGGTAATGTTTGCAGTCACGTTAGAAATCACAAACCCCAAAGCCGGCATTATTAGAGAGATGGTAGCTGAATATCAAACACACTAATTTTAAGGTATGAAGTTTGAGACAAGCACGCAGAAGATGATAGTAAAACTTTTGCAATACTGCAGCTCAATCGTTCCGGAAGCATGAAAAGAATGATTAAAGAAAATAAAAAAGAGAAAGGTGACACAGCTCACTGAAAGCATGAAGTGATTTGGGAGTTTGTCTAGTTCTGCTGAGGAAGCCAAACGAACCACTCACCAAGGGAAAACGATATCTAGTACGGAAAGGAAATCAGATGAATACACAATTTACACACCGTCTAGATAAGAGATATTTACCTTCAGATAACTTCAAATTCAACTACTGAAATCAAGTATTTCCGGTCTCCAAAACTCTTGTGACTTAGACCAACATCTTAATAGCTCTAATCCATGTAGTTGGAGATGAAAAAAAAAAAAAAACCACCACCAAACAAAACCCCAGAAAAAATCAAACACAGCTTGAGGTACCTTACACTCCAACTTGATCTGTTACTGGATACATAGCAAGATAAGGTACATTCAATAAGGAAGTCCTCAGGCAATCTTCTGCCTATASAGTATTACAAACAAAGTAGTCCTCTTTCTCTTGCTCAGTCTATTTMATTTGAAATGTTTAACTAGAAAATGGGATTATATTAAAAACAAATTTCCAGTTGCACTTCGGCTGGACTCCAAAGCTCAGTGTAAAACATTAGACATGCAAGTTATGATGATGGAGAAACCAAATTTCCACTCTTAAATTTATATAGTATAATTAGTAACAAATCTACTCAGAAAAATATTTTAAAAAGATTTTAGTGGTTAAGCAGCACCTTCCTTTCTGATGACATAATGCTATTCTTTACATCAAATCCAACCTCACTCAATAGTTGCTTCTGATATTAAAGTGGAGCCTAGTAGTATGAAAGAATATTAAAACTGATGTAAAATTTAATTTTACATGCTCTTCAAGGCATCTTTAAAAAGTGGTAAAAGTTGTCTTGATGTTATTGGAACCCAGCTTCTTTGCTAATACATGAAAAGCCTYTAAAGGTTTCATTCATCTGGAAAGCAACAACATACYAGCATACAACTAATACTTGCCAGTSAATCAAGTAAAACAAATGAAAATGGATCTCAGTGGGTCAGGAATCAGCACCAGAATCGTTCTCCTCTTGGTCTCTGTGCTAGTCTCCATGAAATGGCCTATCATAATCCCAAAGAACTCAGGAGGACAAAGCACCAACAACCCCATTTTGCACACTGTGCCCACAGTCCCAAGGTTTTTGGACAAAAGCATGTGGAAGGGTGTGGGGCAGAGGTAAAGGGGAAAGCCYGCAGAGTATGTCCTATCAATGAGCTCGCCATCTCTTCTTCTAGGTGAAACCTCATGCAAAGGGACCACTGCTTTTGTGCCAAAGCTGTAATAACACACAAAATAAATGACTAACCTGAAAGACYAACTTTATAAAAGACTAACCTAACTCCTCTCTTAAGAAAAGGACTCATTCTTCTTAGGAAGTACCATATGCTGTTGGATGTACARAGTGAGCATTAATTACGGGTAAGGATCTAGGTGCTGTATGCACCTAGAAAGTAAATTTGGTTCTCGCCTCAGAGAACTTCCAAATAAAAAGGTCAAGAGAGAAGATGTAGATTCAGGCAGACAGSTAAAGGACAAAAGATGGACAGGGACAAAGGAGGAGAGCAGCCTTGTGCAAATACCTGCAACAAGCTGTAGACAAAACTTTGTAGGCATTCTTGCAGTGCAGGCTCAAGGAAGATTTTTGAAGTAAAATAATGTGATTTTGTATGACTATAGAAGAATCCTCTGACATATAAATAGCAGCAATAGAWAGGAAGCTTGACATATTCAGCATATGGCAATGCATCATTTTTAAGACTTCACTAAAATAGCTCATGAAATGTCACCAACATACCTTGAGCACAGGGTGATATTTTTTAATTATCTTTATTTGTTCTGACATTTCAGCCTTTACTATTTACATACTCTTTAGCATTAATGTTGAACCAATCTGGCTTTATTTTAGCAGGCAACACTTTATTAACACTCTAAAACTTCAAGTTTCCTCAGAAATGCCTTCAACATGCAATTTGGATGACAGCCAGGCATGAAAAGCCACCTCTAACTGAAAAGGATTAAAAAATGGAATGGACTTTGGAATGGAGAATATGTAAGTTCAGTTACCTAAGTCTCATGAAAATACAGCAAACATGAAGAGTAGATGGTGTGCCACAGGGAAGAGCCTTACACAGTTTGATTGCCTAATCAATGTTTCTTTCATGGATGCACTCTCACTCATAGCATACTAGTGAGTAAAGCAGTRCCAGTGCTTTGAGTTACATTCACATGCCAATTCAAACTTTTAACTGTATTTAACATATTTGCCTCAAAGAAGAAACAGTCCTATAGTAATCTCACAGTCCATCTCGACCTCCCACCCCAGGCATCCTACAACTGGGAGGGGATCACTTTCTGCGACATAAATRGGAATGAGAAAAGCCTAAATATGATTTGAAACATTTAGCTAGTAACTTTTTAAAAAGTAATTTACCTTGAATAYGCATCCCGTTCTCCCCCCACGCTCTATCAGCATGGCAGAACTCACAGCAACACGGTGSTGACTCTCTTCACTTCAACTCCAAGGGCAGTTGTAAACCTTCACAACCATGTTTTACCCTGGGTCGTTTGCTTCAAAGAGAAAAGAAAAAAAGAAAATAGAAAAAGCAAAACAGGGCACAGCATTAGCACTGTTCTTTTCACTCCTGCGGCTGACCAGGAGTGAGGATTAGCTCACCTTCAGAAATTCTCTAGCCTTTAGCCTTTACAGGCCSGAAGAGAAATAATGACATTTTGCTTGCTCCTCTTCCTGGGGGTTTAAAACATGACCAGATTTTAGGAACTGAACCAACAGGGGAGGAAAAGTGTTCTCACAACTAAAGTGCCTTCCTTGCATTCTTTCCCAGCATTCATGGGACAGAAAAAAAAAGCCAGAATAAAGTGCCTACCCTGCCACACCTGGTCATTATTAATTACATAGTTAATCAAACTGGAAAGGCTACACAACCTAATTTAAGCAGAAACTTGGACAGAAATCACTTTTCTTTACTGTTGATCTTCCACCGCTTTGTATGTGTGGGTAATCAGAAGCTGTCATTTTCAGACTGCGCGGACAGGCAAAAGCCAGAACTGACATATTTAACTTGGGAGGAGGAAAGCTGAGATTTATGGTGAGTGGCAGGAGCCAGTTAAAAACTAAACACCTGTCATATTAAATAGAAAGAAACCTGCTATCTACCGAAACTCTGCTGAGCAGAGTCTGACCCCACCTACAGAGAGCTTGAATTACAGGATATTTGTTATAACAAACAGAAAAATACTGGGGAACCCAAGCCCAGGAGTCAAGCTGGGCAGTATGTTGCTGCTCTCTCCCCAAGGTGTCAACTTTTCTGCCAGTGCAAAGAGCAGCCCTGCCAAGGAAGAATTTATTATTTGCATAGCCAACCTCCTYTTCCTCCCTTGGCCCCAAGGCTAGGAGGAGGCAGTTGTCCTGCTGTTYGTGGCTATGGTCCCWTGGGAAGTGCTGCCCCCTCCTCATATAGGGAACTGAAAAYAAAATGTTTTACATGAAGTGCAGAGATTCTCCAAAAAGCTTCAGACARGGGAAAGGGTAGGCCTATTAATGGAAAGAAATACTCTGTAATACGCATAAAGAGTCAGTGTATAGTGAAAGAGCGAAGTGGGCAATGTCCCTGCTCCTCTGCTGTCCTTCACTTGTAAGAGAAAGAAATTATAGTAATGCTGCCACCGTTTGTGCAAGGTGAAAAAGCATTTCTTACCAGCCTGAGTCTCTAAATGATCATCCGGAGAATGCTTCCCAATGACCGACACGAAGGTCCTTACCAGAGGGAGCTGGGGACCTCACACGCGCCCAGGACTGGTCTAACGCAATAAGCAGCAGGATTGCCACAGGAGTGCAGGGCACGCACTCATTCCTTGGAATTCAGCCTATCATCTGCCTTATTTTGTGGCTAGCTGATGAGAGATTATGGCCACCATTATCTTACAACACATAAACCAGAAACAAGACTAACAGCATCACAAGTATTACAGCAGGGCAAAGGCAGTAACAAAAGGGAACAAGCTCTGTGATTACTCGACATAAGATGGGTGAGAAAACAGATCCCATCTTAGGAAACTACTATATAAGAGCATGCCAAGTTAGACGAAACCGCTGTCTAACCCAGTATCCTGCCTCTGATGGTATCCAGCAGCAGATGCTTAGGGTAGGTGTATGAGAAACATAAGAATAAAACAATCCTCCTTGAGATATTCCTTCTCTGCTTCCAGCAATCCCAAGTATTACGGGGGGGAGGTAGATAAAACCAGATTATATTCCTGCTGACGTGCTTCATGGACCTGTGCAAATCACCGTCCTTCTCTGCCTACCCTGGCTTGTCCTCCTTCCCCCAACCCTTTTTCCTGCTCTTTAGACTGAAGCACACCTGGGCAAGGGCTGCCTTGCAGTACATATGAACGGCACTTAATACAAACAAGCCCTCATCTTGGATGGCCCTCAACAAGGTCCACAGAAAAAAAATGTAGGTTAAATCCCATCTTCACCTAGAAAAGTCAAATGAAAAAAGGAACAACTCATATTCTGCTTCTGCACGCAAACCCAGAGAGATGATAGATAAAATCCCTCACTATGTAATCCCTCCCCACTTCTGCTGCTGCCAGAAAAACAAAGGAACTGAAAACAAATTTTTTTTTTCCACTTTTTTCCTTTCCATACAACATCAGTAGCATAGAACAAATTCAGAAAGTAAGCTGAAATACAGCAGATACAACGTAAGAGCTACTACTGCTGTATTTGCAAGAACTAAACAATCTGATGATCCATTAGAGAACTAAGATAGCAGAGATGATTGAGAGGCCAGTCACTGCCTTCCATAGGCAAACTAACTATGCTATAATTATTTTCATCTTCTTACTTACAAATAAATCAAAATTTTATTTGAAGGCATAGTTAGTCTTAGGAAGCAATGGCAAGTATAAGCCACAGCCTTAGCGTAAACTACTTGCTTTCCAATGTATTTGGATACCATTATCAAAAGTGCATGCATGCAGCTGAAAGGTTGAACAGCTATAATTGAGGGGAAAATTTGGCCTGGTCTCTAAAATCAGGCTAAAATGACAGTTAGATCCATATTAAGTACAGCTTTATTTTATTTTTTTTTTTTTAAAGCATCAAAACCATTAGTTTCCTAGCTTAAATCTCTTGCTGAAAATGCACTTTAAAATCTGATACTAAACAGCCCAGCCATAGTCCTGATACAAAATACAGTACTACAGATGACACACTGGGAAAAATAAAACAAAATTAACATACCAATGTTTGTGGCTGGACCACTATACCATTACTGGCATTTTGCTTATGTAGTGATTCCATTGGTGTTTTGCATTACATGGCAAAACCATAGGTTCCCCTTCTAAGAAAAGAATTGCTTAATGTGCCAAATGGTACATCTGGAGAGAAGTACTGCCAGCCTGCAACGATAAAAAAAAAAAAAAGAAAAAAAGAAAAAAAAGATTAATCTGATGCCTGCTGGCTAGGTTTCTAAATGATGATGCTCCACACAATATTCCTATTGAGAATCATATTTTGGTAACGTATTGTCTAAAGCTTTCAGGCTGGAAAGCATCTTTAATCCATTATTCTATGGCTTTTTATTTTTTTGGCAAATCTTGTGGCTGCAGGGGAGACGACTGTGGTTTTGGTGAGATAACATGTATTATTAGTGCTTTGCTTTAGCTTTTTAATTAAAATATTCTGTTGTCTTCTACTGTCAGAGACACCATCAGGCACAGAATTTGTTTCATCTTTGAATGAGTAATGTAAAATGAAGCCTTCTGACTTATAGTGTGGATTTAGTGTCATGTGGTACTTAAGGTTCAGCACATGTATCAGAGAAAACAGGTAGAACAGATCTATTAGATCATACGTGATCCATTATAACAGGTTTTTCYGAAGTATATTACACTACTACCATATAAAGTCAGTGACTTCTGCTACTTCTTTGGAAGGTTATTGCACAAATCAAGCTGTTACTGGCAATGGGATTCCTGCAGGGTSGGCCTCTGTGCCCCTCGTCTGCTGTTGCAGGGCCCTGGGTGGCTAAAAGGCTCCGACCGTGCAACTCCAAGTGGTGTCATGAGGTGTAGCAGACCGCCATTGGAAGCTTTTAATKTAATTAGCTTCAAACGATGCCTCCTTTCTAATGGTGTTTGGTTCCTGACATTTCCACAGAAAGAAAGAAAAAAAATCCCAAGSATTTTAGGCTCTGGAGACTCAAGTTTGCACAGAACGATACAAGCAGTGGCCAGATCTCTTATGATTTAACTCCAGGGCTACAAAATACAACCTCTATTAGCAGAAGTAACACAACATGTGTTGTGGAAGATGCTACTGCAGGAAGGCACCCAAGTAATTCACGGTAGGTTCAAGACATCACCAAACACATCTGTCCCAGCCGACGAGGCGGGGATACAAAGGCACCTTGGAGCAAGGCTCTGCGTCGCTAAAGCTGTGCCAAACCATCCAAGAACACAACTGTGCAGATCTGCAGCAGTTTCAGAAGCTGRAGGAGCTCTCTGGTTTTGAGGTTTGTAACAGTCCCCGTATTACAAAAGGCCATCCAAAGAATACGGATGATTTTTTTTTTTTTCCACTAAAGGTGAATGATTTTCCAACTGAATAGCTCCCTGTTTTGACRGTTCTAAGCATGCCTTCTGGAGTTTTTGGAAAGAGACCTACGTTATAGATGTCAGAGCAAAAGTTCTCACAAACATTGCTCTGGAGTTGTTCATAACCAGYCTGAAATAATCTGTGGACCTTATTAAATACTCAGTGGAGAAAAAAGGTGAGGCCTTTTTCCAAAGAGTATTTCACACCAAAAAAATCCAGAGAGCAAGCTGAGATAGCGGAGACAGGGTACTTAATACGGCAATATGAATGCTTCAGGGATGARACATCAGTGCATGTGACAATGTAGACATAACACAGGTAAAATATTTGAAATTCTGTAAAACGCCAAGGGTCATTATTACTAGCTCGCRCTGCTGGGTTGGGGCTGGGAGGGGGAGGTGAGAAGAGACATGCCTTTCAGGGCTACATCCCTTGGAAGCTGCCTTTGTGCTGTGAAATGTCTTATCAGTCAGAACGAAGACACCAACAGAGCTGGCTTGGTCAGACTGCTGGTTTTGAATGGCACATGTACGGCCACACTTYGCCTGTTTCCCTGCTGGTTCAGGCATCTGCAATTGTGCTACAGATGTCCTTTCAGCTCTGCTGTGTAGATATCCAGTCTTCTACTAGGTAATTACCTCTTGCCATAGTATTAATGAATACTGAAAAATAGAATTAAACCCATACTGACCTTTTCAAAAGTCTCCATCATTATCTCCCCTGGGCGGACACATAGCCAGCCGTCACAGGAGGCTTCCATGTTTCATAATGTGAATAGTGTAAATCGCCTCGACTTTAGTGTTTCCTACATGTGGAAGCACCTCCTCACAAACTGACTGCACCCACTAAAAGACAGACTTGAAGTTTGCAAATAAGTCAAGTTTGGCAAACAAGCTCACCTGTCCTCCAAATATATTGACATTTTTCATCTCACACAGCAGTTCCTTTATTTTACCAAAGATCAGAATTTTTACATTCCAGGTGGTAGTTTTCAGGATCGCTCTTCAGTTCCTTCCTGAAGAAACATGTTTGAAAATTGATCTTATCTAAGTTATTTCCCTTCTCTGACACAGAATATTAATGGAAATTTGAACAAAGAATTCAGAGCAGCATGCCTGTTGTCAAGTGGATGAGGAGTGTCTACATTTAGGCACAAGCCACTGAACTTTTTGAACAGCTTTGGGAAACTGATCTCTACAGAGCCTGATGTTATTTGTTTACTTTCAATGTCTAGACCTGTGTTTCATTTTATTGAACAATCAGCTCTGAAGTCCTTCCAGTGGCATTTAATGTGCATCTCTTATTTGGCTCTCACAGCATGTAYCATGAACTTCTGCTTAACTTATTTTTATGTAGTGAAAACATTGTTTTTCCTGAAAAACAATGTAGCAGCAAAAGAGCAAAGTTCACAGTGAAAATAGATGTGGCATGGTTTTATCCTACGATAATGTAACAGTTCCTTAATATTTAACTTTTATAATAACAGCTAAATTAGATACATGCTTTCAGAGACACAAACCGTTCCAAGCCTTGCTGTTTCACAGATGGTGGATGCAGAGATTAAGTGACTGGCTGAAAGTAACACAGGAAGTCTGTGGCAAAGTCAAAAACGGATCCAAGAACTCCTGATTCCTATGTGCTGTCTGAACCACAAGACTATTGTGTCTTCCAACTTGCACTATTATTTCGTACCTGTATATATTGTTTGCCTTCACCATGGTCTATTAAAAGAGCTCCCGATACCATTAGAAAACACCAATTCTTATMTCTGATAACTCCCATGTTTGGCCTCACAAGCCCTAACCCCTCCTCAAACCTGGATGGAGGTCCAGGAGCCCCTTCCACCACCCTTCCCAGACACTCGGTACTGACAGCCCACCTCTCGCCAGTCCTGTGAACACATCCCCACAGACCTCCCACCTCCTCCCAACCTCCTCAACACAATCTGCCTCGCAATCTAGTTGCTAAACCTGCAAACCTGGCAGCATAGCTGCCAAACTAAGCATGGAATGTGAGTCTTCTCTGTCCATTAGTGTCTTGAAGGTACTTGTGGTTCAGAAACCCCTTTCCTATTTGGTCTGGGAGGTCCCCGCTCGCTCTGGTGCGAAGCAGCTTCATCCAGCCCGCTCCAGCTGCAGGAGCGAGCTGCCAGTGCTCTTAGAGGGACCGTGCAGTAAATGTCACCTCTGCAAACGTATTTTTGCAGAACTTAAATTCCAGGGAAGAAAAYGCCAAAGCTTTCACCTTTTATTTGGGATAGCTGAGAACATGGAAACCGAAAGACTGTATGGGAGSGATTCAGAAAAATACAACCGGCTGTTAACTGCTTCATGTTATTGCATGTCAATGGGAAATAAATACCAGACATGTGTGTCTTCGAAAGCCTCCCTGATGTGATTTGTCTAGAGCTGCAAAGCACACGCCAGAAATACAATCCGGGAATTGCATACCATTGTGTCCTGGCACGGATCACCACAAACCGGCTCGCTACACCTCGCGTTCACACATGGTGTGCCTCAGGTCCTTGCTAAGCAAAAAGGAATTGCAGCGCTTCAGAAGCCATCAAACCCAGCTTCCACAAATCTGCTAAAAATGCTGAGGGAAAAAATGAAACAAACATGAAAAATGTTTGTATAGAGCAATAAATGAATATGGAATTCTACAGTACATATAAAATTTAAAATTAATCACTGTTTTAAAACCAGTGATTATTTCCCTTTTAAAAATTCCTTAATTTTCACAAACACACATATCTGGGTTTATTGTTCCATAAACGAGTTCATCCAGATTTGTTCCTATTAGCCAGATTCCATAACTTAGAGTGGACCAAAAATTAAAAGCTGGATCCTGTAAATGGATGCCAGACAACTTGTGATGAAAAAAGATTTTTTGGGATGAAGTTTCCCGAGTAACCATGGAAAAACCACATATTGATCATTTGAGTTCAGTGTTCTCCCTTTCCCAAGGGAAAGAACATAAAAACATGCATTTGTTTACATCAGTTAGAGAGGAAGTGGTAGAAAGAATGACTGTAACACTGCCCTGTCCAACATTATTTCCTGGCGCTCTCAGCATCTGCTGATGTTTGAAGTGAATCTGCACAAAGTGTACCTTTGCTAAATTTCTCAAAATGGATGAAATCTCAACTATTTCTGAACAACAAAATCAAAATAAGGTGATAATGGTTATGCAAAACCAATGCCACCTTCTCTCTCCCTCTGTCAGTCCACCAGCAGGAGCTAGCAAAGCCTATCCGAATTTGTATTTGAACCCCACCAGCACCAGTGGGAATGCGTTATTCAGAAATCTCAGAACAATGGAGTTTATTTCAATACTACCACTGATTTCTGGTCCCTGTCTCCAGTTTGACCAGTTCCCATAAAAAAGCAAGGAAGCTGTGGAATCGCAATGACAGCAGATAAGGAAAAGAGGATTATCATCACAGACTTACCTTACAGTGATCATTTGTCAATATTTTAGTTATGTCTTCCATTATCATAGCATTTGCCATATTCTTTATATTACAGACATAGAAATGCCAAGTAAATATTCCATTTCAAACTATTAAGTTATTCCAAGGGTGTTTTTTTTTTTTTTGAAAAAATAGAGTAACTTACTCGTGCTACTTATGAATTTAGCTGCACAAGATGGAAAACAGGGCTGCACTCTTCCTAACAAGTATAAAGTGGAAACAAACAGGTCTCGTGTGGAGACTCATAGTGTTAATTTGATCAGTAACCCCTGGAAGACTCTCTGGCATTGGCATATTATCTTCCTGTTCCACAACACATCTGACAATTTATTTCTCTGACAATTTGCTATTACACCTGGGTGTGCTGGGCAGCCTCCAATCTGTAGCAGGCTCCAAAACAACACGTTCCTAAATTCACAGTGTCTCATAGGCTCCAGTAATGATTAAAATGAGAAGGGACAAGATGCTGAACGTTTTCGGTGAGGGTTCTCCTGCGTAGCAATCCACATGATTAGATTTGTAATCCCATTAACTTTGTTACCTCAACAATAAGACCAGATTTTTTTTTTCCAAGCTTTTTTTTTTTTTTTTAGGGAGTGATGGGCAATAGTAGCACAGCAGTGAATGAAATAGAAGGTATCTGTTTGGCATTCAGTGCCTGATAGTTGCTAATGTCATGGGTTGGAACATTTTAATTTAGCATTTGGCTTAAAAGAAAGAGAGAAACAAAGGGTAATAAATAAAAGAAGATATGTGACTGTGGTGGAGGAACTCTTGAGGTCCAGCATTTGGAGAACGGTCAGTGGACTGGGCACTTAAGGAGAAGCAGCACTACTCTTCCCTCCATACCAGCTTCCACACAATCCTCCCCCGATCTCCAACACATCCTTCAAAGCAACAAGTTGTCCTTGGCATGACCCACGTTTCCAGCTAGTAAAGTCCTCCTCTGTTCCCCCCATTCCCTCAGAAGGCATCAGTTTTCTATTTTAAAAATATCAAGTCACCCTATCTCAGCTGCATTATAACAAAGACAAACAAAACAACCCAAAACAGTTTTGTGTGTGTGGAACGAGAACAAAACACTTCAAACCCAAAGAAGTTTCCAATAAGTCACTCATTGAAATTCAGGAAGAAAAAACCCCAAAGGGTAAAAATACCCCCACGTATCCAAGTTCTCTGAGGCCATTTCTTTCCCTCATCTGTGTTCCATCATCTTCTTCCTTATCCAAAAAAGTTGCGGTGTCCGTGGGAGTATGAAAAAACATTGGTGTGACCACCGAAAGGAACTCTCTGTCTGGCAGCATAAAGCCACGCGTTATCCCGTCTCCAGGAACTCAGCCTTGCTTCGACGGTCATAAATATTCTCTGATGACAAAGCAAAGGGTAGTCATTCATCCACACTGAATAATACTTTAAAACCTTGAAAAGCACACTGGGATCTGTGCTCTGTCCCCAGCCAGAACGTTAAGATCCATGGGAAACAACCCCTGATTGGCCTTGCATGTAGGACAGCCAGCGCTGGCCCACCTCCATCTTCAGGGTGATCCAGGCAGGAGAGAGTGTTGGGCTTCTCCCTTTCAGAGGTCCCAAGCCACCTGGTGACCATTAAATTTATCTGAAGACAGTATGAAGCTTTAAAACCTTCCCAATTCCCTCTCTTGTAAAAATGCTTTCTGGGTTTTTTTGCTTGCTAGCCTCATCCCACCTCGAATGTGTATAGGAAGCCAGCCTTTACATTATGTAGGCATCACTGGATGTAGTTTCACAGGGTAGCAARTTAAAATAGCTTATCAGTGAGAGTGATCAGCCTCAACTACACCACTGAATGACACGCAGACACATGAAGGCTGAAGAAAGCATCCAAGCACAGGCTATCTGATTAATGATAGTTAGTGTATGCTATTAAAGGGTACCCGGAAAGTTAGGTCACCTTTTTAGGTACACTCTGCCCTTGGAAGTTTTCAAAACTTTACCAAACATTTACATATGTGTTTTTAAAAGGGAGGGGGAAAAAAAAAAAAAAAGACTCATTACAATATTAACTGTACACTATACTGCGTAATCAGGGATCTAATTTTCAAGTGYGTTACTTGACATCCTGTTGCATAAATATTCTGCTTGTGCAAGCAGATCCACRAATGATCAGTAATGTACGTCATAGYCTTGCAAAAGTTATTGATGAGAAAATTATCTTTATGACTCGCTTTCATTTAGTCAGTGGAAAAAAAAAGATCTAAATGTAAGTCACTCTCCTCTTTTGGCCTCCCTTTCCACCCCCAACCCAAAAATTAATAATATATTTACAATGAATAAATAACATTATGCTTACCTGTATGCCTTCTCCTTTTATGGTAGTCTTTTAAATTAAATTTAATCTTGCCATTCAAGGTAGAAACAAGTAATAAAACTAACCTGTTTATTAGTCAGAGTAGTTTTAGAATTATATTCACATTTCTTTCTTTGAGAATGTAACTGATTGTTGACACAATGGAGGCCAAGCATGCATTTATGGTGCATGATATCATTGTGTGGCTAATAGAGGGAGTTTACTTATTCCACAGATGACTGCCACAAGAGAATGTAATTGCTCAATAATGTGTCGATGTACCCATGGGAAGGATTTAAGTCATCTGAGACCTGTATTGGGAACTTGCCAGGGACCCCAGCACTACCTCTAATTTGCACGAAATGGAAGAATTGTGGCCATCTTCCRCAATAAGGATAAACAGAACGAGGGAGAAAGTCAGGAAGAGCCAAAAAGGCACCCCAAATCCAAAAATTGGTTAGACTTTCAGTCAACATGAATAAATTGGAGGTTTAGTGATTTAAAAAAAAAAAATCAAGTTTTTAAGTTTCTGATTTAAGAGAAAGACTAAGAAAAAACATTAAATTAAAAAAAAAAAAGCTTTTTAAAAAATTTTAGTTTTTATTTTTTAAGGGGTCCAGGATGTGGAGAGTATTGCCACCTAGCCATAAGATCCTAGCAAATGTAAATGTCTCCTCATAAAAAAATGATTATGACATGCAACTTTAAAAAAAAGAAAAAAGAAAAAGTATTTCTCAGAAAATTGAACACAACTAGAAAGGAAAAACTGTTACCCAGTTGCAGGAAATAAAAGCTGTAAGAGTAACAAACCTCCAAGGGGACAAGTCAATGTAAGTGCGGTATACTCAAGTACATAAGATCATAGAATAGTTTGGGTTGGAAGGGACCTTTAAAAGTCATCTAGYCCAACCCCCCTGCCATGGGCAGGGACATCTTCAACTAGATCAGGTTGCTCAGAGCCCCGTCCAGCCTGACTTTGAATGTTTCCAGGGATGGGGCATCTACCACCTCTCTGGGAAACCTGTGCCAGTGTTTCACCACCCTCATTGGAAAAAATTTTTTTCCTTCTATCTAGTCTAAATCTACCCTCTTTTAGTTTGAAACCATTCCCCCTCGTCCTATCGCAACAGGCCATGCTAAAAAGTCTGTCCCCATCTTTCTTATAAGCCCCCTTTAAGTACTGACAGGCTGCAATAAGGTCTCYCCAAAGCCTTCTCTTCTCCAGGCTGAATAACCCCAACTCTCCCAGCCTTTCTTCATAGGAGAGGTGTTCCATCCCCCTGATCATTTTTGTGGCCCTCCTCTGGACCCGCTCCAACAGGTCCATGTCTTTCCTGTGCTGAGGGCTCCAGAGCTGGACGCAGCACTGCAGGGGGGGTCTCACCAGAGCAGAGTAGAGGGGCAGAATCCCCTCCCTCGACCTGCTGGCCACGCTGCTTTTGGTGCAGCCCAGGATACGGTCGGACTTCTGGGCTGCGAGCGCACATTGTCGGCTCATGTCCAGCTTTTCATCCACCAGTACCTCCAAGTCCTTCTCGGCAGGGCTGCTGTCAATCCCTTCATCCCCCAGCCTGTATTGATAGCAGGGGTTGCCCGGACCCAGGTGCAGGACCTTGCACTTGGCCCTGTTGAACCTCATGAGGTTCACACAGGCCCACTTCTCAAGCTTGTCCAGGTCCCTCTGGATGGCATCCCGTCCCTCAGGTGTGCCAACCACACCACTCAGCTTGGTGTCATCTGCAAACTTGCTGAGGGTGCACTTGATCCCACTGTCTATGTCACTGATGAAGATATTAAACAGCACCRGTTCCAGTACGGACCCCTGCAGGACACCACTCGTCACTGATCTCCATCTGGACATTGAGCCATTGACCACTACCCTCTGGATGCGTCCATCCAACCAATTCCTCATCCACCAGACAGTCCACCCATCAAATCCATACCTCTCCAGTTTAGAGAGAAGGGTGTTGTGGGGGACTGTGTCAAAGGCCTTACAGAGGTCCAGATAGACGACACCGGTAGCCCTTCCCACGTCCACTGATGTAGTCACTCCATCATAGAAGGCCACTAGGCTGGTCAGGCAGGACTTGCCCTTGGTGAAGCCATGCTGGCTGTCTCGAATCACCTCCCTGTCCTCCATGTGCCTTAGCATGGCTTCCAGGAGGATCTGTTCCATGATCTTCCCAGGCACAGAGGTGAGACTGACTGGCCTGTAGTTCACTGAGTGTTCCTTTTTTCCCTTTTTAAAAATTGGGGTTATGTTCGCCCTTTTCCAGTCAGCAGGAACTTCACCAGACTGCCACGATTTCTCAAATACGATGGATAGTGGCTTAGCAACTTTATCCGCCAGTTCCTTCAGGACCTCCGGATGGATCTCATCGGGTCCCATGGACTTGTGCACCTTCAGGTTCCTCAGATGGTCTCGAACCTGATCTTCTCCTACAGTGGGTGGCACTTCATTCTCCCAGTCCACTCCTTTGCCTTCTGCRGCTTGGGTGGTGAGGCTCAAGTACTTGCCRGTGAAGACCRAGGCAAAAAAGTTGCTGAGTACTTCAGTCTTCTCCRTGTCCCGGGTAACCAGGTCTCCCATTTCATTCCGGAGAGGGCCCACATTTTCYGTAGTCTTCCTTTTATTCCCGACGCACCTGTAGAAGATGATCTGCATCAGGGAGAAATTACCTCACCAAGAATTAAAGGCYCAGAAATAGATACAACACCTGACTGAAAAACTATTTACAGACAATTAAGTCTTTGCACCATCTGCAGTATGGTTTTATTTTTCTAACCATGTATCAAGTTATAGTGGAACATCTGACTCACTGAATACTAGTGTGAGATAAAAAAATAGTCAAAGCAGAGTTCAGAGCTCTGCTTTGAATATCGCAAATCAAGTAGCACAATGCAGGATCAACTCAATAAATAGGAATATTTTCCATACTTCTCAAGGATGCAAAGAGTCATAGGATGAGATTCAGCTTGTTGGATGCCTACTTTTAAGTATGTAACTCCTTTCATTGATTTTGAGAAGGCTAACCAATTGCTTTAGTTCGGGTACATGCACAAAAAAAAATATGGGTGAATGAAGGTCTTGATTAGGAATTCACCTTTGGATGTGTTGAGAAGCTTTTCAAACCAATGGAAATTGTAACTCCAACGAGACCCATAATAATGTCAAAAGACCCCATGGTTAAAACAAAAATGACCAGACAGCCCCCACTGGCTAGGGCAGAACTGGAATTTAAAGCCTCTCCCAGTATCCAACTGGAGAATTTTTCCTGAGTTTTCAAAATGGTTTACGGGATGTTTTCTGTCCACCTTTCCTCAAGACGCAGCTCAGAAGAACCCGCCCACTCTTAGCACAAAAGAGTTCAACCCCAAACCCCACGAGTCAAAYGATCTGATTCAATGAGATACACTGTGTCATGATGTGATGCTCAGCTCAGGGCCCATATGTAACCTACTACACTTAAAAAAAMCCAAAAMCCCAACAATTATACTGGTTCAGCTAATTYCAGGTTAGTTTTTCAAATGGGTCCTTTCCCCCAGCCCTCCCTCTATTCCTYCCACCACCCCGATCTGATTTTTCTCATTTTCAAATAAGATTTAGAAATCTGCCCGATGGCAGGTGGGTGGAGGCACTCCAGATACTATGTTTATTGGTAGCCCAGCAGTTATTTGTGGTTGACTTTTTTGGTTGCCCACAGGAATTTCCAGGGTGGTGTAAACAGACAGATGTGGGTTCTTTTCTGCTCTATAGATCACACCATAGAGAGATATCAAAGGGAAAAAACAAATCCATGAATAATGCACTAGTGGCAGCGTTTGAAGCTCAAAACTTTAAAGACTGGCCTCTGAATTTATTGGTTTAATTGTTGGGTATGGACATTTAGGCCACCAGATAGCTTTTGAAATCAAAACATCACTGAAAGTTTCCCAAATATTTAAAAGTTCATATAAAGCAAAAGTGGGCTCAAGTATTGGCCCTCAAAGCTGCTCCCGCCCTGACAGCACTGCCCCAGTCTTAAATGCTGAAATTGCTCTTTCCTTCTTTTCCTCAGTATCATATTGGTTTGCTTTTTACTTCAGTGAGGCATCTCAACAACTGTTCCATGGCTCTTTACTGCTGTAACATTGGCAAGCTGAAGGGGAGGGCTTTGAGGGTATGGGTGACAAGGCAGACTTTTGCTGGCATAGATGAGTAAAGCTCCACTGATCTCAGGCTAACTCGTAATAGCCAGGAAACTTTGCTCCTTGTTCTTTTTCTTTTTTGTTTTTACTGGTTTCATTACGCAAAAATTACTTTTGTCATGTGATTTTTGTGTGCCTTGTGCTCACAAAACAGACACAKCGTGGCATTTTTTCCCTTGAGATTAACAAGCAGAACATGATTARAATCATGTTAACTCAACAGTGCAACTTGCTAATCATTCTTACTTTGCAATTGCCAGCTGAAGGTTTTTTCATCATTTATTTTTTCAGGAGGATTTGTATAGGTTTCTGTCAGTCTATTTTAGAGCATGGCAGGTTACAGAGGCGCTTTGATTCATGGCTGGACATAGATTATTTTAAGTAGAAGGAAAAAGGAGTCTTGGTTTTAACAGCATTGCACTGTCATCTTGCGGTTGCAGTGCTCAGTTCCTAACCCTTATTTGGAAATGCCTTGAACAGGAATTCGATGTTAGCAGGAAGAAATGGTAATTGCCTCACTCCCGGGGCTTCGGTTTGTTTGGAGGCCTCCTTCCTGCCACTCTTGTGACAAGACAGACTGGCCTTGCCAACTGTTTCCACTTCAGTTCTTTCCATCTCCTTCCTTCGTGAGAGGAGAGCGTGACCTCCTCCATAAAAGCATCATTATCTAGAAGACTTCATCTCCTCCAGACCTGCAGTACTTCTGCTACGAACACTTAGTTGAAGACACATTTTCAGGGCAGTGTTGTGTACAGTCCTCCTTCCTGCCTGAGCTTTAAAGAGGGTATGCTCTACCACTGTCAGCTCCTGATTAGTTCTGCATCTGTTTCACAACTGAGGCAAGTCACTTCAAACACCTTCTTGGCTTAATTCAATTTTTCCAACTTGCAAACAGCAACCATTTTTGCCTCTTTTTCTGGACTGCTCAAGATACCAGCCAGTGCAGGGTTCTCCTTGTAGACCCTTCCGATCAGCTCAAAAGAGTTAATTTCCCGAGCTTGTCCAAAATGTAAGAGAAAGCCCCGAGCTAGGCTTCCCTTTGCCTCCAGTTGTGTTGTTCCCAGCTAGAGCGCTGCTCTCCCACCAGCCTCCTTATATATCCTATATTCCAGAGAGATACACAACATAGATCCAGTCCCAGTGAAGTCTAATCGTTTATCAGTGCACGAACAGAAAGCGTGAAACGGTAGTCAGCCTAACTAGTTACTTGGAAGCATGTAGCAAGATGAGACCCTTAACCTAAACCACAGATTCCAAAAGCTGCGACCCTGTCCTCCTCCTCAAAAGGCAATGTGTAAATCCCCTATTAYAGATTCTTCCTTACCCTTTTACCAACACCAGGAATCAAAGGCTTAAAAATCTACGTTACTTGTTTCTCTCTGTGCTCTGCACTTTAGCAATTTCTTTCAAGTTAGAGAAGAAAAACTGATAAGGTCACTATTGTTACCTTCAGTTTCGGCTTTCATATTTGGGCTGCCAATACTTTGAGGGAATGTTGATTTTTGCAGAAACCACTGTTAACATTAAAACTCAGGGGGGGAAAAAAAATCAGAAATGGGTTCCTACAGGGCTTAGTTTAGTACTTGGGAAGAAAAACACTGTATTTTGATTAGACTTGTGTTACTATTGTTCTCCTGCATGGAATTCGGAGTATGCATACTGAATTCCCCATTTTCAGAAAGAATTGCCTACAGCTTAAAATGCTGTAAACCATGTTTATTTCAACTTTTTTTAAAAGCGGAAATTTTCGTGATCTTGCAAATGGATTATCACAGATAGACTTATGCATCCACCCAAAATCTTACTACCAGCAGAGGGATCCTCTGTGGGCCTTGGAATCCATTAATGCACCATTCAGACTACAYGAGGGTTGTACTCTAAAACTCCCAAAATACAAGGTAATTATTGCAAGATCCTTTTTTTCAGCTATCAGATATTTTAAAAGGTCGGAATTATCTATTTTATCCTCACACCTTCAAAATGGCTCCATTTTGGTTCAGCTTCAGAAAAGAACAAAATTTCTTGCAGAGATAAAATGTAAAAACACTTCAGAAAGAGGACTGCAAAATGATGGGGATAGTATGGAAACTTTTGCAACTGACGGCTCCCACTGGTGCGATTGCCATTATGAAACAAATGGGCTGAAATGTGAAGAATCTTATTTGTGGTAGATTTAGCAGAGACGTTAGGGGACTAATCTGGCTAATAAAGGGTGCATGGGAAAGTCCAACCGACAGGTACGGAGATGCCCCTGAACCCAGGAATCGATAAACTGCAGAGGACAAAGCAAAACCAAACCAAAATGGGGACACGACTGACAGACTGGTRTCACGGGAGTAGGAAGAGTTGCAGTCTCCCCAGAGGGAGAAAACACACATGTATACACCATCCAGACAGTGTCAAAACTAAGCTGTTGCTGCTGCAAGACGCCAAGAGCAGGGTGCCTTGCCTCTGTTTTGGAGAGACCACCTCTAACAGCAGAAGACAGCTCGATGGCTAATTCAGTCCTTCGCCTCACTTAGCAGCACTGCCAACAGGGCTGCTAATTAGTACTAACTGCGACGGTGGTTTCTGTGATGTGGACAGCTGTTTGCGAAAAGCTGGACTGAGACCACCAACTCACTTCAGACAGGCCACTAAACAGCCATCTGAGGGTAACCACTAGGTTGCTAGCAACTTGGGTTAGATTCAAACTAGTGACTTCGAGGTGAAAAGGCTCCATATTCAATTACCAGTCCCCTGAGTCATCCCATCCACCCTCTGTAGTTATTTCAAAGTGCTTTGGTAAGCAATATCTGAGGACATTACATGTGTTCAAAATGCTAAAAATACACATCTAAGAGGGCAGGGAAAAGATCAGATCACCCAAAAGTAAATTTTCCTTTCTGTTTGAAAAGAAAATAAAGGGRAAAAARARAAAAAAAAAATCACAATTCTAACACTTAAAGCTTTTTAAAAAAACAAAACAAAACAAAAAACAACCATAAAAGCCTCCCCTCCCGCTTTGCCATTTCAATTAATTTCTTRCAAATATCATTAGAATACTAAAGARARAGAGACTGTTGTGGAAAAAAAAAGTAATATTCCTTTTACCTTTGTATTTTCTGAATAGCCAAATCAATAGCAGAAATAAGGGGAAAGCACTTGAGGGTGGGGGTGTGAGAAGGGTAGCAGGAACAAAACAAAATGCTAGAAGATGGATTAAAAAAAGCCCCACGCTGAAAATGACAATTCCCAGGGATTCCACCCAGGGCTTCTCAAACTTGCAGATTTGTTTTAAGAGCGACGCTGCCCTCTGGTACCCCGGGATATGGTATTTTCAATGCAGCTCCAGAGGTCCACCAATCTATTTTTGTCACCTATCCTGGGATCTGACAACTCTCACCAGGGGCTCAGTTAAACAAGCCTCCAGTTTTTAAACAAAGTGGATTTTAATTGAGAAGCACCTGTGGCGAGAGAGTCTACTGGCATTATTAAAAAGCAAATTTATCAAGTGAATCATAGAGGCAGGGGGTAGGGGAGCAAGTGGGGAGGGGGGGTCCACACATACGTCATACCTGCAGCACAGTACCATTCCTTTCATAAAACTCCCTTGAAGAAATGTGTAGGATTTGACTGCACCCCATGAAGAGTGTTTTTCCCAACAAGCTGTTCCCAGGGTGTTGAAAAGCTATCATTCATAAAAAATTATTGAGGGGGAAGGAGGTAGCAAAGGGGAGTTCAGAAGGCCAGGGATGCCAGTGGAAACCACAGAATGAGGCCCTCTGTAAAGCACGCACCTGTTTATGGCCACCATAATAGCTTAACTAGAAAGCTTAAAGTTCCAGATTGTGGGGGGTGGGAGAAGGGGGGAAAGAGGGAAAACATAATGAAAGCTTGTTCTAATATCAAAATACACTTTAACCCATGGAGTGCAGGCTCACAACGCAYGGCTGCAATTTAGAATGAAGCACTGACAATGCAAGATCCACAGAATTGAGGAGGACACTCTTCAGACACATCTTGGTATTATTAAATAGACATGGGCTTGGGCCAAAGATTGGAAGATGCACGACTTCATAAAGTGTGTGACTAAAAAAACCCTGCTTATTAAATAATATTTAATGTTGGCCCAGAGAGCAGTTGAGAGCAGAGAGTAGGTGCCAAGGTCTGTCTAAATGCAGTAATGAACAACTCCTGTAACAAAGAATTTACAAGGCAAGGAAAAGAGARTGAAGCCACCCTGTAAAGACTTGGACGATACACAAATGTTTAGAATGACAAAGAATGTGCTGTAATTTTAATGACACTATTAGTAAAATCCCTTGGTGATTTGTAAGTGTTATGCATGCACTCTGCCCTCAGTGAGTGGTAAAAATTATGTTATGTCAAGCCTGTTGGTCCAGCTGAAAGGACTTGACATTAAGGATGAGACTCCTCATAGGTATTAGTCAGTAAGGATGCTTTTTCCCCAGGAAGGAGCTAGGCATTTTCATCCATTATTCTCTTATGAAGTGGTTTGGTTGACATTTTTGCCRAGACTGCTCAAAACATTTTGAGAAAACAAATCTCAAACTGAACTGAGGGAAAGCACAGGCAGGGGGAATATACACACCTCACAGAGAAGCTGGGTTTAAATCTTTTATCTTAAGTATTCTAAGCAAGGCTGGAAGGCTGCCTTTGAAGCAGAGCACTCAGTCTTGTTGACAAACWAACACTTGTGGCAGAACCTATCATGATGGGCCTATAAAAAGCAGAACAGGAGGGCTGTCCCAGGAGTTTGAAGGGGAACATGGGGTAATATAAGGCAGTTKTATGTTTTTCATTAATATTGTTGGCCCAATATTTTCCCATTTATTAGTGCACACACAATACTGCATTTTTTTGGCCTTATTCATATAAATCAGCCTAAGGAACCTCAATTTTAATCAAAAGTAGGAACAGTCTATGATGTGCAGAAGAAAAGAAACACTAGGTGCAGAATAAAGGGGGTAAGGAACTGAAGTATCACGCGCTCTACAACCTATGTCTGGGGAAAATATGATTTTTTAATTGGTTTATCAACAATTTATGATTTTGTTTGTTTGTTTGTTTGTTTGTTTGTTTTCTTCTAAAATCACCCCAAAGTAATAAGCTACTTTTGCCAAGCCAGAGGGCTTTGATCTGCAAGGCTTGTCTTAACTGTTTTTTTT
>JASVER010000076.1:4934640-5094428 GCA_030449065.1 Oceanodroma leucorhoa
GTCTAATCTTTTTTAGTCAGCCTGTCTTATATATTCTTCCAGCATGCTCTTTCCCTCCTCCACTTTAATTCTTACATATAACTTTAACAGTTGAAAAAGTTCTGTATCAAAGGTAGGCAACTTCATCCACAGTTAATGAATAGGTAACCTGAAGCAGCAAATGGATTCTTCCACCCCTCCCCCAAAACCCCCACCCCCCACCCCAAAAAAATACATTGCAAAGCCCAGCACAAGACACTGACCTTGCAACATGCGACATTAAGTCCAAGCACTCCAGACAGAACATGACAGGTTCTTATCACTCTTTCCACTGTTCTTCCTAGGCGTTGCTCTATCCAAATTCAGTATCACTTCCTGACGTTTCCAGTAACAAAACATTTTTAGAAATTACTGGGAAGTGATCATCACTTATCGTTTAGCTAGTCAAGCTGTAAATTATGTAAGTAATTAGCCACAAGAAAGTCCTTTGTCATGAATGCTTACTTCCCTAATTTTTCCCCAATTTGCCTATAAGCAATTTATCTTACAAAAGCCCACATACACTAGTTTCATGGTCTGTTCTGTGAAAAATGTGTCAAACAATACATTACATGCTAATGCTCAGTGTTAAAATGATTTTTCATTAAAGTTGTTTAAATATATTTTAAACAAGCAATATATAAAAGATTTATCWTGAAAAACCAAGAAAATGCTTTTATAAGCATTCATTAAATGCTCACAAAGAATAGATTTTAAAAGGTATGTAATAATAGAAAGATTCAGCTTTATAACAACTTTCAGTAAACATGATTTCAAAACCTAAATTGCCCAGGTTAACTGCTGAAAATCCCCTCTATACCCAGAGTTAGGACTTGATATTTACGATAAATTACATAATCCATATTTTTTTCCTTATTATTGTGCTGTGAACACAACATAAATATGTATTTCTGAAAAAGAGGTCAACAGTAGAATAGCTATCATCACCAACATTTGCTATGCTTACGTTTTAGAGTTAACACCACCGTTCAGTTCACACATTTCAGATGTATCTTTGAGATTTTCTTCCTTAGGCAACATAGCTTTTGTGCCTACTTTGATCACATTTTCAAAACCCCACGAGAAGAAAACCTTTTAAAAACAACCCCACCAAAAAACAAGTTAGAGATTGGACTGTTCATCTTCTAACAAATATTGACTATGAGTGTGTGTCAAAAAGTGTTAAGATGTTCAGCACTCTTGAATTATTACAAAACATCCCACCAAAWCTAAATGCATTGCATAACAGCTCTACAAGTGGACGGACAGGTTGAAATAATTCTGAATGATAAAGTAAAAATTCCAACAGAAGCCCCTTTTGTGCTCTTGTGTCTCTAAACTTATGTTTGCTTGTACTCAAAAACAAAAGGAAACTTAAAGTTTAGCATACATATGTTACAGAAGTCACTTGAAGTTTAAGTAAGACCAAGTGCAAATTACAGTGCATCTTACTAATGGAGCTTCAGTGTTGTCTCTACGTCACTATTGGTGAGGCGTTAGCTGTGCTTCTGAACTGAGGTGAGATGCCATGCAGCAAAAAGAGGATGAGGTTAATTCTAAAATGCTCTGGACTTCCACCTGTCTTTATCTCCAGCTGCTTTTTCCTTTCCTATGAAAAGACATGAAAAATTAGAATTCTCTGATTTATTTATATATTTTCTGTTTTCGATTTAAATATTTTAACTATTTAAGTATTTTCTCAATTATGTACTACTTTCAGAGTAAGCTTAAGGCTGCAGAAAATGCTGAGCCAGATAGCAGAGCATCCTTGATTCCAGTAAGGTAATTAAAAGCAGTACAGAGCCAATTCTGTCCAAAATAAATTTGGGGTGAAAGTAGACTTTGCTTTGATCTTAGTTGGGAGAGGGGAAGCTCTTCCGAAAGGGTATCTTTTGGATAGCAAACTTCTGCAACTGTCAGAGTTGRGGAGGAATGATGCAAAATAATCACACTCCCTCGTTTGTTTTACAGACAGACTGATAATGTGTTCCCCATCATCTAGAAGTTCTCTCTTGGACCTCCCTCTCTCAGCCCTCTGAGATCCATTTTTATTTGTTGCTGCCACCTCCAGTCTAAGCAGTTCCTTACTCCATGTTAGATGGACATCAGCAGGCAGCTCACAGAGAAGTGCAGAGAATCTCTCAGTTCTTAATTTTTTTTTGCCAGTACCACACTAGCAAGGAGCAATAGCTGTTGAAAATGCCCTGTACAGACCCTGGATTCATGACTGGAACAAAGACAATGCAAAAGCRAATTCAGCAATTTTAGTAGCTCAGCTCTCACAAGTCTCTACTTACAATGTATAAACTAGGGATTTCCAGAGCTTACAATGCGGCCAAATTTGGACTGGATTATGACAGAGGAAAATGCATAAGYCTCATTTATATCGGGAATAGTTAGTCTTTAAAAAAAATGCTTTTAGGGATGCTATTAACACATACAAAAACCAGTACCAGTTTCTCGTCCTCACAAATTACTGGATCTTATCAGAAATCACCGTGAGAGAAAGTTCCTGTAAAGAAACCAATTAAGCCTAAAGCAGCACGGAAAATTTCCACTTGAACGGTTACGAGTTGGCCAAGCTACAAGCAACTGGAACCGGATCTTAACATTAGCATCATTTAACCCTAAACAGAGACACTGCTAACAGATCTGCTCATAAACAACACAGACCTAAATATCTTCCACATGTAACACAGTAAGAAACATTTGTCTTCGGGTAGRCTTTAAAGCCGGCACGCACACTATCACCCAGCTGTGACCTCAACGTAGTGCAGGGAAACTCTGAAGGAAATCGGGAAAACAGCGGCAACTAAGCTACGCGATCGCTTTCCGCGGGAAGGAGGGACACGGGCGGCCGGCAGAGCTCTCCCTCCCGCGGAGCGATGGGCAGCGCTGTCAGCACCTCGGACAGCGCCGAAGGGCTCCGCCAAGGCGGCGCTCGGCCCCGCCGGCCCCCGCCCGGCCTCGGAAAGCAAAAGCGGCCCCGGCCCGGTCCCGGTCCCGGTGGCGATGGCGGCGCCGCGCCCGCCCCCACCTGCGGCCGCNCCCGCTGCCGCCGCCACCTCCTCGTTCCGAAGGGGTGTATATTGCACCAGGGAGCCTTAGGGATTTTAAGAAGGAAGTGAAAAGACAAGGGCAATTCGGTTCTTCTGCATTACTCCATAAACTTCTCCCCCCCCCCCCTTTAATACAAAGAAGTCAGAGTACTGTAAGAAGATAGCAAATTCTAAGTCAACATAAAACAATGATATAGATAAGGCTAGGTACGAACACAGATTTAAGGTAATTTGGGGTACAGCCTCACATTTTTAATACTTTTTCATTTGCAAATAAAGGGGAGTTTTTTGGAGTCTCGCTATGCAAACACTCACACCAACCTCAAAAATATAAAACCAGCTGCTACATAAAGATTGTGACAAAGCATCAACTGCCTGGGGTTTTATTTTTTGTTGGTTGCATTTAAAATAGTATTTTACAAGTGCTTTAGGCAAAACAAACCTAAATTATAAGAAGCAGTAAAAATTCAGATCTTTGCAAACATTTAAGCTTATTTCTCACAATTTGCAAGAAAGCTCTTTAAAAATCTATCCACTTATGACGAAAAACCAACTCCCTCTTCCCTTTTACTAAAAAATAGACCTTAAAAAAAAATCTGATCACTATTGTTTGAAAGCACTCGAAAGCAATAAGATGGTCACAAGACTTGATCTCACTGTTCTGCCCCTTTACAAACTCAATAAAGCTTGCTTTTTATGACCGATTGCTGTGCTGTATTAATCCCCTAGCATATAAAACAAGCCTATTGGAGACTGGGACTCCACTGGGGGACGACAGGGAAGCTGTTGTGTTCTGAGAATTAATCCATCTAGGAAAATCAAAAGCCAGCCACTCACAATACAGTAATCAGCATGTTCTCCACTGTGAAAGCCCTACGTTTCCCATTTAGAAAACACAACTATTACTCCATTATGCACTGAAACACACAAAACCCTTTTATTTATTTGTGTTTGTTATTATTCAGCTTATATTTATGGGTTTGTGCATATTCCATTGGTGGGTACACAACCATCAAGTTAAAAAAACAACACACGTCTACTCCCAACTGCTTAAAAGGAAAAAGGGACTCCCACTGCTTTTTCCACAACCAAAGTTCTTTCTGGATTTGCTTTGTGAACAGGATTTTAACTCTTTATTAGCTTAAATAGAAGGAAATTCTTTGCATTTTTTTCCCTAAACGAAGTTAATTTTCTTTTCAGGATAATTTCCCCCCCCCCTCACTTTGTTAAATTATCTAATATGAGTTTCCTAAGTAGTGGTGCTGAAATAAAAATGTTTGAGGTTTTGTAATTACTCAACTGAAAAATACTTCATTTTATTTCTAGGTGCTATTGTATTTGATGCTCCTTTGTTAGCAAAAATTTAATTCTTTCCTTTTAAAGTTGAATGATGTAGCTTTCCAAATAAATTTTTTTTTGGTTTTTATTGGTTTTTTTTTGTTTGGCTGTTTTTTTTAAGAGTAGAATTCTACTTTTTGCCATTTAGGTGCTAGAAGTATGAATTTTCCATTCTGTTATGGAGATAAACATTAAAAAACCCAAACAGAACCAGCTGTAAATCTTATGTGACACAGTAATTAAACTGCTAAATGAATTCTGGCCTAAACACAAAAATTAAGGCTTATGAAAACCATTGAGAAACCACAATCTGAAAGACCATGTGCTCAAGAAGAACCAAAATCATAAATCCTTCTCCATTCAGCTAGCAAAAGGCACCTACCTGTATAAGAAATGACTTTATAAACCAGCACGTAAACACAACAGTTTTTAATATCCTCTGAAATGTTCCTATCAAATTATTTTAAAAAAAGCAAATAAAGCACTTTGGTTATATTCATATTTATTCTTTGCTAAAACAAGGAACACTTTTCTCCCCCATTTGTTTTTAAAGTAAGAAGTCATTACAAGCAACGACAGTTACAGTCTTTGTTCCTATTGCCATTATCCCTTTATACACACATCCTTTACTTAATAAACAGCTAAAGACAGCAGTTTTGTATCATTGCCTTTAAAACYAACAGGTGACTAAAATCCCAATAGGGCAATTCCATAGTCCCACCYGGTCAGCATGGTAGACACCGAAATCTTATAGTTAACTTGAAAAGATCTTAACAGTCTTGGCTATACTCCTCATCAGCTTTAAGCATTACTATATATTCCTCATAGTCCAAAGTACTGTGCAGGTTTTTTTTAATTTTTAAATCAAAAAGCGAATTGGAAGAGCAAAAGCGGATGCACACGGCTGAGTGTCTGTTACATGTACGTGTAGTTTCAGGACATAAACCGCCCCTTCCATTTAAGAGTGGCATTGAATGACGACAACATCATGAACAATTTAACTTTTCTGGGACCTTCCTGTCAGACACAACTGAAGATAACCAAATGACAGCAAGGATATACAAGTGCTAGTAATATCAAGCTGTAATCCTTGTTTTGCTTAGGCGTGGAGGATTACATTTCTTGGCTACTAGGGCAAAGCTATGGCACACACAGAGTTAACCGTGCCCCCCCGCCCTTTCTTCACCCCCCCTTCTCCCCCATCTCATTCATGCCACATTCCACAGTGGCAGGGTCCAACAACAATATAGGAGGGTACCCAAAATGAAGAGGCAGGGCCTTCCATTCTTCTGCCTCTCTTGAATTAATTAACTGGAAATGAGTTTTGTCAATGTTTTGGAAAGGCAGAGGGGTGAAAAGAAACTGCTAGAATTAATCACAGTGAGAAACTACCTCTTCAGCAGTCTGCCAGAGTTCAGAAAACCCATGAGAAGTGCAAAATAAAAGGAAAGTGGGCTGACTTACCATCCAAAGGAACAAATAAAATTCAAACAAACACCCAAGTCTCCAAAACAGAGACATGCCCCAGTGCAAAGGAATGTAGCATCTGTTGCCACAACAGCTTCAGCTTTTTTTTTAATATACTTGCCATGAAGACTGAAAGGTAACAAGGTAGAAAAGACAATTTACTAATAATTTAAATACACAAAAGGCATGTTGTGTTTAATCCACTAAATGTTTATGTACATCCAATGTTCCACTGATCCTTACAKAAGCAGAGATATTTAAGCACTATGATTGAAAATTAGTAACTTTCATTGTTTAGCCCTGACTCAGCATGGGTCTTTTAAACGGAGAAGGCAGACTGCAAAGCAGTTATTTCTTTGTTGAGTTTTTAATGATAGTTATCTCCAGGTTCAGCAATGGAAATTATAACAACCCAATACTGCACGCATGACATCCTTCTACTAACGGAACAAGGAAGTAATGAAATTTCAACCATCTGAAAAGAAGGATCTTTTTCCATAGGTTAATTTACCTAGGTATTTAGAAAATGCGTAGGTATCCTTTTGTTTACGACAGTGAGGCAGAGTATCATTTGGCAGTTTTTCTGAGAATGAACGTAACACTTCCAGCAGACTGGAACTAAAACTGAAGAAATCTTGATTGCCTGAGCAGGGAAAACTAATTTAACAGAGAAATCCACTTTTAACGATTTGACTGTTCTTMATTTTTTGTTCACGAGGGCTTTTTTCTGACAGATCTCAGAATTAACTTGTCATCTCGTTTCTCTATCTCTAAACCCATACTCTCAAAGGCAGAATTGTCTGCCAGCCCCTTCTCCTCCATCTGCGCAATAAGCTCTTGGTTTCTCTCATTCTGTTCAGTGAGATTTCGGATAGCATATACTGCCCACTGGTTCACAACTGTTGTACAAAGTTAAGGATMATTTATTTATTTAAAGATGAAACAATGCTTATTTTAATTTATTACTCCATTCCCCTTCCTCTGCCGCCCTCCCCCCCCAATCCCTCAAACCCAGAAAAACAGTAGAAATCAAAGGTTAGAAAAAGTAAAACATTTACGTGCAATGACTCTGAACCTGCAAATACTTGCATATGAGGTAATTTAAGTTTAAATGAGGTATGTCCATTAACTTCAGGCAAGTTTACTAGGTTTTATCTTGAATAAAAAAAAAAAAACCCAACAAAACACAAAGGAACTGCAGGAATTAGAAGGACATATTGTTTTAAACCAAAATTACAGTTAATTGAAATGTTCCAATGATCTTCCTAGTGAGATTAAAAAAAAAAGTCAGTCACTGTGTTTACAATCYGAACACTTCAACACTACACTTCCAAGAATTGGCAAACCAAATGAGCTGTAAATCAGGTACAAGAAAGAAGACAACTACTGCTTTCACTGTACAAGTTGAAGAAATGTAGAAAAAGAGAAATGCATCTTATCCAGGTTAACAACTGAAAATAGCACAAATAATGTGGGAGACAGTTAAAAATATTTAACTTCTAATGTTATCTAAACTCGTTTTTTTGTACCTGGGTGCTTTTACAAACTTGCCAACAGAACAGACGCTAAGATCACCAGCAGGTAGCTCCTGCTCATGTTTAAATGGGCACAAGCTACAACTCATTCACCTTCTAAGGTGGTCCCTTGAGGCCAGGATTGAGGCACATGTCAGGGCCATAGACAAAGGATTTAAATTCCCAGGATTATCAGTCAGGCATCTTCCAAGTGAACTACAGTGTTCATTTTATGAAGCGTCAGAGATGTTAGCCCCAATTCTGCAGCTGAAAAGCTATGTTACGATAKAATCTTTCCCAAGTTACCCATATGGGAGGCAAGCCATTCTGAATCACACAAAAGTGGTTTGCCTGCAGGGCACCAATTATTTACTACATGTAGCTTCACATCCAGTAGAAGAATATGCATAATTTACTCATCTCCTTGACGTCTTTTAGGTTGGACAGTGTCTAAGCACAGAGATAAGATAGTGTTCTTATGGGCATTTGCCAGGGGGTGACTGGAGGGGAAAACTCCTCAGTTGTGGAAGATGGGAACTTCAGCCAGAACAGTAAAATAGAGGAACTGGACTTTCTTATGCAATCTATCATGACAGCATTTGGAAAATCCAGTACCACYGCGTGAACATTCTTACAGTAGCAGTCTTGCCATTTTCTCTGTGCACCTTGCACGGACTGTTGTGCCTCCCTTGCTGCCACCTCCAACCACCCCTTAGGCTTATACGCTTTCAGCAGAGGCAGTCTTTCATGCCGGGTTGTTGGATGCACCAGGCAATGCAGATGAACAACAGCATGTAGCAGAAGCAGCTTTCTTAATATAAGACCAGGTCCTGCCTTCACAAGGTTACATTTTAAGAGAGGGGAAGTGATAAACTGAGAATACAGGAGACCAAAAAAAGAAGTTTATGACCATACCTAGCCACAGCACTACTTAGATGCCAAAAGAGAATAGAGAAGGGACTGAAATAAAAAGCACACGAGGAATCCTCAACAGAGAGAGAAGGGTTTAGATGAAGAGTAGCTTGGACAAACATCACAAGAAACATACATGCTAGGGAACAATCCTGCATTGGSATGCATCAGTGAAACAGCCCCCTGCCTTTTAATACCAGTTTATATTTACTCTCACATTCAAGCAGCCCAGAACTGAAAATCAAAAATGGCAAAGCAGTAACAACTATAGGGCTTTTTTCTGACAGAGTTCTTCAGACTTTGTCAGGAAACATGCTGCACACCTCCTTGATTTAAAAAATTCTGGTGTGAGGTAATGACAGAGGAGAGAAATAAAGAAAAAAATTATGTTTCACATCAAAGCCTTAATACGTGAACATGACAGAGAATATCAATGTATTCTCTTCTGTCAGTGCATCACTACTAYAGTTAAGTGAAAAGACAAGTGCCAAGCTGTATTTCAGTTACATAAACTGAGTATTTCCACTGAAGATTACATTTGAGTATATAAAACAACAATAAAATACCGAAGAAATAAAATCATATATAAGCAGAATCTTACTCATCAGCTCCAATCGTGAGAATAAATTTCAAAATAGTAAAGTATGCAAGCTGTTGAATGCAGATGTACAAAGGCTGTTGTTACCTAGCAGGTCTTGCCGAGATCTGATTTAGGGCACTTCACGAGTGCCAAAAAGTAACATGAAGTTCTCCCAATGGACTGTGAGAAACATGCTGCCACCCTCCCTGGCCCTGCTCCTGGGATGAGGAGCAGACTTCTCTTGTTGTACTCCTAAAATACAGCTCTGCATAAAATACASCACTTGCATAAAAGAATACCTCCTAAAAAAATACAAGTAATTTTCAAAGAGCGACAGTTCTCAATCACGCAAAGTGCCACACAGAGAAAAAAGCACTCCCCCYCCAAATTTTTTTGTGTATTACCCTTGGGAATAATCCTGTTACCATCATCTTTATGTCTTTCAACACAAAAACACTGCTAAACCCCACAGCAAATGATGTTTTCCTATTATCATATCCATTCATGCTTACATAATATCTAAGACATCCCCATTATCTTATGAACTCTATCATCATGATGGCATTTATCATTATTGACTACTGTAGCTGAAGCTGCAAAATGGTTTCAATAACGTTTTCACTCATTCAAAAACTCTTTTCTGTATGTAGGTTTTCCATTGTAAATTCAATCATGAATATGCATGATTTCCCTTGTTCGCATGCTGTGTGAGGCTAAGACCTTTGGATGGCTGTGTGCAGACCTAGACAGACTTAAGTGTCAGCAGAGATTAAAGCTAGTCCCCAGCTAATATTCACATTACCCTCTTGCTCCTCTCCAAAGATAGAGACACAGAGAGAAAATTAAACATATTCTAGAGTCTCTAATCCTACCAACACTTTAAGCACTTTATTGTATGCTCAGCTTTAGAAAGAGAGCTTCTAAAGTTTCCATAGTTACTACAAATAAGAGCATGAGCCTGTTTGTTGTGAAACTGCATAAAAGAAAAGAAATGCAGCAAGCACAGTAGATCTGATTGCGCAGAGTTGTCTAGATTTTTCCAAAAGRACATACTGCACTCTCAAATTAATTAATATTATAGACAAGTGAAGATTACAATATCCTTGTCACAGTGCAGAGGGCATACAAAAGAAAAAAAAAWTTATTTTGCAGGAACTTCATTACTAGACTACCTGTGTTTAGGGAATGAAAGCAAACATTTGCATGCATTTATAGCAACTCTTTTTTAAAACCCTTCAGTACTGTATGCTATGGGATTCCAATGTTATTTTGACTTATACAAACAATAACAAAACTGAATCAACTTGCCYTGTGTTCCATACTTGTGTAACATCTTCATACAGCAATTTAAAATTTATCATCTAAACTCCACTGGGTCATAACTTCAATTGTCAGGGAGGGGGGAATACAGGGAGAAAGGAAGAGAGGTGGAGAAAATGTGCTAGAAATCTGCCCTAAAGGTTGAAAAATTTTACYATCTGGAATCAGCATAAACCATGAAAACCTATGCCACTAAATCCTGTGAAAGTTTTGCCACTGACTGCGAAGGGAACTTTTCACAATTCTCTCGTTTCTTTTCATATGGATTCTGCTACAAGAGGTTGCTAGAGTCAATGCTAGCATTAGCACAATGACTGTTTTATAAGTTTAATGGTGTGTGAATATACAACCGCATACTGTCAGGAGTAGCTAACCAACATCCTATTGCGATGCATGACTGGAGAGGAGGACTTACAAACCATTTCCCAAAGAGAGTATTCCAGCTTTTCATTCTCATATTAGGAGGTCCAATTTGGACTAAATGTTATTGGCAAGTCTATTGCAGCCATAAGGACCTCTATGAATTGTTCTATAAAACAATTTGGATTCTATGGATGAAAGACTGTAGACATAATTATTAATGAGGTTTGAATCTGACAAGGTAGATAYTCAGCAATGCATAAGTAATGTTGAAAGTATGGTTCTTGGAAAAGGCAAGTAGTAAGTTTTAGAAGTCAAGTATTATCATTAACTAATGCAGGATACTGAAGAGTGGTGACAAGGATAATGAAATACGTACATCTGTTTTCTGAAGTCGCTGTGATATTTATTAATACTGAGGAATTTCTAAATATAACATCCTTGGTGGAGAGTTTGATTTATTACATAGTGTAGATATTTTTTTTTTTTAGTTAGACCATTTCCTGCACTACAGTTGATTTTCAATAATTAAATGATTACTTAGGAAACTCTCTTCCTTAAGAGTAATTTGGCCTAGTGAGAAAAAGAGGACAGTGTTTGTCAAATTCTATTACCTCATTTAAATCAGATTTTTGAYTATTTAAATATTAACTTCATTTTAATCAAATACAGGAAGAGATACAAAACCTTACCGAGAAAGACAACCCACATGTGTTGGAACCCTAGTCAAATGGGTTGTTTATGCAACAGCTAAAGCCACCCAACTTCTCTAAGAGCTTTTCTGGAACAGGYCTATAGGGCTAAAAACCAGAGATAATGAAAATACAATTCTTGTTAATTATACTTCTTTCTGGTCTTCAACAAGTAATCCAATTACCACTAAAACTTCTGTAGACAGGAATGAAATACTGAAGTGTCACGTTAGAAGAATCACTTCCACTTACAGACCTGACTGGACCACACTGAAAAGACATAAACCATTTCCCCTTCAAGTCTTTCAGTCCTTTTAAGTACTTTTGTTTCACAGCAACTTGAAAATAATTCTTTTCACCATTAAAAGAGGTCTCTAGACAGCTACCACAACTGTTAATCACAATTCAGATCAATGTGTCGTGATTGACCACACGTAGTAGACAGTCAGGATTTTGGTCCCTCACAGTCAGCCAAATTGCTTACAAAGCTCTACAAGTTTCTTCCTGTTGGGGGTTTTAGTAGTTTTATGAAGTCCTAGAAGCTGTATARAATGATAGCAATTCCTTACAACTCCTCCTTTACCTTTTTTACATAACTTTTACTTCTGTTTAAGATGTTACCAAAAATGTAATCACAGAAAACATAAAGAATTAAAGGTTTGTCTTAATTTATTTACTTATTTTAAAGAAGCAAATTCATACTTTTAGAATTAGTATTTTGGATTTTATTTACTCCCAACATTAAATTATCAGCATCAGAAAACTTCAGAAATTCAGCCTACACAAACTTAAAATACTCTGCCTTGAAGTTGGAATAAAAAGGTCTAAAATATTTCGGTTGCCCGTATTTTTGTTTATTCCGTATCAGTTATTATCATCTATTATTGCAGTCACCACATTCTGGGTTTAAATGCTAGAAACAAGCAGTGTCATATCAGATKGGAATGTTCTTCCTTCCCCTGCTTGACCTGGCTCTTGCAGAGCWGACACAGCACAACTGCTCTGACCTAGAAGCCTCCAAGGTGGAGAGGCACCATTGGATGCTGGAAGAGGCATTTATTTCTGATCACGCTTTTTAGGGAGAAAATTTGTAACACTGGTGAACCTAAAGCAGAGGTTCATTTCTGCTACAGGTAACTCTCACCTGGTCCAAGAGATCAGTAGGAGGGTTGGACCATCCACCACCAAACAAGCTTCAATCTCCACCACTACGTGGCAGCAAAGCTTCACTGGACATACAAGATGCCTGCAGCCAGCCCTTTCCTACTCCTTACTGGGACAGGAAGACCAAGGTGGGCTGCTGATGCTTACTGCAAGCACCCCCTATACAAATTTACCTCCACAAAATATTTTGGTAAAGACAGAAAGCCTATCCCCAAAAACCTGAACTGGGGTTTGCAGCTCGAATTCCGCTCTGTAGAAGAACATTGCTTTGCCAGAGAAAGATCTCAAATGATACCATCTCAGAATAGACAAACGGGCAAAATTAGTTCAAAGTAATCAAAATAGTTTCAACACTAAGGCAACATTCTCTGTAACTCACAGCCTACAGAAATTAGGAAACATCCATACATTTAATTGTACATTAAATATTTTTTTCCAGTCCCCATGCCTTCACTAACCTCCCACACCTCTCTTCTTCTAGCAGACAAACACCATCTTTCTGGCTACCTGTATTCATACCAGTCTCTGAACATCCTACCTATCATCTGTAATGATGAATCCRTTTCTTAAAGTGTGCCTTGTGGGATACAGGTTTCTTTAAAATGGGACTGATATCTTCTGTATAATCAGACAGGCATGTTATATCTCATGTATAACTTTCAGTGAAGGTTCACCCATTTAGGTATCTATGGCCAACAAATATACTTTAAGACCAGAATGGACGATTGTACCTCTTTTGCCCAACAGTTCTACACAGAACACAGATGACCAAAGGTAAATCAGTCTTGAAATCAAGCCTCTCAGTTCTGTTTCATGTACAACATATTTTCACACCTTTTTGTGAAAGACATCCAATCTTGACTGGGAGATTTCACTGTGTCCCTAAATAAACTGTTCCAGTGGGTAAATATTTCGTTCATTACAGCCTGTGACTTATTTCTGGTTTAGATTTGTTTAGAATTGTTTCCACACACTGATTTTCATTACAGATTAAAAAAAATAAATTCACAGATCATAATAAGGCACTCAGCATCTTTTGCATGAACTAAAGAGAGAAACTGAGGGAGATATTCCAAGGTTTGTGTAATTCTTGTACCTCTTCCCTCCATTTGTATTTTTCAGCACCCGTTTTAAAGCACAGGCACCAGAGCTATGTAACAAATTCTGTCAAAGTTCGCTATATGGCTGATTACAGATGCAACGCAGTTGCCTGCTCCTTCTGGCCATTAATAATTCAGAAAAATTGAAAAACAAAAGCTTACAACATTCAGCTGCCCTCTCACTCCCAGCTACACTCCTGCAAGAAGAGGCCAAGCTCTTTCTCCAGGTTATTCAGAAACACATTTTCAGCACTGTCCAATTCTGACACCCAGACCCAAATCACGAAGCTCATTCTTAGTTCCAAGGCTTGACTGCTTTTAACTACACACTCACTTCAGTGACGTCCAGCTAAATGCTACACAATATTCATTAAAGTATTGTTTACTGCTTCAGCAATTTGGGTTACTAAGACATGTCTTACGTAGAGCAATGTGGGGATTTTTCTCCCCAGATCACTAGTATTTCCAGGTTAACAGATTACACAAGACACCACTGAACAGTATTATACACCCAGATTGCTATTAGTCTTTAATGCCTGCCAGCTAAACAACATTTAATCCATATTCTATGTGCCTCCTTTCATGCTCTGTGGGCCTTAAAAGCACAGTGCCAACACACCTTAGTATGCTATGAAATTAAACACAAAATTTCAGTCAAGTACTCTAGAGCTACAAAAGCCATAGTACATGTTTAGCTATGTCAGGCTATTTTTATTATAGTGTCTCTTATGCCAAAACTTACAGAACTTTTAAAAAAAAAATTAAGCCATAACCTCTAGTTTGTTTTACTTTTTCCTATACTCAGACTTGTAATACTAGCTTAAAACCATGAATATGACACATTCATTTTTGCTGCTTAGACTGCCAATTTTTTTTAAATTATGACTTACATTTTTAATAGAAACCCATAATTTATGAGTAACTATAAATCATCTGGTTTTAAAACAGAAAGAATCACACTCTTGATCAATCTCAAGCTAATGCTCCACAGTTACAATATTCTGTTCTTGCAGTCCCTTCTATTACACTAATCCCATTTTAAGAATTCATGACAACTAAATCTGTTAGTTATCTAYAAGAGGTACCAGCGAGTTAGCAGGTTGTAACATTAAACAGAAAAACCTTCAATTGCTGCTACCTAACTGTTAAAAATGCCTTAGCTTATCTTCTTTTCCCAGGTACAGAAAAAAATGCAAAATTCCATTAAGTTGAAACTCATGTATCAAATTACTATTAAAACCTACCGCAAACATTGAGATGTAAAGCACTAAAGCATAGGGGGATGGTAACTGTGTTCACAAACTGATTAAATATCAGGCAGACTGTAGTCATTTTAAATTTCCTTGGACATGTAAAGAAAAAAGATCCACCTACACCCAGAAATATATTMATGTGCATTTATATGCATACGTATAAACAGCTTTTCTAAAACGCTTTAAAATGGACATTACAGAAGTCAAATAAAACTCTCAAAAATTTGGCACTGGACTCAAAAACCCAACCTACTTAATAGCTGAGATGTGGTCAAGCTAATTATAATTTATCATTCTAAGGTAGATGACAAGATAAGCTGACTCACAATTTGGACAGAAGCTCTTTTTCTATTTATAATCTCTGGAGATTAATCTATTTATATAGATTCAACAAGGATCTGTATGCCATCTTATCTATCAGCATTGTACTTGAGGATTTTATTGATTCAGGGTCTCTGAATAACTTATGTGGCATAACTCCCACCCCAGCTGCTTTTGGTAGTTTCAAACGTCACTTTATGACAAATAATCAAAAAAATGAAGGTAAATGAAGCTCCAGTTCTAGTCTTATAGACACCAGATGATGTCCAGCGTCCATCCAAAAATAACAACGGTTAAATAAATGGGMGTTTTGAACGATGCAACTAAATTATAACCAATTAAGGTTTTTCTCCCACGTTTTGCAAAATAGCCATTAGCCRCAATTATATCTGCTACAATTTCAGGAAATGGTTGCACCTCCTTGAAGAAATCTCAGAACACCAAGAGACAAGAAGAAATCAACAAGGTCAGYGGAATGGACTGCAAATATATCCTTAGTGAGAAAGGAAAGGTTTTGGAAACCATTTCAGAAATAGAAAGAACAAAGTCTACACAGAGATCTGGGGAAGTGAGGGAAAATGATTTAAGGATCAGGAAGGAGCTACATAGGACAATGCATTCACCAGCTGAAGTTACAGATTGTTTTAATAATAGTGACCGAAAATAGGACAACAGAAAAATGCCAGAATAAAGATATTATGCAAAGCATTGGCCATATGACATCTGAATATTCTTTGGAGGCATGCAAGAAACAATGTCAAGAAGACAGACTGAAATATGATAAGGCGGTTGTAGGAGGCATTCCATTCTCAACAATATTTCTGAACCACTCCTAGCTTTATTTAAAAAAAAACAAAAACCTTTGGGTCTCAAATTTCTAGTGCTCCGTCTCAGCCCAGAGGGGAATTTTTCAAAAGAAAGTCTACAGAAAAATCAAGCAAGCTGTTTGAGCTATAAAAGCAGTGAAATATTATATTTTCTCAGTTTCTTTTTTTTTTTGGTGCTCCTGGTAACTAAAGATCTGCTTTCTTTCAAGAATTCAAGCCTGTCATGGGTTTAAATCCACCAAGAGGATTAGGGCAGAGGACAAATATGACAATATTTGGTTTAGAAATAGAGTTATTAACTTTAATTCCTCACTTCTACATGCATGAGTTGGTGCCTACTCTTCTCAAGGGATTAGAAATATTATAATGTAACATTTGAAAGAGCCTTCTTGTATTTTGTATACCTCTGTTAAACTTTCTCCAGCTCYAAGAGGGACCCTGTACATCACACAGGTTTCTTACTGATAGTAATTGTCACTTATTGGACCTGGGTAGAAGTGAGATACTGAAGAACAGACTTCATATTTACATATCTGCAAGTCTGCTTTAGTAATTTATATACTCTCTTATATATAAGAAAATTAATACTCCCCTCCCCCACCATGAACTCTGAATTTCAGTATTTTAATCATCCTGCAGATGCACTAAACAAATTGCATCCCAAAATTATGGAATCAGCAACCTGAAATATATCATTAGGAATTATAACTYTGTTAAATTTCCAAACACAAAATTTAATCTGTGGTCATTTCTGGAAGAAAAAAAAAAAAAAGGACAGTGCTTTCATTTTCCAGAGCATCTTTTCCTGTACTGAACACTGCATTCCTCCTGTGGTCTTAAGTCTTTTTCACGTTAAGGAGAACTTTGCATTTGACAAGAGAAAATTTGTTCTTGGGGGACAGTGTGGATTACTGATATAGCTAGTAGATGTAGAACATCTCACAAGAAAACTTCACATTTTTGTTTTCATTCTAAAGTAAACATTTTACTACAACAAACATTTCAGAAGTGCAGTCTGAGTCAGAAACTAAATCTACCAAATATGATTAATCCTGACGTGGTAGGTTTTTTTCTTGGTTCTTCACCTTTAGGTGAGTTCTGTTCCAAAGAGTTTGCAACATACAGAAAAGATAAACAATGGGTTAAGACATGGAAGTTGTATTATACCAGCTCTTCAGATGTAAAGCCAATGTCAGGAGTGATTTAAAATAGGATTAGGTTACACGAATGCCTCCTGTACCCTTTTCAACAGGCACTATGCACCTAGTTCCTCCCCCTTCAGAGTTTTACAATAATCCCACTTYGGAGACTTTACTCAACAGCATATAGAAAAATCCTACTTAGAATGAAATCCAGACCATTTAATTAATGGACCTCTTTAGTCTATTAATGCTTCTGTAAGAACACCACCGGTTACTTCCAGTGCTTCTTTCAAGAGTATGAAGACGATCTGATGCATAGCGACAGAAACAGACACTGGTGGGCAGATGACCTTCCCAAGTAAAACCCAAAACAGTGTTTGGGAATAGCTGTGTTCTTCCCCCTTCACCATGAGAAATAACAAGAAGGTTGAAGACTCTTGGGAATCATTTAGGAAACTGGCCCACCACTGCAGCTAAAAAAAACCCCTTATCATACAACGTTGAGGGATCGCCTCGTGAGCCACACAGACCCCTGGGCTCCATTAGTATCTAACAAAATACAGCTATGAAGAATTCACAGCAACCTGCAGGAACAGGATAGGATTTGGTCTGCTGAATAAGGTGAAAGAAATAAGCCCTTCTCAGAGACTGTTCTTGCTCAATGAATAACCACGCTTGTACCTGTTCCAGTTTCTAGTCTGACCAGTTCATCTGAATATAATTGTAAGATAGAGAAGGAGCTAAGGTTTGCGCAGATGCCACAAACCAGAAATCCTCCACTCTCTCCAGGGTTTTAGAGAAGAATTCTCAGCACGTAGGAGTTGAATTGGACTGAACTGGAGTATGGCAACATAGTGATTTCTTCTTGCTTGACCATTTTTTTCATTCTAGTTCCACCTATGGCAGTTGGTTGCCACTCAGTTGATATTTTGTGTTGTCTTTGGCACTAGGAACCTAAAGGTTCAGGCCAACAAATTTCTGTTCTTTACCTGTGCTGACAAGTCCCATTCTTCCACTGCCATCCTCAACCACTGCTGGGCCACTAAAAGCTTACTATCTATCTTTTTGTTAAAGTCATAGTGACAATCAGTACTGGTTTAGTGCATTTAGAAAATATGATTCTAATAGTGCTCTGTGTCCGAGGATAAGGGTTGCAGCAGCAGCAACCTGTGATAATGCAAAACTTTAGCCATCTACCAAAGAATACACTTCCATTCAGCCCAGGTAGACTTTGGACTTACTTGTGCAGCAAGGCAAGTGTCAATGGGATGAGGAAAAGGGTAATTTCTTCCAAGTRGGCAGAACTTGACTGGGCATGAGAAGGTCATTACTGTTTTCCTCAGTAGTCTAGGTCCTTTGCACTGACCATATCCACTGAAATAACATGATTTTATGTATGCTTATGAAAATACAGAATCAAATAGGTCACCTCAAACTACTAAATGCATTGGCAGTGCCTAAAGTGAGCTTTCCAAAGAAAGGCAACCATTACTGATGTAACATTATGCTATATTTTCTTGCCATTTTCTGGCCATGAGATAGCCACATTTACGTGAAAATGCTCAACTGTATGATGGTTTACTCTAAAAAGTCAACTCACACTCCTATTTTTGCTTTCTACTGGCTTCTATTCAGATGTGAGGCTTTTTTACAGTATGTGGCCTGTTTTAGGTTGCACTCTGTAACTTAGAAATCAAATGTCTGTCAGCTCCCCCAAAAGTCTTTGCTGGCATCTCACAAAAACAAACTGCCATTGTTGTAGACCATAGCAACTTGATTTCTTCTAGCTTTAGCCAGAAGTTTCACGAACCACAATTATACTTGCTGCTGCCATGAAGTCAAAAGTGTTTTCAATCTACCTCTCAGATGACTTTCAGACAGAATATAATAGAAGAAGCTTAGGGAAGGAGTAGCTGAGAATTAACTTACATTTTCTACATTTTCATCCATTATTCAAACTAAGGGGCCTATGTATGGATATCCACAGCAACCACAGGTTTTCCTTTCACAAATGCTGAAAATTCTTACTCCTAAAACATAGCCAGCTGGGTGTTTACTCATATATATAAACATATACATGTGTGTGTACATGCACACACACACTACAAAGCAGGGTATTTTTTCAAGTATGACTGCACTTTCGGATAACAGAAAAACATGCGTGATTAGGGGTTAATATAGTACGGACACTTACATACGGTCATTCTAATTAAATTCAGACATTCACAAAATCAATTTATCAAGAGACCTACTATAAGAATCTCAAAAGGGTAAGATTGGCAAGCATCCTGACAAAACAAGAATATTCCATCTTCAAAACTGCATTTCATGTCCGATTTTCAAGTTTTACCAGTTTAACTAACAGCTATTACATTGTAGTACTTTGGATAATATGTTTTTTCCTAAAATAGTATGAATATTAAGGACAGCCATTAAATTTAAAAAAAAAAAAAAAAAAAAAAAAAAGAAAAAAAAAGGCACATCTTTGTGTGTTACTCATGAGCCTAAATGTTAGGAAGGAGCAAATAAACAGACAACTTAGTTAAGGTAAACTGAAAAGTCTTTAATAATAAATGGGTTAGTTTATTTAAAGTCTTTCATAAGCACCTTTTTTGTATGATTAGGGTCAATAGTCTTTTGATCAGAATGGGCTGGCCTCCCTCCTCATGTTTGCCTTAAGCAAGTGGAATCTGTAAAAGGTCAGAAATGAAGCTGGAAGGAGCAAGCAGAGTTTAGGATGAGGTAAAAGACAGGAACAAAAAGAAGGGCTCTTGTCTGATGCTAGAGCCTGTCAGAGATGAGGAAGATGGTGGCTCAGAGAGCAAAATAGAAGATATTTTAATTTAGAACACCTTTTCAACCCAAATAACCCGAAAAGCAGGATCTGGAGTAAATTTTTTTACTGGTATTACCCAGATAGGCATCTTCACCCCACTCTGCTATTCTGTGGCAAGTTTAATTTATTTGTTTTTAAACACAGGTTACGTAAGTAAAGCACAACACTCAAAACTTTTCAGAAGCAGAACAAGAAACTGAATTTTCAAAACCAAATGTTTATCACATGAAAGAGCCTCTCCTTAATCTAAAGGCAAACAAGTCCACTTGTATTTTGAAACACCCTTTTTTCTTTTGAATACAGAAGGACAGTTATGAGTAGGATACAGCCAATTCAAGATGGAAGATTTAAAGGGTATAGAAAAAGTTAAAGTGACATTCAACCTTCTCTGAAGTTTAACTCTTCAGACCCCAAGGTCTATAATAAACTGCATCTCCACAGTCTCATTCTACTTACCTTTTTCCCTGTGCTAAAAGCCTGACAGCTAACAGTTAAAAATCTGGCATCTTTCAGCATTTCTCCATTGAATTTACTTGGATCCATGGAAAGTTACAGTAGCTGAAAATTTAAAATACCAATTCAAATAATCTTTGCCAGAAGTACAGAAAATTTATTCTTAACTGTCCATAATCATCTTCATGCCTGTTACTAATGAGGTTTTTTTGTTGCTTTTACTCATTAAATATCCTGAAGGAAAAAATACTATTTGTTAGTATAAATGTAAAAGATACAAGTCTGTCTGAGATGTAATTAGACAAGATAACAGTTCTCCTAAACTGGGCACTGAAAGATGAATTCAAAGCTAAAAAGCTAAAGCAATGCCAACATGTCAGTTGAACTTCAGCTAACAATCTCAAAAACTATGAACCTCCTGATACTTATACACACATTACAGAACTGTTCAGGATCTCAAAGGATGCAATTTTAAGGTAATGACAGGTTTACAAAGGAATTTATTTTAGGGTAAGAGCAGACCCATTTCCTCTTTCAGTACGCTTCCATACGCTACAAATAGAAAGATTTATCAAAGGATTTCTCCTCTCAAAGGTAATAAAGAACTCTTTTAACATCTAACATGGCAGTCCAGCTTCTCCTGATGAATTGCATACTTTAGGGAAATTATTTTTTTTTCCGTCCAGAAAAAAAATCCCATCACTTTTACCACAAAAGTTACATTTTTCTTTGGAAGATTTTGTATGTGTAATTTGGAGGCAGAACTTAGTTACTAAAATGTAGAAAATCAGTATATCAACTCTGTTTTCAGTAGAAAACATAACAACATCTTAACTGTAGAGCTTGGGTGTCTCCAAAACAGATAAAGCTCAAACAAAAATGTGCATCTACAAAGACTTTACTAAAAAATCTAAGAAGTTCTTATATAAAAAGAATCTGGATGAAACTTTTTCCAGTCAGCTTTATCCAAGGAGAAATCCAAGTAACACTGCCTGAAACCACAAAAACAGGCATTAGAAACAAGAATGTAAAGAGAAGTTTCTGGACATGACTCCCCAGAGGAACYCTGGCTGAAGAGCTGCACCGAGCTGTCCCTCGCAGCCTTCTACGTCACCTTGGCAAACTGCAGCACCACTGAGTGATCATATTCAAATTTCGGCAACTCTCTCAACACCTAGCTGAAGAGCTGCCTAAATATTTCCTTTTAATTAATCTTCCTTGAAAAGAGACGAAACATATTCAACTCTGGATCACAAAGTTACAACGCAGGCAATGTTAGGATATTTCAATTTTAAGCAAGCAGGCTTTCAAATCTTAGTGAGAGCATTGCTCTGGTTTATAAGCATCACAAAATGGATTTGTGCCAGACAGGACTGGGTGCACAGAGGCAATGTCATGCAGTGGAGTCAGGCACATACATGCTTCTAGAGGACTTGGTTTGTGGTGTCTAGAAGTAGCAGAATATGCTGCAAAGCAGATGAAAGTAGAGACAGATACAAACTGCAAACTCCTCTTCTGCTTCCCTGCATAAGGCATGCCGAGAACGCAGCATATGAGGAATGTTAGAGGCAGGAGAGAAGCAGGGGAGGATTAACTTCATATAGCACAAGAGCACCTGGAATAGCTCTAGGTCAGAATGACAAACAGAGCAGTAGCCAGAAGCTGTGGTCCAAAAGCTGACGCAGCAAACTTCATCACAGCAGGTTGGTCCCCCCTCTGCCCAAGTGCTACTACTCTTTATATACCTGAATACTGTACACTATGGATCAGTGTTGAAAGCTCATATTAAGAGGTGCCTAGTAAGTCTTTAAAACCAAGTAAGCAAAGTTTTTATCTTCTGGTAAGAAGTTTATAGTTCAACCATAAAACGTCAGCCTGTATCAAAAGGTTTAAGAAGTTCCACATCGCCCAAAATGCAGTAAAGGCTCCCATGGTATTTTATTTTCATTTCATTCAAGATCGTAAATTACAACTCTGCCCTTTGAAGGCCTCAAACTTTATCCTCTTTTACTAACAGCTAAAATGAAGGATTAATCCTAGAAAAAAGTTCTGAAAGTTGTTGCACAGCTGGGCTTTCCAGCAAAGGAAGAGTAACTCGGGATCAAAACTCCTTACTAGGTTTTCTCAGGGCTGCGATTCTGCTTAGGGAAAGGTAACTTTCCCTGCCCTTCCCATCACATCCAGCAGTACCCCTTACCAGAATTGGACCGTGGAAGTACAACTCTGCTACTCGTTACACTGTCAAAAGACACACTGTCAGGTCTCCAACTACAGGAATAGTGATGAATGTAAAAACCTTGCATATAAAGCAACGAAGTGAATAACTCACAAGATACTTAACAGCCATTGCTCCCCCATCCAGCTTGTTAACATTTTGCTATCACCTGTCCCTATATTATTTCATCCTTTTAAGATATATTTATATGTAGATGAAGTTCTACAGCACACAATTATGAGAATATGTAACGTTTTCACAACTTTTTTTTGTTTTTAAGATACTTTAACAAGTGAGCTTTTTCTGACAAATTAATTTAAAAAAACCTGTTTCATGTGTTCAGTATAAGAAAGTTGACATTACTCTAGACAGAAGACACATTTGACTTCCAGATGCGCTTATCAGAAACTTACAAGGAGCTAATGATTAGATGACAGAAAATAACAGCTCACCCACCGAACACACCAGTGGGATTGCTATGCAGTTCATGAAGAGAGGGATAAGTCTGCTTAACAACTGTTTATCTTCAATATAAAGTTATTTCCCTCTAAGAGCAATCTAACTTGAAAAGTCTCTGCTCTTAAACCCCAGGAAAAAAAATCCCAAATATGAAGCACAATGCCATTTATATTAAAATCTCCCCAACATTTCAGTAATCTGCATCATTAATTCTCTCAATTACACACATTTTCATTACAGCTTGCTAGCCTTGTCTCTGTGCTTAGAATAAGTTCTCCAGTCAGATTTAATAAGCGTACAGAATTGATGGGGTACTTATTTCAGTCTACTGAATAGATTTCAATTGAAGCAAAAGCTCCAAGATCTGATGAAATGACCAAAGTTTGCTCTCTGAATTGACATTTGTAAACAAATAATATTTATTATTTTAGGAAACAGAATATAACCACAGTTCAAYTTACTTAGAATCCATTTAATGAAARCATATTTATGAGTTTGCTCACTTCTGAACCAAACGTTTAAATACAACCTAGAAACTCATGAGGCCAGTTAGACTTAGGTACCAAGTGAAAGCACTGCTGGCATAAATATATTAAACCCCCACACCTTTTCTTATGAGTCATATTCAGTAATTAGAATTCTTTTGTAAAGGATACAAGGATTGTTGTCATCAATGCTGCAGTTGTCCAGGATCAAGGAGATGCCATCTAACTCATAAACCTAAATAAAACCAAAAGTTTAATTTAATACATGTCTCAACAATACAAACGAAGTTTCATGCAAGAAATACATAAAAACATAACAGGGATGTTTGTTTCATCGAAAATATTAAACATGTTAACATAAATTGCAGAGTAAATCTGGTATTATCAGCAGTAAGTATCACAAAATAGTAACACAAGCAGATATTAATTTCACATTCTTCCTTCATTTAGCATGTGTTTGACTGAGGCATTTTCTATGTCATGTTTATGACACTAAGCCAGAAAAGCTATGCTTATTGACAGCTCATGCTTGCTTCCAGAAGCAAGAACCACGAAAAACTACTGAGTGAAAAAAATAGGGGGGAAAAAAAAAAGTTGAAAAATACATATACACATGCACACAAGTTAGCATGGGGCCACGTGTCTTCTCTATCTATGCAGCCTTCAAAAGCAGTGTGTTACCTGTATGTACCTAAGCACAAATTCTTTATATCAAGTAAGAGCCACTGACTTTTTTCCTTTGATAAGGTGTTCATTATGTTATTAGCAAACCAGCAAAGATGACGTCTGTAATTTTTTATTTTCTATATATACATACACATGTGAATTCACAAATGACACTAATACATTTGTGTGTGTGGATGAGATAATAATGTATAATCCTAACAGACTCATACATACATACACACCCGCACTACCAAGAACTCAGGACACGCTGACAATAAATATGTAACATAATTATCTTCAGAACAGTATATTCCGTAAGAAATTTATCTAGACTTCTAAGGTACATGGTATAACACCATACATCATCATGCATACTTATAGCTTTAGAAAGTGTTACTTATTTAAATGAAAAYCTGTTCTAAATTAGCTGCAAAATTTCAGTCTTGGAAATACCTTCTTAAGATATGTAAGTATTTTTTTTAATTACAAAAGTAGTTTTAAAAAGACTTGAGAGCATGTTTATATTCTTATACCCATATATTATTTATATTCTTTAAGCCATCCGGACATGGTCCTGGGCACCCTGACCTGCATTTAAGCAGGGGGTTAGACAAGAGGTTCCTCCAAMAGTCCCTTCCAGCCTCAAACATTCTGTGATTCTGTGATAGCCAAACCATACTTGTCCAAATCTTAAATTCTTTAATTCCTTAAAATTTAATTTCAAACCAAGAACTGGCAGGCAAAGGAATTTAGACAGAACATTAATTTAGGTTGTGGCTTGATGATGGGATTCTCTCTTCCATCTTTTTTGTCCAAAATAAGATGCGTGTTTATGTACAGMAAATCACAAAGTTTACACTGCAGGATGGATCAGCTTTCTGAAATGCAAGTTCTATGGTAAGAGAGGAGAGTTAGTAGGAGGAGAGTTAGACGTGAAATCCAAATCCAAAACAGACTATTGATCAGTAAAACTGAATTCAGAGACAAATCTGAGCATATCCCTTTTACAAGTTCCTTTCCAGATAATCTTATTGCAGAGTCTCAAGCTATAACATGAGAAAGTAACAGAGACAGATATACAAACAGGCAAGGCTTACATGTAAGAAAAGCAAAGACATTGCTAGCTCTTGAGACCTAACTGGCACATCTGTGATAACATGCATAACTACATCTACATGAAACACAGTTAACRCAAGTTTTAAAATATCCATTCTTTCCATAAAATTTTTGTGTGTTTTCCAAAGGTCATGCATCATATGATGTCATACTTCAAAGCTTGAACAAACAGTGACCTTTCTGTAATACAGTACTTGCGCGTGCTTGGGAAACGTTAGTTCTTTGATTTTTACGCTGTAGCCAAACTCTGATATGCCTACAATGTTACCTTTTATTTTCCATCAGTGAAATGCTGAACAGTACAAATTAATCTAGATTAAGTGCTGTCAACTGAAATAAACCATGCAATCTGTTCCAGTTCGATTAAAATGAGACGTTCGGTTAACAGATCAAGTAAGTATTTGGGGAAACTAAAATTTCAATTAAAATCCACACATGCTTCAAAAAGTTACTGTGGGAATATAATGAGATGCCTTCAAAGTTAAGTGGGAGCAGAAGCAGCAAGCCACAGCCTTAGCGATACCTTAACGTAAAAACCAGTTGCTAACTGCCACTGYCTTACACACCCACTGAGAGTCTCTTCAACAACATACAATTAAACTGYACATATAATTTGACCAAGTTAGGTATAGTTTTTGTCACCAGTATGCCAGCTTTAGCATGTCACCTGTGACTTACTACACAGTGAAATGAAGCAAGGAAAAGAAACGTTACCATGTACCCACCCAAGACAAATCTATATACTTCTCAGAAGACTCGTGAGGCGAAGAGCTCTGATTCCTGAGCAACCACTGCCAGAGAAATTCCAGTCCATACCAGCTGTTCGTGAACCACCAGTAATCCACCGAAACAGCATTTTATGGTAACCTAAAATCCATGCCAGTGTACTGTAATAATCTGGGCTGTGAAGTGAGCCRGTTCAGTAATTGCTCTGCATGTAGCCAAGCCATTTCTGCAGTGAGAGTGCCACAGATAGTCAAAGGAAGGAAACACTGTCCCGCACCAGCCTGTTCCACTTGCATGCTGAGAGTCTCTCAAATCTTCTCACTCTCATCTGCCTGTAATCTCCCACACCGGCATATTTTGTAAATATTGAGAAACCACCACCCTACGTCTCAACCTCTTACACAGATTTACTGGAACTACACTGCCCAATACAAAGAGGTTAGTGAATTTTTCCAACTAATTATTGGCCTCAGAGTTTTTCCTTTGAAGAGAAATGTCTGTGAAATGCACAGTGCAGAGTAAGGCACTGGACCTTCTGCAGGGATCTTCTGCAGGGCTTGGGAAAGGAGCTAATATTGCACAAGCCTCAACTCTCACTTTAACTAAGGTGCACAAATATCCTGGGAAGAAAACATGTAGTGGCTGGCGTGAAACTGGTTGTAATCCATCCAGATTTTGTAAGAAATTAGAGGCAGAAACTAAGGAATAGGACAATTCTGCTGTCTGTCTTCTAAACATAATTGCTTCTATTGGCTCGTGTTACAAAAGATCACTAAACCTATTCTCCATTTACATTACTGACAACATAGCTGACCAATAACATGGAACTGAACTGGACTGTAAAAAACCTATAAGGTTATTTTATTATGAAGAACTACAATGCTTTATTCTGAACTTCACTGAAACAATAAATGAAGCTGCAACATACGTGTAGGCTGAAATCTCAACCACATTTAAGTTAATTACAAAGGTTACTTAAGACAAGTTAAAAATTAAAAACATACAGCTCTGCGCTAGTGATCTCTAGTGCTTCAGTCAAGTCAGTACCCAAAATTTTGCCATAATGTTATTGTGTCAATTTCTGAAGCTGTTTTCTAAAAAGCAGAAAAACGGAACTTCCAGCGTTCAAAGGCAGGTGTCTGCCTCCGCCAATTAAGAAAGATATCTTTCACACAGCTTTATATTGCTGTCCCACTTGTTTTCTGTACTTGCCTTTGAAACATAATGAAGATCGGTRTCGTGCCAGTGACACATTTAAATGTACTACACTTAAAAGAAAATGCCTTCCCCAGTGACAAAGTGACTGCTAGGTTTTTTTCTCTTTCTCTGTATCTGGAATTTAATAATCTTTTTCAATTACTTAAACCAGACACTGAAGAGAAGCCCATGTAGGCAGAGATGCTATATAAATATTAAACAAGAGCCTATGAAGGTGACCAGCCCAGACCATATATGCCCACCGCTCTCACGGCCAAGGAACAATGTAGTGGTTTGGGACATGTCAGTCCTGAGGAAAAAGCTACGCTTTTTCTCTTGATAACCAGTGAAAATATTCAGACCAAAATTAAAGCTTTTATGTTATTTTATAGACTTCACATTTATTGACCAATATATATATAAGGTCACTAGCATAAAGATATCTGCCTGAATACAACTACCTCCGATAATCTCCCAGTATTTTTTTATGAAGTTCACAGAAGTAATTATCATTAACATAATCATTCAAAGCAGAGCCCAGAGAAAGCAGAAATTAACCGTTGAYGTTTTCTTGAATCTCTCCCTCTAGCAGCAATGGAGGCAAGCTCAGGGGTAAGAATGCAAATTCTCCAAGCATGACAGTGCTTGTTGCTGAACAAGAGATCTACATACATGTAGAAAAAAGCAACTACAATCTCCAGGTCCGGCAACTATACAGACAGTAACAGAAAACCTCCAGCAAAAATACTCTCTTCAAAGAATCATTAACACTTCAGGCATTAGAAATATTACCTAGTCAACTAAAAGAATAGTATTATGTAAAAGGTATATTTATGCCTTTAGATAATAACAGCTTGAACGTAACTTGTTCTACCAGAATGCAACTGATTCTCAGTCTCCAATCGATACAGAAGGCAGAATGAGAAATGTGTTTGTTTCAGCCACAGAAATATTTTTATTTCTCAGAAGTTTTGTTTGGTATAACTATAGATAAGCAAAAGGAAATGTGTTTTCACAAATAGAAGTGGACTACTAACAGTATGAGTAATCCATGCTAACACTTGCTCTTCTTTCTACATGTTACTGACAAGTACATTGACATATAGAAAGACAAATTTCTAGTTTAAAAAGTGATTGAGGGGGGGAACACATACTCTAGAAACAAGTCAAAAAATGGGAACAAGCAGGAACCATTTATATGGAAAAATTCCAGATATGACATTCTTTACGGATCACCAGTTTCCTACCAGAGAAAAAGTCTGTCTCCAACCATGTTTAGCTCCAGAGTATTAAATTTCAATTCACATTATGGAACGTAAAAGAAAAAAGTTTTCTGTGAACAACAAAACTGGCAAACTTCACAYATGGACTTGGCTCCTTCACTTCACTCTTTGCAATGCTCCTAGTTCTGTCATACAGTTAAAAGTGTTGAAAAACAGGCAAGTAGCAGCACATGGTTCATAGGTACAGGTGTGCTGATCGGTTGCCAAATGTCCGCCTTAGTTTGCAGTGGATCAGGGACTAAGCTGCCACTACCCAACTTCCCCTCTCAGGAGCACTACTTTGGGTTTCTCATTTACCTATTTGCTGATTCTCATGAGGCAAAAAGTAGGAGTATAACAATATTTCTGATACCCATATTTCTCTGACAAATTTGATTTAAATTGGCTAATGGATATAAAAGCTGGAGGAGGTAAAGTAAGGGAGACGGGGAAGAATAACACAGCCGGAATGGCATGACCACAGAAAACAAAGAATGTATTAAGGCCGCAGAAAACAAACCTATTGACTTTATTTTCTGTTTTCTCTTAGTATCCTAGATTACTGAAATTATTATCTTTAAACATACTTCTCAAGAGCTGAATCATCAAGATATTAACATCCATCTTACATGAAACAACAGCATCCTAAGCTGTATCAACAGGAGCATAGCCAGTAGGATCAAGGGAAGCAATTATTCTCCTTGGTACTCATTAGACTGCAACCTACTCAAGGGGCTGAAACTATGCCATACGAGGAGAGGTTGAGGGAACTTGGTTTTTTTAGCCTGGAGCGGAGAAGGCTTCAGGAGAAACTGATGGCAGCATTCCCATAYCTACAAGAAGCTTACTAAGAAGACAGAGCTGCTCTCCTGACTCGGGTTTACAGTAGTTTAAATAGAGAAAATTTGGTCATAAAAAGAAAACTGAGAAGGTTCTGACTGGATAGAAGGAAAAATTTTTTACTATGAGGATATGGAGCAGGTTGCCCACAGACACTGTGGGCATCTTGGAGGTCTTCATGACTTGTCTAGATAAAGCCCTGAGCAACYGGCTCTGAATTCAGCTTTGAGCAGGAGGTTGGACCAYAGACCTCCCGAAATCCCTTCCTGYCTGAATGACTGTGTGAGTCTAACACTTTTCCATCTCACTCCAACAAAAATGAAAGGGCAAAGTAGTAGTCCATTCTCTTCCTTACATTAGTTCAAGACCAGATTCTTTCTACCCTAATACAACATCTTCTTGGTTATAATGCTGGAAAAAGTTGTCAGAAACAATTTATCAGAGTATGTAACAAACAGAAGGAGTTCTAGAAAAAAACCAGCTTCAAGTAATAAAGTATGGTCTATTATCTACATGCAGAAGGACGAGAAGTAATGGGCCTAACGAACAGAACATTCACATTACACAATCAGAAAGTTTTTAACAGTAATGGTTAGTSAAGCATTGAGTCTCAAAGAGTCCTRGAGCAGTCTACAATATTTCAAGTCTCCACAAGTGACCTGACAAATCTTAACCATGAATACTCTAACCAGTCCTGTTCTGGACAGGTGAATGGTTATGACCCTTTGAGTCCCTTCCGTCTCCAAGTCTGCATGACTTTCTCAGAAAATCATACTAGAATAAATTATGCCAAAGAAAAGTGATCCAATGAAATACACATTGGGGATTTGTTGCCAATCTTTGGTCATCATTAAAGATATATGTTTAAGTCTTATTTCTTCTGAATGTACCACATGAGGAYGACATAATGACTACGTAATGAGAAATACATCCTTCTGGCCCTGCCACCAACCAGGCTGACCAACAGGAGTCAATTTTCCTCGAAGACCTGCTCAACAAGATMGGTAATTAGTAATTAGACATCTGGGCTGAATCCAGCATTTGAGTAACAGAGCAGCCTATTAAGAGTAGAAATATGTCAACTGGTTAGGTTCACAAATTGGCTCCTCTGCACCTATGATGGTACTGAAAAATATTATTTCATTTTGTTCATTTGTGAGTCTCARTTTTAGGGTTTTTTGTTTGTTTTTCCAAGCAGAAGTAGTCACAGGAGACACACAGGAGATTCTACTYCAAAGGACAAAAGAACACTTTAATGCCTTAGTGCTAGTGGATTCCTAGGTCTACTGCAGACTACAGGCACTTTGGCTTAGAATAGAGGCAGCTGTGGCTTGCGGCAATCAAGTCTATTATTGGAGTTCACCACATCCTGCAGATCTACTGAAATACTTGTGGACAGAGGCTCCTTTCTCCAGGACATCACAGCAGACTTGCTTAGCTAGTTTGAGAGCTCCTTGCACCAGCGTGAATGCCTTTGAGAGCTAAGAGAGATCTTTATGTCTATTTCAGTCAAGGCAGTGCTCCCAGAATACTCTTCCACCTACTACACTGTTCAGGTAAGTATGTATTTAACATTTTAATGTTTGAAATTCAGAAATCACGGCAACAAAACTTGTTGCTCCTGCTATATTAATTTCAGATACATTCTCCCTCTTTCCCAGAGAGAGGTGAGGTTTATTTCAACTCTCCCAAAAGAGGTGACCCTTGCCTCTTTCTGGGAGATAAAAAAAAAAATTAAAAAAAAAAAATCTTAGAATCTAAAAGCGGGATTCCTTTGTGATGTCCTAAAACTCTCTGAAGAGAACTGGTTTAGAAGATGAAGGTTTTGGCCTTACTGAGGGGGAAGGGAAGAGAACAGAACAGGAAGGTACCAAGCACACAATGAGGACYGAGCCAAAACAAGCAGAAGCTAGAGTGTCCAGCTACCAGGAGAGGGTAACAAGCCATCTCAGTTGCTGAATAATTTTTTCCACTAGTCTTTCCAAGAGCAAAACACAGGAGTTTCCAGCCATTGAGATGATAATATAAACACTTGAGAATTCAGAATAGGTTCCCGCAAGAGAGAGCAACACAATTGGTTCATCTGTTTTTTAAACAATTCAGCTTTCATCATTCACTTATTTACAGTTCCTGAAACAGAAACCATTTTTCAGTAACAAATAGATGCTGCTATGAGGAGCAGGCTCTTAGCTCTTAGCAGGGTTAGATCTGCTACTTAACATGGATAAAGTAAAGTCCAACACAAGACGCTTGAAACACCCAGTATTTGCTAGTCTGGTCTCTGCCTATCCTGGCAGCAGCAGTAAGAGAAAACAATGGTGCTAAGCACCATCCGGTGCTAAACCCCTGTGCTTTATAGCAGATGAGCTCGTACAAATTTGCATCACCAACAGAGTATATGTTTCTCTACTTCTAGTCACTCATCTTATTCTCAGTCCACTAAAACGAGTAATCAGATGGTCTTAGTTTKCTGATTTTCAAATCATTGTTATAAAAGAGGTTCTCTTAATTTTCTTCTTTCATCAGAACAAAAAAAGAAAGTTAAAAAGGAAATTAAAAGTAAGGATTAGCTATGTGACTAGAACTGGGCTGAAGACACAAGTTATACAAGATCATCAAAATTTCAGAATTGTATTTTGTTCCAAAGCAGAGTGAAAACSGAAGACTTCAAATTACTCCAAAGTTCTGAAAAAACAGAGATAAAGGTTGGGTAAGTCACATGATTCATTTCAGCCATTATAATCACCACTGAAATAGGAAATTCCAAGTCATTCTGGCAAGCTGCCACTGTTTTGGTGGCTATGGTATTTTCTTCTTCCATGTCAAGCTTAACATTTTAAGCATCTCTCAATTAAAATGAGGGACTTTGTTTTGTTGGTTGTGTGTACTGTGTTGGTTTTTTTTTTTTTTTTTTTTGGCATGGGGGGTGTGTTCTTTTCAGTTTCACATTTTATATTATGTTGGCATAGCTTTCCTTCTGGAACAAAATTCCACGCATTCCATAAAACATCCCAATTTTGAAAATCACTGACATTGACAGAAAAACAGATTACCACTGTTTCTGAAGATTTGCTCATTACGGTTCTACACATGATCACACACTCTTCTAGCCAAAAATCAGCACAACAGTCTTGTGACTCTCTATTAACCTCTTGACTCTATTACTCATGCCAACTTCGGTACTTACTTCATTTCTCTCCCAACAGCCTGCACACCTGCTTTGCTACTACCTTCTYTCAATATTCCAGTTGCTCCTTGAAACCCAGTTCAGCCGAAATATCTCTGAAAACCGCCAGCTGTTTACAACTTAGAGTGAGTGGGAATGGAAATGGAGAAAAAGCAATTCAAATTCATAYTCTCTTTTGATGAATACACACCCTCATTAAGGTCACATGTGTCATCACTCTCCCACTTTACTACTGTATTCCAAAATTGCTTCCACTCCCAACATCAGGGATTACAATTCCTCCTCAGAAACTTCTGAACTCAGCAAGCAAAAATAAATGCCGATCAGATGTTCTATGCTCTAATGATGACCTTTGTTGTGTCCAGCACTACTKAGCAATCTCCTTTTATTTCACTTCAAACCAAGGGTTTAAAAAAACTCAACATCAGACATATAAATTCATCTGTGGCAAAGACTGCAACACACAATACTCCAATGATGAAAATAATGTGTAAAGAAAGATCTAGGATGATTTCAAAATGTACAATGATTWGTGCTGGTGATTGCTGCATTTCATGGTAAAATGCTGCAGCAAAAGAGAACAGCATGCCACACTGAACTGCAGCACTCGGGAGTCCACTGACAGACTCAAGACTAAAAGCAAAGTACCACAACCACACAATYGGTGGCAGTTTCCCATAATTCCCCAGAGTTTCCTATTGCAATTATGAAGTGACTTTAGTAGTGATAAAATTTTTTAAGGAACTGTAAATAATAAGTTATTGAGTATATTTTTATCACCCCAAACTTCACAGCCAAGGGGTGGGAGGGGGAATAAAAAAAAGGAGAAAGCTAGTAGGCTTGAAGATTGAAAACAGCTCATAGGCATAATATTAATGGCATTCACTATTCTCTGTTTCCACATTCCCYCGTATGCAGAGCTTCCAAGATTTTAGTGATGGGTCAAAGAACAAACCRTTAATTTTCTAGTATGTGTGTAAAGGATGTGCACTCCATTACRTGTTAAGTATAAAGCTATCCTTGATGATAATTACATTTTTCCCTAGTTTAAAGCATAGTAAAATAACGCAAGTGTTTCAGGAAAGGACTGTAAAATGCCTTTCTAGAACTCTACAGAAATTGTAAATGGTAGACTGTGGGACCCGGCTGACTACTAAAGCCGGAAGACAGTTTAATGGTGTTTGCWGCTTGTGTTTTAAATCACACCGGTCAGGGAAGCCTTCAGAACTCTGCAGCCAGCCATACAACCCCATCACTTCATACTGCAGTAAATAATACTTCTCACTGAGCAATGTCAATTTCACGCTCCATTTTATACGAAATATTACATTTTCCAAGAAACATATAAATAACAGAACTACGGTCCTTTCAAAAGAAAAAAAACCCATCTTGCAATCACAATAATTGCTTTGTTTCAGAACTAAGAGATGTGGTCTCAATTTACTGCAGCGCAATACGTACAGCTTACTGGGGACAGCTTCAAAGGAGGTTAATGCAGGTACAAATCAAGTCTCAAGTTGGGAGGAAAGAAGCTTTAGACRTACACTGTTCTGCTGAGACCGAACAACTTTTCCTTTATGATACCTTCAAGTCACAGAGTATTCTTCATCCGAAATAGAACAGGTGGCACGTCATTTCAAATACAAAGCCGAGCAAGTACGTTTTCTTTCATTTTTCAAAAGTAATTCATTGGCTTCCTTTTTRTTTTATAATCCTGTCCAAAATATCAATCCTGGTCTAAGTACCTCCCTGTAAAGCCCTTTCATTTCTTCCTCCAAGTCATTTTATAAGCAAATTCAGTACAATTTTTATTTATTCAATGCTCAGTACACAAATAAATCCCAACAACCTTCACTGGAACATTCAGGAAAGGTAAGAGAAGGTTGAAGTTTTCAGCTTAACTTCGTAACGAGGACTGGGTCCTCTTTTAAACATGATCAAACACCAAGCTGCTTTCAGTCCTCTTTCACAAGCTCTGTATACTCAGCTATCAGTTTCTGCCCATATTACATAGAAGAACAGTGATTAAAAATCTACCACATTTGCTTCATATGTAGCAATAACAGATTGACTGACAGGTGCTGGGGTTCACATAYTTAAGTTTCTTATGTCTCTTTTTGGTATTGTGTTTTTGTAGAAAGCATCTGCTGCAAAGTAAAACAAATTGTTTTTAAGCAGTGTCAAAAATAAGAAATTACCATAAATTAAGTGATTATAAAATGAACAGAGTAACTGTTGGTTCCGTTTAGCATTGTTTACAAGTCAGACTGAATTTATTTCTTTGTAACTGAAATAATGCCACAAACTACTTCAGCCACATTTTTACTAAGACAACTATAGTCACACATTTTATGAATAAAAAAAAAAATCTTGTGGTTAAGAACTTTGCCTGAAGAAGATACTCTCTTGAAAACTGAGTATCCCAGACAGACTAAATGATTTCTGACATGCTGAAACCGAACATTGAAAGAAAACAGAGGACTTTCATTCACGTATTTAAAAGATTTCATAATACTAATGCAAGAGAAGCTGTGGCATGAGAGGAACACTTTTCTRTGGAAAAAGTGTTCAAATACATTACGGGAGGCTTTATTCAAGTTAACAATCAGTAATATGATGTGTCTGTTCCTCTCACTTTATGGCACCCGCTGAAAAACAACAACTATTTCAACAAATGTTATTTTATAAATTTAATTTTTTAAAAATCAAATTTGGTTTGATTTCTCATCAGCCGTGTCTTATTTAAACCAGTCATTTAATGAGAAGTAGGGATGTACTAATGAAAGTGTTTTGAATTGCCAACCTATTTTGCAGYGGCTAGCAGCACTCTATGCTAATATGAAACCTGGAAAATATCAATGTACGGGAAGATGACAAACCAGCCTCTTCTGTCATTTAAAGAGAAAAAYATTAACCTGAGGTTTGTAAACAGGTAAAGTTGCATTAAAGTGTTATTCTTTATCAGCTTAATTAAATAAGTGGGGGAAAATCCCTGTGCATGCATACTATTCAAGCATTTAATGTTCCTCACAGTGTAGAACAAAAAGGGTTTTACTTTCATTTGGGGTCTTTTTTACAGCTTTTATGCAAACAGAACCAAATCCTCAACAATTCCAGGATTTTGCTAGTAATGGTGTTCCATTCTCAATTGAAAAAGAAATCTGAATGTTGATCCCTTAATGACTGTTCATCATTCTTGATACTTGCAACCCCTTTTGCTAATGTAACTGCAGTTAAAATTAACTGCTAGAGAGTTTTCCCACCAACAATCATTACAAAGTGTGATTCTGGTGGCATAAAGTTTTCATAACTTTTCCATTGTAGTTTTGGAAAGTCCCAAATTGCCAATGGCAAACCACAAAAGGATTCGGAAAGCAAGCCAAATTATACTCTAGGTTACACTAGTGTAATAGTTCACTTGGCCCCTTCCAGCAGTTGTCTACAAACATAGCAATATGTAAGAGCAGAATAAATCCTTCCACCTTACACTACACCTCCATGACAGCTGAGGAAATCAGTTATCAAATGACAGAGTCCACTTGCTTCATAACGCAGCTCAACTGCATTCTGAAATGCCACTGCTGACTCCAAATACCTATGCCCCGGAGCACCCTTTGACAAACAGATAAACACAATACTTAACAAACCCCTCCTGCAGGTTGAGAGCTATCTGTGTTTTGAAAACTATTTTCAAGGAAAACAAACTACTGAAAAAGTTAGGAACTAGAGAATGTCATGAGGTTAACACAGGGGCAGGGAATAGCAGCTTCAAAACCATGTGCTGTAATTCAAGAGATCTGCAAATGAACTAGCAATGAGTCATCAAAGGTTTACCTACACAGAACATCTTGAGGTGGGGGTCTCCATGGCCCAAGCCGATGGGATCCAAGGTCTAATTCCTCTTACTGTGATCAAAATAAGTATAAGAATCATTACAGGAGATGCAGAACATAGGGTGGAAGGAAGGAAAAGAATCATCAACCTCATCTTAGGTGAACACTAATGAATACACTAATGAAGTCTGAAGGCTTCTAATTGCATTAGTAAGAGATGCAGAGCACTGGCTTGCGGTTGCCCTTTCTTGTTGTACTTTTCGGATGGTCCCCGAGGGGCTCATGACAACTAGCACTCCTCTGGACATTCAGGAAGGGTTGGGTATATAGTGTAGGTTATGGGCTCTTCCCAAGGAGAGGTATGGGAAAGGCTGTTCCATAATTTGATTTTGGTGGGGGAAGGTGAAGGAAGAGAAGCCCACAAAGGAGAATTCTGTCATGCGGATGTGAGCTATGCCAAACTCTGCAACTTGCCCTCAAGGCTAGAAATGGCCCCTAACACATTTTACTTGCTGTACCCACTAGGGACTGGCCCAGTCCTCACATGACGTTGACTGTGTTTCTTTGCTGACGATCCAGACTTACAGAAAGTTGAGCAATTGTTCTCTACATTTACCTGAATTTCTAAGAATATGCATTTTCTTTTAATGATTCACCAAGCATAACCTTTGCACAGGATCAGATTCTCTTATTAAGATAAATTTAGCCACCTTGTTGAGATTAAGATCAGCTTTACATTTAGAAAACACAAGAATCCTGATGTTGTGATTTATATGTCTATAAAAGCCATATATTAGTATGCATGATATACAATAACTCAGGTATGCATGCACTAGCACTAAATTTCATGCTGAAAGCTTGCGAATGCCTCAGGCTATTGAGCGAGATGATACATGAAACTATACATAACGAGACTGCATACTAGTTTCTTAATTTACCTCTAAATTACAACTACCAGAGKTTTTTTTGAGTATGTGTGTCTCTAAATGTCTTGCTGTCTGGTAATAACAACTGCAGGTACTACRAAAGGAAAATTCCCAGCTTCTAGCTGAACACATACATCCATGATGATCAGAATTCTAAGTTTTTAAATTTGTAAAGGTGTTGTTCAAACTGTTTTAAAAACTTCCATAATAAATGTATCCTCTCATATGGTCAATTTACGTGGAAATATTATTGTGCAAAACAAGACGTGTATATATACCCTCAGGCACTAAGCCAACTGTTTATAAAATTTTAAATATTCTGTTTAGCTTTATTTATATTGTTATTTCCTTTCTTGCAACAGATTATTAATTTGATTATAGGTCTGTACCCATAAAGTCAAGACTGCASGTTCTAACTGAAAACTAGAAAGAGTTGTGGTTTCAAGACACAGTTTCATCACTCTACATTAAGTATATATATATACACCATGTTATTAAAACTTCATTAAAGGAAACCTACACATGCACAGCAACTCTTCCTAGAAGAAAAAAAGATCTCKTATGAACAGAGCTGGAGGGTACATTTCAGTAGCTGAAACTTGTACCAAAATAAATGCAATCATAAAACATTTTTTAAAAATTCTTAAGATTGAGAAGTCACTATTTTTTATTTTTTATTTTTTTTAAGAACAAAGAGAACTTCTATAGGAGTTTATTAATAAACACTGTTTGCTTTGAAGTTGATTTTCAAAAGGGACAGGTCGACACTTTTATAGAAAAGCCTGCAGGACCAGGTTGACAGTAATGGTGGGTCAGAAGGTGAGAGGAGGCAAAGCGTTGAATCAGAACCTCAATCAGCTGCCACCAGATTGATCGACTGTAAGGGCATTAAAGAATGACATTTTTACTTTTAAAATTAAGAAAGCATTTTTAAGCTTTTTTTCTCAGCAGCTACAAATTCTAAAAGCACTTTCAAAAAATGCATCAAATCGTAAGGTGCTCATGAAATTGTATGACTCAAGAGCTGGAATTACAAGAAGGTACTCCCAACCACCAAATACTCCAAACCGGATTGCAGGTTCCAGAAGAACTGGCAGTAGTGAACGTCCTCTCAAATTGCATCAGCTTCTCATGACTGGAGCTTTGGGGAACAGGCAGAGCTGAGACAACTAAATAGACCTGGTTGGAAAATACCAAGGTAGTGATGTCTAATTAAGTTCAAGGGAACCTAAGTTCGACGCCAGTTCAAGGACACTTGCCAGTTTATTATTAATTTTCACTGAACTGTTTCCATTTTTGTTGCAGACAAAACACTGCCTTTTTTTTTTTTTTTTTTTTCCACTACAATACTGAACAATTGCCTGAAATAACGCTCTTCAAGATTTCCAAAGCCAAATGCACAACCTTAACTTTGCTGGACTGGTGAAAGGATTTTTAGAAAAGTTGGAAACTGTTCTGTGGAAAGTTCCAAGCCCTGAACAGCTCCATGGGTAGGACCCCTCCTTTTCTAAAAAGACAGGAAAAAATTGATTTGGAGGTAAATGTTGCAGTTTACCCTTATTAAAACTCAACAGAAATGTCGCCAACTTCAATATGAATTCACTGAGCTCCTTAATTGTGCTCTAGAACAGTAATTTCTAGACCAAAATCTAAATCCTTCTTACTTTGTCATAGGTAAGATTTAATGCCAAACCAAAGCAGACTGTAATGCTAAAAAAAAAAAAGGCAAGCAACTCAATGCTTAATTTGTGAAGAATACAAAAACTTTTATTTTCTCAAGATGAAGCTAATCCTCATATTAAGTCCAGTTTCAGTATTTCACTTGAATATCAGTCAGACTGTAATAACTTAAAAATATTAAAGCAACCTGAAATATTGCACATATCACCTCAAAAATTACTAGACTGAAATGAAGCACACTGGGTATTTTTATTTTAGAGGCTCAACTATCTAAAATTTTTTTTTACACTTAAAAGCAGCAAAATTGCATTTCTGAAGTCACACAAGCAGAACTCAAAATGAATACTGCAACAGCCTTGGTTATACCCATTCATATTGCAAATAGACCCCTTACACTGACTGTTCTACTCCTCAGGAAACCATCATCAGGGGAATATAATTTCCATGGTTTGTATCATATCTAAATTGCACAGTGGGATACATACATTGTTCAGGACTCGCACATTTTTGGCATTCGTAGTTTTCAAAGTACTGCTGGCTTTCAAAGTAAGATTTTTCAGCCTCTGTAAATTCATATAATTTATGTTCATATGAAATTTTTCATGTTTTCAAGTATCAGTGTTGTTTTTCTTTTTTCCTTTTCACATCATTAAGACTGGTCCATAGCTCATTTTTTAACAAAGTCCATTGAGAGACGCCAAAAGACATCTTGCCACCAATGAAAAAAAGATCTAACAAGGTACATAAAACAACTTATATTATATATATTTTTTTAAATTTAACAATGCAACTTTTTTCCCAGGAATGGAACAAAAGTTATGATTGTTACTCAAGAGATTAATTAGTCTCATATTTGAAAATCTTTTTCAGAGTATATATGAGTAATACAATCTAAACACTGCTTGTGGGAAGATTAGTACAAAATCAAAGATGTACAACGCAATTAGTTTCAACCAAAAATAACACCCCTCTTGTATTTTTTCCAAAGAAGCCCACACACAGCAGTATATTGAGGCAACTGATCAGTTTGTGTGTATGTAYGTATATACATATATGTATGTATGTATTAGAACCATAGCATGGTTTGGGTTGGAAGGGACCTTTCAAAAATCATCTAGTCCAACACYCCTGCAATAAGCAGGAACATCTTTGTTGCTCAAAGCCCCATCCAACCTGACCTTGAACACTTCCAACAACAGGGTATCCACAACTTCTCTGGGCAATCTGTTCCAGTGACTCACCACCCTCACAGTAAACAATTTCTTCATTATGTCCAATCTAAACCTACTCTCTTTCAGCGTAAAACCATTAYTCCTTGTCCTTTCACTACAGGCCCTGGTAAAAAGTCTCTCTCCATCTTTCTTATAAGTCCCCTTTAAGTACTGAAAGGTCACRATAAGGTCTCCCCAGAGCCTCTCTCAGCCTGTCCTCAYAGGAGAGGTGTTCCAGCCCTCTGACCATTTTCATGGCCCCCTCCTCTGGACCCGCTCCCACAGGTCCAAGTCTTGCCTGTGCTGGGGGCCCCAGAGCTGGACGCAGCACTGCAGGGGGGGTCTCACCAGAGCAGAGTACAGGGAAAGAATCACCTCCCTCGACCTGCTGGCCACGCTGCTTTCTCATATATATATTTATATAGTGTATGTACTTACATAGTATATGTACTTATATAGTATATATACTTATATAGTATATGTACACATGGGTGCCTATATATGTATATAAAATATACACATACACACATGCCTATACATATATAAAATTATACACATTACAGATAGTAAACCAGAAAATAGCTAATTTCTAGTGATTGTCAATTTCCCTATTCCCTAGAATTACGGAAAATATTCAATTTCATAAATGAGAACAATGAACAATAAGACAAGAACACCACCTTGACAGAAAGGCTATATTTGCAATTTCAGAAACAAATTGTTACAAGTGTGTGGGTTAGTGCTCAAAGTACATGCGAAACAAAGTAGAGCTCTCTTCTGTACCTCCTCCTCAGATCACTAAGCTTTTACACCTACAGGACATTTATGATAACCCACCAGAATGATTACATATTAGTTATTATATTGAACTTCAATCTTGCTTTATCTTGCAAACAATGAATTCGGTCAAAACCATCCCTTATTTGTGTATCACAACCACCAACAATTTCTATACCTATTTTAGTCATTTGAAACCTGCACACAGACATTTGTTTTCTCTCAATCCTCAGTCAGTGGCAAAAAAGTGCATTTCAGAATTTCAGACTGTGAGGATGCATCTGAAAATTTACTAAGTCAGTCTTGGAGAGGAGGATTGTTTGGGCGTACTATGTTTGTATTATCACTTTTCTTTTCCAAGCAGATACAACCCYGCTAAAGTCCACAGGAGCCTGTTATCAGTGTCTGGAAGGTGGATAAACAGACGTGTAATGCTGTTATCTGTTCAGTTGCGCTCTCTCACGCTAAACGCGTGGGGATCCTCCACCTGAATATACACTGATTATTAGCAAACACTTAATTTTACCCTACTGAGTGATAACCTTATGAGCAAGAAATAAAATCATATTGGAGGCTCAGGTTTCTTCTCTCCTTGGAGAAGAGCTTAGCATCAGGATATGGGGATGGAAGCAACCAGTCTCTGTGGTGTTTTCCAGTGGAAATGCTTGGAGGGAAGATGGAAGGAATCTTGCTATCAGTCTCTAATCAACTAAAGCTTAATACATACAATCAAGCCATCACCTTAGCTTTCGCAAATCTAGCTCATTCTGCATTTCACAAACAGCAGAGGATTAATTCAACATCTTTTTGGTGCTCTGACTTTCAGCACAGAGATCACTTGACATAGTACTTTGATGTTGCTTCCACTGCTACAATATCTAAATATAAGCAGTGCTCCACTCAAGGAACTTAAACTAAAACCCAATTGTTTTTCCAGTGTTTTTACTAGATCTTTGGTCAATGTCCCTTCAAAATCCTTCCAGCAAACCACTTCTGCCATAACAAACYGAACAAGTCTGATTGATTGCAATTATGATGTGTGAGCTTGGAGACATGCAGTCTTAAACATTTAAATGCTCACTAATGAGGCAATTTTTATCTTTGCCACTTCTTTATGGAAATACTGAGTGTTTTTGATTAAAGAATAGAAAATTTTCAGAAAGCACAGTTAATGTGAATTGCCAAAATAAAGATATCAATAGACTGTAAAGGGAATATTATTAAGTCTGTTCTCCCTCAAAACACAGACAGAGGCTCCTCACCATTTATGAAGTCCTTAAACAATGTCAGAACTGAGATATTTTTCTAAAATCTCCTTAGAGATTACAAGAAGTTTTCCTCTCTTCGTGTGTTCTACCACTGCATAGATAAAAGAAGGCATGAAAAGCTAGGGAGGTTTCTTCCAACCATTGGCTGTTGATAGCCAAGAGATTAGATAATCTATAGTTAATACAAAGGATGCAAAAGTGATCACCACTTATTTTTATATTATTGCAGCCCTCTAATATATCAGTGCTCTTCAGAGATTCTGCATTTCAAGCAGAAAAGATAACTGAATGGAATCCTGCAAATAAGAGCTAACAGGCAGAACCTTTGCCTACGCGGACATGTGTACCCTCATTTCCAGTCCCCCTCCCTCCTTCCCACATGCAAATGAACATGCACATGTTTACCTAGGAAGACAATACTTAATACCTAGTCTGTGACAGTGTGCAGTGGAAATCTCTCTTGAATGTCTAGTTGAAAAACAGAAGAGCAAAGTGTGGACATGGTGAATACTGAATGCTAACTGAAACACACTTTGGTGCAATAGTATTTTATTAAACCTTTAGCAATGGGCAAGGAAGGACTTTCATAATATTCTTTTGTAATTCTGCCTCCCCAGAATCACCTATTCTTGTTTATTATTCATTCCTAATAAATATCTCATAAATTAATTTGTCAGAGTTGACATAAGGATTTCCTCAGTTAGCATTAATGCACAGCTGTAGTACACACTCCTCTTAASTTTTAAAGAACATTCTTCACAGGCTACCTGCAGCTCAAATACTAGAACATCATTCCACATTTAACATAAATTCCAAYTGAGTAATTTTTTTTTAGATCTAGTTAATTGCTATTGTCCTGCTGAATACAGATGAAGCGGACAGACAGCTTGAGCAGCCTGCGCTCCACGACAGGCGAGACATTCCTCCCTCCAGAGCTACCCCTCTAAGAGGTCTTCAAGTAGCAGCAAGAGCTCAGCAGCAGAGGGGCAGCTCTCTCCACTCCCTGCTTCCAGCAATTACACTGCCACGGAGAAATCACAGCCCCACTAACCTGTTCAAGGATGCAAAGGAGGAACAGTAAGCATATCACCTGCACAGTCCTAGGTGTTTCTGTCTTTCCATTCCCACTGCCCCCTTGCCCCCAAAGGGTCAGGAAGCCTAGGCAGACAAAAGTGAGGTGTGCGGTTTTTTCCTACTTATATAAGCATGATCTGAAGAGTGTAAATTTACAGCCAGTAATCACAGTCTGTCCCCTCTTGCTGCAGAAATGACAAAACCAAATCAGAATTAGGCTTTTGTCTGCTAAAGAAATGATATACCGTAACAGTAATGTGACATCAGTGTAACAATTCATTTCAGCRAGTATCAAAACAGAACACTCTTTTCCATTCTTTAGTATTTCTCAAGTGTAAAGCACGGCCAACAGATTCAAATTTTAAATACTGCAATACACACCTATAAAAAGGATTTGAAGTGCATAAACTTCTCAAATGCCTAAAGTGAAGATTTTTTGCTACTATTTTTGACTTACAAAGTAGATCAGAAATTAAATTTTTACCAGAGCAAGATAAATCCAGCACATGAACTGTTGGTGTAATTGCTCATTTGGGAGAAAAAAAGAARGCTTTCTTAGCATTGTATCTCATGCTCTTTAATTTTATGTTACTGCTACCACCAGCAAAACACAATAAATGTAGAAAAATCAAGCCATTGCAAAGCCATTTAATGTCCCCATCGGAACTAATTTCCAGGTCTGAAATAGGTATTTTTCCTTTTACAAATCTGAACAATGTAGGAGCTCTACAGAAAACTTTGAAACTTTCAAAGAAAGAGGAAAAGCCAAGCCTCAGTATCCGGACAATTTAATATCAACACTCTCTACAATACGTGAGGTACCCCTTTTTGGTGACATATTTAGAAGCCTGCTAATAAATAAGTGAAAAGAAAACAATCCTGGAGAGGACTGTTTATGTTGGAAATGGTGCACAATTTCACCAGACTCTTTTCCTCTATGACCTAACTGGATTATGACATGCAGGAAAAACCAGGCTTACCACTCAACCAGGTAGACCTTCACTGTCTAACAGAGTACAATTAAAAAAAAAAAAAAAGAAAAAGAAAAAAAAAGGATGGGGATTTCCGCCTCCTTCTCCCTCTCCCCCACGTTCCAGTTCTGCAGCCTTTAAAAATGAGGCTATTCAAGTACTTTGGTTCCCTTTTGGGCATCACCAAACTTCGCTCAAGCATTGCCACACTGAACAGCAAGGAGCAGAATAACGCAGGTCTACAATTTAGAACAAACAGCATCACCCAATGGCAGAAATTCAAAACTGCAGATGACAGTCACTGCAGTTTCCTTTCTCTTCCCAAAGACACAAAGAAAAACAGGAGAAAGGGGGGAAAAAAGACTAAGAAAACCAAATGCTCGGTCTCTATCTGAAGACTAGGTGCTCTGATACGGCCTCACGTGCTTCAACAGGAGTTTTASCAAACAATTTTCAGGGCTGGTAACAGAAGTTATACTGGCTCGAAGGCACGCAGGCAAAGAGAACTGAAGGCTCACGGCTGCTTTCTTGATAAGGCAAAGCCGGGCTGAAGCCTACAAGACATTACACCTCTGCTGAACCTGATGACAGGCTGACACAGGAGTGGAGGGAGTTAAGTAACTGAACCCCACTTCGATGAAACAGAACCTGGACACCAGACTTCTGTAAGCACATCTGCAAGCTTCTGTCTAGCTCAATGCTTCTCTGATTTTGGTGGGAAAGTTAATATCAGGACTCAGKGGCATGCGTTCAGCACCCTGCTTGCTTAATCAATGGTAAGGGATCTTCCACTACCCGCTTCCACAAGCCTTCACACAAAATCTCCTTCATGTCCTCCTCACCCTGAATGTAGCACAGAGTACCACTAAAACCAAGAGTTACTGCAGTAAATTAATCACAAAATGTAGTCTACCACATACCCCATATTTAATTATTTCCTCAGTGAAACTATTTTACTGGTGCTTCCAGAACATGAACTGAACTGACAGATTACAAGTAGTGATGGTGAAATCTCAACAYCCAACAAAACAGAAAGTCCTCAGTTTTTTTGCTTGTACCTATGTTTACAAACTCTAGATTGTCATAAAAATACAAGCTGAGAAACTTCAATACCTCACAGTAACCAAAACTTAGTAACTACCCAGGAAACAGATGAAAAGATGCCCGATTCCTGTGCCTCACAGGGTAATTAAAACAGTAAACACAACCTCTTGTAAGTGGAAAGGAAGAGAAAGCTTTATGTATCCAAAAGGGATCACGTTTGACACTCACAGCATTATAACATCAGCCCATTGTGAAGTCTGGTACAGCTTAAAAAAAAAAAAGAAAAAAAAAAAAAGAAATTGTATGTGGGATGGCAGTTAAGAAAAGACAGGGAAACTCAAAAGTTCATGCTGAGGTTAGAACAATGAAAAACAACATAGAAAACTAATGAAATTCCTTGTCATAGTAATGGAAAATATATGTCACTTGTATCTGACACCAGTAGAAGTGGAAAGAATTTGGATTAACAGCTCAGATCTGAGCTGAAGAAAAAGTATTCAGAAAGGTAGACATTCTTCCACATACGGTGGTCTTGCCCCCAGCAATCAATAACACTGGCAAAAAGCAGTAAACAYAGATAAATCCCCTTCCTGCAATACAAGGTTCTGTACGTCTTCTGAGCCTTTTTTTTWAATATTATATTAGCCACATCAGAAGGTGGTTATTTTAGTAACAGTTTTGCTAACATTGAGTACCCCAGACAAATTCAGTTCTTCACCACCTAGTAAACTAGCAAGAAACATTTTCGGTTGATAYGGTGCTCTTAACTGAGAATGACATATGGAACAACAACMACAAAAATCTCCTAATACCTCAGAATATTTTGCAAGCTACTAGAACTTTAACATCCCATGTCTTACTAAAGCATCTGAATCCAAGCTGGAGAAAGGAAAAAAACCCCTCCTTTTTCTAGAAGTTAGGCCACATCACCTCCCATCTTTATAGGCCTCAAAATACACACCTGGAAAACGAAGCGATGAGGCTGATCGAGATCGCTGAGGAAAGCAAAGACATTTTCTGATTTCAGTGGACTTTAAACCAGGGCATTTGCCCAACAGATGCTGAGCCTACTGAAGAGAGAAAGCACCTGCRAAGCCCAGGAGAACACTCCTCTGTTTTACAAAGGAGGTAACACACTAAGAACCACCTGCGATAGCCACAGCACAGCTGTAACCCCCTCATTAAATAGGTACCGGTTCATTACAGAAATTACTCCAAGCAGCGAGGACTGCCACACAATACACCTTTCAGGTCAGTACTACCTCAGACCATTCTGCAAACCAGTAAATCTAAAAAGCCTGCAACAGCACAGGTGAACACCAAGTTTAATTCATGTCTGCCACATGTACGATAACTACTACTCAGCCCATCGGAGCAGGAAAGGAGTCGCAGGAACCYCTGAGAATTCTTCCATATAAWGGTCAATACCTTATTTTTAGATTTCAGTCTGGCTTAAAATGAGYATTTTTACATGAGCTGCTCATCTTAAACAGGCACATGAAATAGCAATGCTATAGATGCAGTTTCAACACCTAGAATAAGTGCTTATTTTGAGTTTGAAAAAGGTCTGGAAATGGCTGTTTGACAACGGCATGCTGAGCTTTCCTTTAAAAAGGGCTAGAGTCCTGTGCTGCGCTGCAATGGTAATAGGGTTCAACACCAAATAGGGTTCAAAAAACTGTTCAGAGTCAAGAAGAGGCCAACAAGCCTGTAAGTTGGTACTGACTGTTTGGAAATGTAYGCAGAGCCAGCTTGTTCTAATTTTGAATGCAGAAGACATCTAGTCATCTTACTCTTTTCTATCTTCCCTCTCCCCTATAAATCAAAACAATTAATTTAATTTCTAGAGCTATCCAACATCTTAATTTAAAACACTATGAACTTCACAAGAATAATCCTCCTCCCACAATCTTTCTTTTACTCCAAAAAGCCCAAGTCCTGTTCTTGCTTTTGGCAAATGTATGTTGCATATAATCATCATTCTACAGAYATCTTCACATTGGCAGAAGCCAATGTAGTTTACATTTATGTATATTCAAGGTTTGGTCAAGGTCTCAGCCTACGATTCATGAGAACATAATAATATACAGATTGATCTTTAYACCCTTTTATCTGTTAGATGGTAATTATGGTAATCCTCCCCATGAAGCAGGCCAGTAATACACTAGAAGGGCAGTATGGTACTGTGCATATGTCAGCTTTCACCTAATAATTGAGGATATCCAGACAATCCATATGTGAAGATGCCTCTATGTAGTATGCAATTTAAATATCAAATGGCAGCTGTTTAAAATAAAACCTAAAGAAAAACAAAAAAAATAGCTTATGCACTATTAAAATTACCTTTAATATGAAACTTTGACTGTACCCAAGTGCATCCAAGTTCCTTGCAAGAGAAAACTTTCTATGCATTGTATGATCAAGGCTTCAAGTGAAATTGGTCAAACTGGACAAGTCACAAGGAACGACTGGATCAATTTATCAATTGCCAAAAATTGGTGGGGCAGAAGGGGGAATAGGAGCAGGACAAGAGGGAACATTAACTTGTTGCCTGTAAAGGGGCAGCACAACAGAATAAAGTTTTATTCTGTATCATTCTCTAACAACAAATGAACCACACTGCTATAAAAATAATTCAGCACTTTACAAACTATACTGCATTAGGCATGCATCTCTGACCTCAGGGCAAAAAAACTCKACACCAACCCTTTATTACTCATATTGTTCCACCACTTAGAGATCTCGTGATTCTTTTTTGTTTAAGTCTCTAGCACTTTGATGACAATCTTGGCACTTTGGTAAGGATTCATGATTGCGACAGAGCTGAAGACTAACATAAAATCCGTATGGGACCCAGACTAGAGACAGTTACCTTAAATGTCACAACAGATACTTTTAAAGACACTCTTGGACCACAGACGCTTTTCTATTTGGGTACCTCTRTACTAGTTAGGTAGAGATCTCATTTCCACAGCAAAACCTAGGCTTTTAAAGCACTTCTGTGATAAAGTCCATTTTAAGCTTTACTGCTGACTTTTACAGTGCTATACCTAGACAAAACTGACCAGTTAAAGGTCTCAGTCCTGCAAGCCCCTGRATGTTTTGCCCTTATCTAACAAAGCATTAAAACGTACAGATAGCTACAACATTAGAACAGCCCCATCCAAACAGTGGAACCATGCAGAACTTTACAGTTAGGTGTGCAGGAGCTCACYACCTCAGAGCATCCAGATCCAAAAGGCTCCACTTTTTTGCTCAACTCTAAACCAAGAATCTCTTCCATTTTAGGCTTATGTTTAACATTAGGAAAATAYAATAATCATGATTATGTAGGTTTCTAGTGAAGAAATCCAAGTGATTCATTTCTCTCCTCCCTCTCTCAACAGCATATGCAGATAAATGTGGGATGCTCTTCGTTGCAAGTAACTCCAAAYCCTGCCATGCCAGGAAGAATGTAATTACTTCAAAAAGTTAAAATAATCCTGAAGCCCATACGGTCTTTCTGAAAACTTTAGGTGAGAAAGAGCAAATTATTAAATAAAACAAAGTATTTGTCTTTAGTTTGAAATTTTCTATTTTATAATCACTACAGCAAGAAGATTAAGTTAAGGAGCTGAATGGTGACAATTTGATCTATGAACGCTGGCACCTTTTTCTAACTGTATTCTAACTGGATTCATTGCACACCCTGCCCCAGTGAAAAAAAGAATGGAAAACTGAATTCCAAACAAGTCAAATCTTGTTCATACTTTCAGGCAGAACAGTCTTCAAATTAGGGAGCTAGTCTCATATAAAAAAATTTGGCTTAGACATATATAAAAAAATCCAAGTTACATTAAACACATTAAACAGTATCCAGATGTTTTACTTGCTACTTCTATTAAGATTAATTTTAACTGTAGAAGCTTTTTTTTTTTTTTTCCTTTTCTCCCAGAAGACTTCCTTTCTCAACTCTGCATTGACAAAACCCAATATAATTGGATTAGAGGAAGCATTGCTGCCACCTCAAATAAAAAACAGGCATGCAAAAAAATTTCCCTCATAAATTGTTCACCGCATTAGAGTGATTCCATTTAGGTAAGAAGGTGCCAGGTGCCAGTACCAAAGACAACTCTGTATTTAAAATTTTTTCCCCTACCTAAACAACAGAGCAACTTTACCAACGAAACACACATACCAAGATTAATATCCTATCACTGCGTCCATCAGCATTCCCAGTATCTAAAATGTCCCTGGCATAAGGGTATGAATTGCTTTCTTTACCTGAGGGGACTGGTTTTGCTTTTAACAGGCTGATTAAGAAAAAGAGACATCTGAAAAATATACTTGTGCGTATTCACTATTCTGCAGGGGATAGGGATCTCTCAGTGTGTATCAAACTGTCCCAGCACACTAACTGTATTGCTAGACAAAGTGAGCAGGTAGCAATAAACTACCTATCCTATCAGTAACAAGAGTCAGTTAAAGACGGCAAAGCCAATGCAACCAGATTACAGCATCAAACCCAAGCTAAGTGCTTCGTTCTTGCTAAGTTAGGCTTAACTTTGCATTCAGAAACGTCACAATTTTTCCCTTCAGGATCCCTCTCAAAAGGCAACAGTACAGCATGATCTCAGCACGCCAATGTTCTGCCAGCTGGCTGCTCCCCCGTTGCAAGGAGCGAAGCTCATGTCTCGCATCTAGCTTGTGCCAGACAACGCTGCATCCACTGGGAATAGTTTTCMCAGGACAGAACCCCCAGGCAATTCAGACTCCCCCGTTTGATCTCAGAGGTAATAGTGAACTAAAGTGAATAGTGAATAAAGACTGCAATTAAACTTTGTCAAGCTTTCTACCTCCTTTCAATTCCCTATTTACTAAYTCCAGCAAGGTTATGTGATTGAAGTCTATGTAATTTCTCTCTTTACAAGAGAGGAAGGGAAACAATGCAAAATAAGGTCTACATTATTCCGTTGCTTATTCAAGTACTGATGACACTTGCAATTAAATCAAGTATTTTAAACTAGTCATACGGCATAAACACCTCACAACATAAACAACAGTCTTAGGGAAAGGTAGTAAGGTTGTGCAGAGCAGTGCTGTCTGTCACAGTAAGGCAGAGATTAGTCATCTCACCTTCCAGTACATATTCTTGTAAATGAACAAAGAAATAGGGGTGCAAATTAATTGCTATGACCTATTTTGTATTTGTTTCATTTCTACAATAAAGGATTATATCCTCTATACTTCATTCATTAGGTTTCTTTTATAAGTTTTATTCTTTATTAAAACAGTTCTACTATACTAAACCAGCAGAAAGAGCTGCACTGAATCCATCACTTCATGGCTTTAGAAGTGAGAGTGGAAAATAAGTGCCTAAAGCCTCCCCCCAAGAAAACAGTATAAATCCTCTCCAGATGATAAAACTGAGGTGTCTAGAAGGCAAGTCAAACAATGTGAGGGGAGTATGGAGGAATTTTCACTTTTTCCTTCTGATAACTTCATTCATCAATTACCAGCCAAAACCTCCACTCCTTGTTCAGCATGAGAACCCAACGCCTTCCTTCCRGTATATATAATAAAAACACACAATGCATCTTTGTGAAGGAGACATAACAAAATACAAGCCACAGGACTGCCCCACATATATGACAATAACTCTTGACAGCTCTTCCTCCTRCAGAGAGAGAAAGCACAGGAGAACTATACAGCCATTGCAGGCTCTTGGCAGGTTCAACATGGAACTAGCCCAACACTTGGTGTCTTAAGTACAGCACTTTTATTTGTTCTGTTCATGCAAGAGTGTCTGCAACTCAGGACATGCATGTACCCAACATTTATCAGTCCAAAATGAACATTTTATCAAACACTTTTCTTACGAATACCAACCCATCCAGCCTTGCAAGCGGGCAGTGAGCCTGGCAAGACCCATTTTAATAACTGCATCTCAGTTTACAGATTAAACGTCTGCCCACTCCCTTGTATCTTAAGAACTTATCACAACAGTGTAAATAAAACTATGAGGAAGAAAAGATGTAAAGAATGCATTCCTAATGCTAACAGAGTACAAGCTAAAGAATGCTTTTTAAAAACAAAGAATGGTTTTAAACAGAAAGTGAAGAAGCAATAAAGCACTWGTAAGATATTTCTCTGTTCCAAAGCATTACAAGATTTTTTCACCACTGCCAACAAAACAGTGCACTAATCCCCTGCAATTATTGTTCTTATAGCAGGTGGAGACCATAAACAGAGATGGAGAAGCGGCCTTTGCAGAGCAATTACCCTCCCACTCCAGGCATTCTCTGTTGCTTTAACTCTGTCACTAGCGCCCCGTACAGTAGGACAGCACCATCATACTTCAGGAGACACGCACTGCATGAGGCGTAGGCTGGCTCAAGACCCACCTCCCAGAGAGCAAGCAGGTTGCCACTCAACTCTTGGAGAAGCTCCTGAAGACAGTGATGCAACTCTGTCCACACAGAGGGCTTAGCTCAAGTCACCGTTGGAGCCCCAAGTCTTTGGGGACTACTTGCRTTTTCAGAACAAGTCAGGCAGACCAGCACCAAGCACTAAGGTTATATTATAATAATAGGGGCTGTATTTTTTATTATTTATTATTAGTAGCGTGCTGTTACTTCATTTACTAATGCATTATCATTGTTACTGGGAAAGAGCTCCACTGGGACTGGAAATTACAGAAAAATATTAGAGAGAACAAGTGTGAAAGTCTCACTTCAYTGAAGAGTCAGAATACTAACAGCGCTGTTCAAGAGCCCTTGGTAAATGATGTGCAGCCCTCTTACGCCAGGCAAACAGCTAAACTGACTGAAGAGAAAGCCACTTCCCCAGCTTGTGCCTACAAGTCAGAGGGGAAGTCACACGAAAGCAACAGCCAATTGTAAAGCCCAAGGTCTCTCAGATGCATTGGTCAGTTGGCTTGTTATATAAAACCACAATCTACTCTGTACTTCATTACTTTTGATTGAATATAGAAAGTACACTCTGTGTAAACCCAGTAATGGATATAAAATAATACCTATATTGTGAGCTCATACTCTGAAGAGAGATGTGGGAACCCAGGAACTAACCCCATTTTCATTCAGTTCTGACACGTGCACCACTTTGAACAATTCACTCCCATCTCAAAACTTCAGTTTTCTTATTTGTGCAATGATACTGGCTGCTTGCCCCGTCTTCACAAGCGTGTGGTTATGTATGGAAACTGCCTTAGAAATGACAAGTGCATTTATTAGAACCAATTTAAATGTTTGAAATAAACTGAAGGTACAGACAGGATATCATACTATTGGCATTTCTAAAGTTTCAACAGCACTTAAATAATGTTCCATGATATCACACACAAGAATCTAAGTAATTTTCAAGACAACATAAAGCAATAATATTTGCAGGCAGTTTAAGGCAAGTTAATACCCAGCTTCCATTGAAAACACTAAGCCTGCATGCCTAATTGCTCCAGGGGCCTTTGAAAATCCCAGCGAAAATGAACAATAAGCAGTAAATCAACCCTTTCAAAATGAAAGCAATCCCCTCCCCTCCACTATCATAAGGTATTCCACAAAAATGTATTTCACTTACATAAACACATATTACATCATAACGGGTCAGAGCCAGAGCTACGCAAGAGTGATTAATAGGATTAATAATATTTTTTAGAAATATTAAAATCTTTTATTATATACYGTAATATGAATGGGGAAAGGGAGGATCATTACCATACTTCCCATCTATATGCCCATATTATTAGCATTTATCAGACAAAGAGAGTAGCATTCCTCAGATYTTCCATTTCTCTACCCTGCAGAAAAAAAACAACAAGGAAATGGGAGCACTCCCCTAATATACTGTGAAAATGCCTTGCTGCCTTTATAAAAGTCTAACTTGGTAGTGCAGCAGTTGAAACCAGATTTGATGGGATCAGTACAAAAGAATCTATTATCTTTGTAAAATGAAGTAATCAACAACAACAAATATTTAGGAAACAGAAGCTTCTAAGAGAGATTGATTTTGCAGTACTCAATGTCTCAATAGCTCCTTGGCAACACAGAATTAGACTCAGAGTATGTCATCATACGTAACTTCCTGCAGAGTAACCAGTATTAATTACTGTATTTTTGGTACTTGCTGACATGCGCCTCATTTGACATCATAAGAGAAGTAAAAATACTCCACTATTCTCCTTTACTWCTTCTTCGATACAGCCTTTCTTCTATGTTTTTCATCTTCCAGCCTATAAAGTGCTTCCTTGAGAGCAGGTGAAAACTTTGATTTAAATTAATGAAGTAAAGAAAGGAAAACAATCCCAAATTTCCCTGTTGAATAACAAATACCAATAACAAAGGCTACTCGAGACCGTTTCCTTCCAGGACAAGACTGCCATAAGGAAAGACACTTCTAAGAGAAAAGGAAGATATGGGAGTCAACAGAGGGTTTCTCTACAACAAGAAACTCACCAGGAAGACCTAGAGAAACAGAAAGCTTTCACTAAGCTGAGGCTACTGTTAATACACCACGTGGTCGCTTAGGCCAACTGAGAGAAGTAACGTACTTGATTTTTGGAAGTGCTCAGATGAACCGTAAGACAACATTATTTCATGACTGCTTTTCTTGTTGAAATTAGGTTAGTCTAACAAGTCCTGGAGGAAAGCCACATCTTTTATCACTCTAAAAAAAAATGTTTCATATTTAAAAACATGCTGCTGTTTCCTCTTTTTCCTCATTGTGGAAACAAAACTAATTTTCCACACAGGAATTCTAAAGATAAAGGGTTCAAAGTGATTTAATGGAAGCAGACCTACATTTTTAAAGTGGTATGAAAAAATTTCAGGAGGGGGAGGGAAAAAGCATTAGAGACTAATTCAAGCATTTAAAATTAAGTTCATGCAACAATTCCCATCCATTTCCCTTCAAAGTGAAGTTGAGGGTTAGTCTCAGACATTTTCTTTTCAAAGAAAGTGCAAATGTGAAAACAATAAAGGAATTAGGCACTGGATTGCATTCTTTAGGACTGAAGTAAAAGGTAGACAGGCACACATCACACTGTTATTAAAAAGTTAGCATCCCTGTTATAGTAACTTAAAGACACTAATAAATTTACCTCCTTTACATGACCAATTCTAATCGCTATTTGTAGATCAACAATATATTTTCATCAGTAAAGTCATGGTCAAGCATACACATCTGTTCACATGTCAGAGTTCTGCCAGAAAAATGTATAAACTTACCTTGTCTTGGTTTTCCTTATTTTTGTAACACAGATTTCCAATCAAACGAATGAGATGAGATTTCAAACCCACAGCTGGGTGTGAAATTTCTTCCTGCCCTGTCACAGAATGCGTGGCAGTGAAAATATTTACAGCCTGTTTCCCAGCAAGATGAGTTAATCTCAGGGTATCTACAGAAAACAGAAATATTTTCATTAATTACCACATGAAAATTAGTATCATTTTGCACAGAGCTTTACTACTAATTGTTAGGTTCAAAGTTAACCAACATAATTTCAGATATTCAGCAATATGTCAAAAGAACTTTGAAAGTTCTCTTAATTTGTGCTAGTATAACTATAAAAGGCCGTCCCACAGTCAGAAGGTATTTTTGCATCCTTTTTACACACTTACATAGTTCAGACATGAAGTCTGAAGGCTGGTGCTATCGGTCTCTACTTGAAGAGTCAGAATTTGTAGGCTRTTGATGATTCCGGTACTGCAAAGATATTTCTAAACACAAGTCTTTTAGAAAACTTCCTTTAGTTCAAACTTGTCACAGCAACACATACAGAATTCCTTTTTTCTCTCTTCCCCGGTCTGTTCCTAGCTCTGTAGTATGAGAAAAGGTTTCGAGTACATCTAGCACTTTGATACATCTTTACAAATCCTTCAGTGCCATAGTCTTGTCAACTGAGAAATACTAATGTTCCTGCATGGTAAATGCTAGTCTGCTGCAACAAGGGAAACTAAAATCTGTGAAAACAACATTCCACAAAGAGACCACACCCAGAAGAAAAGCTGAAATCATGTGAACACCTGAGAGCCCATACAGCTGAAAAACCAATTCACTAAAGGCTATGCCTATATTTAAAAATTAAGAAGCATTTCTCCTCTAAGCGACCTGCAATACTAATAAATGGCCTGGCATGCCATTGTCCCCAGGATGCTTCACACAACTTACATTGGAATAATAAAGACGTAGCAAAACCAGGTTATAGCACAGGGCAGTAATTAAGTCCTATGCTCCTCCTGCTCCAGATGTGACAACATCCACAGTAGAATGGGCACTAGATTGCCTGGATTTAAATTAGAACAAACTTCATAGGTCCTTGTATTATAGTTTCATTCCCAGATGGCTGATACAGGAAAAGAAAAAAATCTCTGTGYTGATAAAGAGGTAACTACATTTTTRKTRGTTTTTTTAAAATATGAAACTATAATAGGGCCTAGAGGCCTCCCACATGAGAGCTACCACTTACATTTGTCCATATTTTGACCTAGTAAAAACCAATCAATCTYCTGATTGCCCCCCAAAAATGTCATCATAGAATAGCTTTTAACACAATCTTCTTTCATASAAATTTGTTTGCTTTTGTAAATTCATAAAAATTGGCAGTCTCTCACATCCTTCTCATGGCATTCACTTTGTGTGCTTCCTTGCCTCATAGTCTTAGTATTTTCCCACACACAAACATGTTCTCTGGTCTTTCCAAACCTTCTACCTGCCCTTAAGAGGGACCCCTGAACAAAAGGATTAAAAACAAAACAAAACAAAACAAACAAACAAAAAACCACAAAAGACCCACAAAAAAAGTAAATAAGTCTTCAAATATTATTACAGTGCAGGCAAAAATGCAATGAGCAATACACCTACCTGGAAAGAGAGGTACAGGAAAATGGTGGAAGAAAAGCAGCCACCTTCCATGCATGATGCCAACCCAGAGAGAACACTGCTCCTCTCAAACATTGCACATCAACACAACACAGCAACTGCTCCCGATATGTCACCCATGCTCTCAACTAAAGGACACCTCAGTCTGCCTTTCTCTCATTATCCCAAAGAGCCACTCTTCCAAACTGCCCCTCAATTCAAAAGACCATTTACGTCCCTSGTGATATTTGCCAAACACTGTGCAATCAAGCTGTTAACAGTGCTAAAGATATTATTAACACTGCAGTATTACTGTCTAACTTAATCCAACAATTACTGAAAATAGCAAAACATACTTAGTTGATACTTAAAAGATCATTCAGATATTCTTCAGATCTTTCAATCAATCTTTTAGTAATTTCCAATAGGAAATTTCTCATGATATAAACTGAATAGAAGAAGTGCTTCATCAAAGACCTATTAGATGAAAACCTTTTGCACTATCCTTATTCTTCTGATCTTCAGAACTAAATACTGAAGGTGATATAACACATCAATACAGTTTTTCGCCCTTTTTGCTAATGCAGGATTAAAGGAGTCTTGTAGCCAAAAGGTAGTCTTAAAGAGAAACCGATAAATTCCTGTTGGCTGAGGGCATGTGGGAAATACGTAGGACGCACATGGTAGCAGTGTTCTACCCTGCACCCATTTCATTAGCCTGGAGATGGCTGCAGAGAAAAGTCAGTCTGTGCACAGCTAGGGAAAGGAGGAYTGGCCTACAGGCTTCTAAACTTAACTGATCTGCAGCTCCTTGAAATTCTCGTTTAAGTTGAAAGACTTATACAAGCATTCAGATGATACAATGCATAACTTTGAGTTTCCTCAAAACACATACACATGCACAAAATAGATCTTGTTGCTAGCCATTTTACTGTAAGCAATAAAACTATGAACCTGTCATCAAAAATAGAGGTTTTGGTTGTTGTTGTTGGTTTTGTTTTTGTTGTTTTTTTCCACCAAAGACTCTCCGAACATCTCAAAATAGCCACAGGTAACAGCTGTTTCAGCCTTTTCCTTTTTTAGCCCAAATATTACATATTTCTCTTTAAAATCCATAAACTTTTACTATTTCCTCAGAAAACGGTGGCATACATCAGTCTCACAAAGTGCTAAGATTTAGGAAGGCACAGGTGAGTATATGTATACTTCCTCCTCCTTCCTCCCTGAGTATATAGCATGTCTCTGGATTAGCCTGGCTTAATTTTCTTTGTGTACAGCCCTTTGCTTGTTGTTTCTTAGCAGAAGAAAGCTTCTTTCAAACTGACCTTTAAAAGCCACTGAATTTGGTTAAGAACATTCAAGCTGTACTTAGTTTCAGTTTTCAGGAATTTGGGAAGCAGAAGGGAACAGGCATGGAAAAGTCCTTTTTCTACTTCTTGAGGAAATTCTTCCACACACATTCAGCCAGTGGAAGAACATAGGAAGCAGCTGTCCTTTGCACAACTCTTAAGGTATAAATAGCGCATTGCTGACAGTTGAATCAAGGCTCTGTTGGGTAATAGGCACCAACAGAGCAAGYAGAGAAGCAGAAAAATTCCAGGAACAAATCAAATATTTGAAAATGTAGATTAACTCAATCTCCTATTTATTTATTTTATTAAAAGGTCAGAATCAGAATTACCACCAGTTGTGAAAAACATGTTTTCATTCTCAGAGCAAACTGATTCGGAGCAAGCCAACAGTTAATAAACCTTGTGGCTTTGCACTCACCTATGGCTGTTTCAAGCAAACCAGGCAAAGCCTGTAGATGTTCTAGCTGTCCGTTGTTTGATGTCATTTCACAAAGAACATCAAGAAGACGAATTGTAACCAGTGCTTCCTGTAAATGAAAATTACATTTCTGAAAATGGCTTATGAAGGACACCATAAGAACATAAAATTGACGATCTAAATRGAGGACAGGAACTCTCAGCACCTCACGTTCTTTGCAGGTCTTCTAAACTGCCAAGAATAAATTTATATAAAATGAGGGCATCTTTCTACAATAACAATAATGTATTACACTGTAATAATTTCTTTTCTACCGTCAAACAGTGTTATATGTGCCCTGAAAAATCATGGGGAAACCAAAACAGAGCCATAAGGGATAAAATTTTAACAAAAACACAGTAGCTTCCAAAAGCAGAAATGTAGAAAATTACTAGCTGAGAAAATTATTTCTGTATAAATGTTTTCTTTGAGTTTATTCAGAAGGAACGTCCCACTTTAAAGACACAAACACTGCCTGCAAGACACCAATTTGTTATCCGCAGGAATTCTGTAAAGTTCTGTGGTCAAATGAACTTTGGCTGTGAGAATTTACATTATTCTTGRGTAAATAGGATTGGGCTCATAGATGCAGCATTTTGGTTAGGTATGAGACACACAATTTTATTTGCACATTATTTACTCAGCCAGAGAACTAYTTTTTCTCACAGACTATATTGATGCATGCCTATAACGACAATCCAGCACTTWCAGAAACTACCTTAAGAGCGTATGGCATAATTTGGAACACCACATATTGCTCAAGAACCAGACTGTGACTGCAAGATGATTCCACACAAGGTGTGGTACATAAACTGCAAGTTGCCTTGAAAAGGCTCAGACACAGGTCACAGTAACTATTCCTGCCTTGTCTGGTCCAGGACAAAGAGACATTTACTTACCAACAGTATAGTATTTTTWAATCCATATAATCAATATAACATAATTGAAATAATCAACAATAGTGTTCAGTAATTAAGTATTACAATTATATCCATTCTTTGCTCCTTCCTGTGCTCCTGGAAGACAACAAATCAGTATAGGGTCCAGGTCCTAAAGCTGTATTTTCATTTTTTTTCCTCACACAGGTGTAGGAAGGTGCAGGTCTTGCCCTAAGTTATTCAATAAATTGCTTTCAACAGCACAAAACCAGGCTCTGAATACATTGGTCATTGTCCTGTTATAAAGTAAGAATACCCCAACTGTATTTCACAGACAGTAAGCAGGTATTTACAATTTTTAAGYCATTTTGCATTGTTATAAGACAGTAGCTTAAACCAAAGCCTCTTCAGCTCATACACTTAACACTTACCTTTGCACAAGAAAAGATCACACTCTTTACAACTGTAAGGCAAACGAGCATCAACAGGCAACTATAAATCACACCAGTAAGGTACAATGGCCCTTGCTGCCTATGTGTACCCCATTATCCACGTACATAATGCAAGCTCTGTTAGCAAGGGATACTATAAGGTGTGACTTTTCCTTTCTCAGCCTTATCTTTTTTTGCTCCCCCTCCCCTTTTTTTTTTAAATGCCTTTCTTCATTGTCCTCTACATATTTATTCCCAGGGTTTTATACTACTGTCTTTCCCTTTCTCTTATCCCGGCATCTGGCTCAGTTCAACAACTGTTCCATCTAGATTTGAGAAGAGGAACAAAGTACGTTAAACACACAAAAGAACCCCCAAATTCTTATCTAGATATGAAACTTGATACTTTCAAAAAATGGTTTAAACATCTCTGGTTGAGTTTCCCTCCACCCTGCCGCAACTTTCCAATTTTATTTTTTTTTTTCGCCCTCCACCTGTACAAAAGAAAGGCAATAAAGCAGAATACTTCCTTTTTAAGTTCAGCAACAAGATGCTGTTCAAACCCCAAAATAYTTTGAAATCTGACAGCCATCTTGCTGTGGATATAATCTGAAAAGTAAATAAGGAAATAATTGAAGACTTTTTAAATAAACGTATTTTGAGAGAGACTTAGAAAAGATGTTCCTTATAAAGATATGAAATAAGAACTTAAAATYCAGGGAAGGGTTTTATTTTGCAAGTATGGTTCAAAGTTAGTGAAAGCAAACTGATGTTGAAGTCARGCTTATAATGGAAAAGCTATTTTAAACATTGGTTTAAGCACTGCAGAAGCATATGATTAGCTTTTCATTGGTTAAAGATGGAAGTTACAAGACCTGAGGTTCCTYAGGGAAAAAAGGCAGTATCTACATATAATAAATTAAACAGTGGATGGGACACCCAGACAACATTTTGGGAGTCAGGCCAGTTCAAGAACTGTTCCCAAAAGACAGTTTTCAAATGTGGCCTCCCAGTTTTGGAGGCTAAGACAGCTTACTAGTACAGACATAGCCTGACCAAGGCACTTGGCTTCAGGGCCACAGAAAGTCCAGGCAGAGTCTAGTTTAATATCACAGATGTTGCCTAAAGCATTTTTAATGACAGACTCTACATGCACAATTGCATTTTTTTCAGTTAAGTACAACTCTTACGGACAGACTAAAATATTTATATAATCGAGGAGAAAYTGGTGCAAGTTTTGATCATTTCTAGTAAGAAAAGAAACAGTTTTAGGAATTTAAGCTGGAATTTCTCTTTTCCCATGGCAAGCATATGTTACGAATAAATGTATACACACAATATGCATATACATACACTTTTAAAAAAACTATTCTTGTCATTGCTCTCCATTTATTCAGCTATTATGACTTATATTTTGTGCTCACTAAGTGATCCACATTTCACTCCAAACAGTGATATTCAACTTAGCATACATCATGTTTATGTGAGAGAAGGATAAAAAGTCAGTGTCAAGCAGGGCAAGTTATACAGTAATATTCTCAATACTGCTGTCCCAGCACCTTCAAGTTGGACAGAGACCTCCTTCTGCCAGGCACAAAAAAATGTTTTTTTTCCAAGAACTGAAACCACAGAATACTTGGAAAGTAGCCACACAGGATTAAAAAAAAAAAGAAAAAAGAGAGCCACATAGAGAGAAGGGGGGTGGGAGGGGAAGATGGAATTGTCTCAGTATATGTCCTCTTACTGCCAACCTGATACCTCTTCCAGAAGTAGTCTATTTTTTCTAACATAACTTAAGTTTTCTAACATAACTTAGACTAAGCATTTGGGGGGAGTGGGGGATAAAGCTGTGCTTCCTGGACAGATAAGAAGAGATTGCTGTGCGGTTGTTTGTTTGCGGGTTTTTTATGCATCCAACTATCACCTCCTCATAAAGTGATCTTTAGTATCTTTTCATAACATCTCTCAACACACATTTAAAATTCTTGTGCCCATTTAAACAAACAAACAAAAAAATCAGCAAGTACAACACTGTGTAACATTATCATATAAAAGCATTTAAAGATCAGTATTTTTTTACTTTGATAGTAGATTAGTTATGACAGCCATTCTCAAGAGTTTCTACAAATTAAACTATTACAGGTTACTTTTGTTAACAATAAAATGCTTCCAATTACACGTATATTGGGTAACACAATTTCAACATACCACATACGGCAAGAGAGAAGTTAGATCTTTATTTTAGATGATTAAGATTTTAAGATGTTAAGAAAATACGTTAATTACACTTTTGAAACTAAGCATGATTAATCAGTGAGAATTAGTGATTAACTAATTCTACGTTTGAGTAAAAAATATTAGGTGTCTCAGGCTTTTAGTTTTCTGGCTAGTTGTTTTTTAAAAAAAAACAAAAAACACCTCACCCCCAAATCAGCTGAAAACTTTATCTATACGAGAGGGATCAAGAACTGAGACCAATATGACCTGTCACTGCCTGCTCACAATACGATGACCCAACACAGCACAAATAAGGCCACTGCAAGTTACGGTGCAAGTTGCTTTCTGTATCCCCAAAGGCGTCGTTAGATCTTTAAGCAGCTTGTTATAGTAACAGGAAAAATAGAACACCAAATGGTCTGAAAAGGCCTCTACCCTTAGATGGCCTAAACCTCCTTACTGCACTATACGGTGTGGCTAGTAGCCAGCAACTCTTGGATACTTCAAGGAGAAAAAATAAGGCCATGCAGGACTCAGCTCTGCATCAGAGGTTCTCAAAAGTGCAACCCACAAACCATCTGTGACCCATAAAAGCCTTCTTATTGAACTTGCAAAGGGACTTCATTGTGGCCATCCTCAATGGAACCAGTTCATTAAGTCTGAAGCAATAACAGATTTCTTCCAAGTGGACTGGAGTTGGGGCAAGTGTCTGGGTGCTCAGGAGGCAGGCGCCATCTGCCACGAAGAGCCCAGCAAGCTCTGCAACTTCATGCTGTGGACGCTAGCGGGCCCCAGGAGTGCCACCTCGTCAGAGCCATGCAAGGTCCACCACAGAGCCCCAAATCATTGGGAAGTGGGGAAGAGTCAGTAACGAAACTCCTCGCTTGCAGGGGGATCACTATACATTTCAGACAGCTCCCCTGCACTGAGCCAGTCACATACRCACCACAGCTCTCCACGATCAGAATGTAATGTTCCAGGTCCCAAACAGATCAGGAACACCTGTCTTACAAGTAGCCAAATGCATTTTCAAAGAACTAGTATTTGGGACCTTGATGATGTATTAATTATCAAGTTATCAGCAGTTACTTAAGTTTAAAAAACAACAACAAACCACCCCAAGATTTACTTACTTTAGTACTGCTAGGGAAAAAAAAAGCATTTACTTCATTTTTACCCCAATTTTAAGGGGGGAGGGGGGGAAGAGATGCTGCTTCCCACCTATAAATAAAATAAGTATTTTAAGTTTTGATTCATATTTGAATAAAATATGATTCACAACCCAAGTAAATTATAGAAATGATCCTCAGTAAGAACATAATAAAACATCCAAACGTGACAACTTGAACATTTTTAAAATTTTGAGATCTTTAACAAGATTTATTTCTATTTCAAAGTACCATATTCTTTGTCATCCTCAAAAGCAAAATTGGGCTGCTGTCTTGCAGATTCCTCAGTGCACTCCGTCACTGCTTTCCCAATATGAAGTAAACTGGGAATGTCCACAAGTGCCACTTGGGTAATAGTGGCAATGAAGATTCACCACCTCAGATTCTAGTACTACGATGTTTTTTATCAGTCATACCTCATCTTCTGCATAAGTTAACTTGAGCACAGCTTCACATTTCTCTTGGAAACAGCCTGCAAGGAAGTCAGCGTGTCTCATGAACACATTCATTTCTTCACTGGTGACTGGGTTCTTCTCACTTACTTTCGCCATTATCAGCTCTAACAAAGTCACTCTGGAATCAGAAAACAACTTGTTAATCAAATTCACTAAGCCATATAAAATTATCAGTAGAATAAGCAGATACAGCTGTTAAAAACGGTACACACAATTAGCATGCTAGTAACAGAGCTGATTTTTAAAAATTAAGAAGTCTTATGAACACTGGCAATCAGTTCCTGTTCACTGGTTTATTTCTGCACACCATTAATTTAATTCATCATTTAATTAATACAATCTGGCCAGACAGTCAAGTCAATATTTTTCTCAAGTCTATTTCAATTTCTAATTTCTTGTGTCCTAACATAACATTACTGTGACTACATATTCCGTATGTCCAAAATTTCCACCAAAACAGCTCTTAAAAACTGTTGTTAAGTTCAGCAAAATAAACACAGACTATTTGACAGCTTCCGTTTGAAAATACCAGCTTTTCACGGCCCTTGCCTTGCACGCAGTCCTTCACTAATTCTCCTCCCCAACCCCAAACCAATTCTGAGCAGAAACGGGAAATAAAAATTGATATGCCCACTCGGTTCTTTACAGCTGTTTTGTAATTGCCACTAGATAGACTACAGTAAATCCAAGTTAATTACTCATATACCCAGTAAGAGTTATTCAGTGTAGTAAACCAGCAAGTAAGTGGATACATAACGAAGCTGGTCTATAAAATAAATGACCCAAGTATGTTTTAACAGCTTTAATGTCGTTTTATTTCTGATATCCCTTCATGTTGTCAGGGCAAACTGGGAGTATTTTGTGGAAGCAGGCAGAGGCCCTCCTACAGCTTCCCTGTTCAACTCCAGCGCAGAGGAACACATGGGTTAGTGAAGTCCCGCTGTAATTCTCTCAACCTGAAAGAGCGCTATTTATTGAATTGCATTCAAGAGCAGGCTCAGAGTTTTCTTTCACTAAAATATTTGCAATTCAGATGGAAGGACTGACATTTAAACATGTGGAATAGTTCAAATGCTTTTTCTTTTTTTTAAATTTACCAAGCAGGTTGTCACAAGGGGAAGAGAAATGTCTTTTTCTGTGGAAAAAGCACGGTCACTGCTTTATTAACCTCCAAGAACCCACCCCTATTAATCACGTAACAGCTACTCAGTTCTTGCTAAACTCAACCCTCAATGTCATTAATACAGCTGCATTAAACAATTATCTGAAWGAGGACAAAAAGCTTTTTCAACACGGTAGCACAGAAATGTGCTCAACACATTTGGGAAAGGGTGGACTCCAGACAGAAGGCTGTCAAACACTGGTAACCTCTCTCACAGGCTTCGCTTACGCATGTGACAGAGCTCTGACACAGAACAGTCCTTCTGTTTGTTCTGCAGGTTACGGCTGGGTACCACACACTTCCCCATCTACAAACTACCAGAGTCCAGTTGCCCAATATCCCTAACTGAACGAAGGCTTTCAGATTTGGCGTACTATACAAAAATCAAGTTCAGTGCACAGACTTGTCATTCATCCCTAAGACAGGGCTAGATTTTACAAGCCAGTTTTTACCAAGTTTAGAGCCTTTCAAGCATATGCTCAGCTAAGAAAACAGGCTGCTCACAGACTTTATGATTACGGGAATTATTCCAATAAAATACTATCTCCTGCGTAACAGAATTCCAGTCAACTATTGTTGCACCAATAGTCCAAATAATACACGTTGAACAATGACAAGGAATCCTCCTGTAAAGAAGCTGGAGRGTCACCACATACCTGCATAAACTGTATTAGTGAGATGAAATTATTGCCAATAGGGGAATTTTTTGCATTACTCTTCCCTTGCAATATAATTGGGTGTCCTTTTAGACAACCATAATCCTTTCAGAGAAATAGGAGTGACATTAAAACACCACCTGTATGTAATTTCTTTTAAAGTTTTCTGTTCTCTTTAGGCATTCACATCAAAACTGTTTTCCTGAGTTTTCTTCCAGGCACAGTCATTCAGGACATGCCCATCTTTCCCCTGAATTTCAAGCAAGTTGAATTGTTGCCATTCAGCCAACAATTTCCCGAGAGCAACGCTTTTTGTTCTGGTGCAAGTTCCCTTACATTCCTTTCTTCTATTGTTTCTCTCAGTTTTCTTCCAAAACTCACCCGAATTTTTCCAAGTTAGTTCTCCCACACAATGCAATTTGCTTATTTCTTTTAAACGGTCTCACAACTGTTTACCCATTCAGATGACAGAGTTTGTTCCTACTTGTTTGCCTATAGCTAAGTACAACAGATATGACAACTGTTAGTACCAGTTTTAGCATGTCGCAACGAATTTTTGTAACACTCAGTTCAATATCAAAAATATAATTTTGTGTATTATATTTATGATTATATTCCTATTTGGAAATGATCATGCTGTAAGCGTCATCTTCCTTTTCTTTAGGCACCACTTAGGAAGACTTTTTGTCAATCTCTTGCTCTTTTTTCCCCTAGCCAAATTTAAACCAGTTCTTCCTGAAGCTGACCAAATTGGCAAGAACTTAGAACAACTACTATAAAGTATTTGCAATCATCAGTAAAACACATTGCTGTCTCCTATAGTCTGCAAATAAACCACAGCATTAAAGTGCAATTTAAATCTGGAAGCTCGTTATTGCAAATTACAGTGAAGTCCTGCTAAGCCTGTCTAAAAATAGAATTGTAAAATTCTATCAATTTTATTATCGCCAAACAATTTTTGTATCAAGCGTGCTTGGTTTATAACCTCTTAGCAAGTGCCAGACACTTGGGACGTTCTTTCTCTGTGACTGGGACTTCTCTTCCCTGAAACGCTTCACTGACAGCAATGGTTCTATGAGACAAATTAGGTCCTTCCTTGAAATTTTCCAATTCTTTCATCTTCGAACAATACTTGTAAGCATCCTATTAAATGAAAACTGGTAAATTTGTGAAGGACTATAACCCAACGCTACCTTCAGCTATCCTCTGTCTGTGAGCATTACCAAGAACAAAAACCCACCACCATATTGACATTAGCAGCCCTGTGGCTGAACATAAGCAAGAAGTAGTACTGCTTACACTACCTGAGTGCCTATTTCCCTGCTGGTAATTCAATCAATRGCTACATCATTCACTGAGAACACTTCACATGAAATAACACAAAAATCAAAACTAAAGATGCAAGTAGTTGAGCATCTTAAAAACACCTGAAGCTACACAGTTGCATTTTTGTTGCTATTAATTGAAGCAAGACCCCTTCTTAAAAGGGACAACACAGATGCACTCATTTTGAAGATTTTACAATGTAATTAAGACTATCAAGGCATGAACTTACATTGCCCATGCTCAAGGCTAACTTGGATTAAAGCAAAGCAGGCTTTTTCTAAATACTTCTGCCAAATACTTGCACACACGTGCAGGGAAATCTCAAATCTGGCAAAGAATTCAAGAATCTACAATCTTTTGGCTCAATACTGTAGCCATATGTTTCTGCAATAATCACTTGCAGAGAAACAGCAGGCATTGTCACATCATCATACACTTTTCAAAGCCAGAACACCATTAAAAAAGCCGATCATATTATCACAGTATTTATTTCAGGCCATTTGCAAACTCAGACATGCAACACCAAAGTGCTTAAATTTGGCAATGAAAGTCGTCCAGAAGTCAAGAATTTGTCTTTTAATTGAMAATTCAGATTCCAGATCCACTTCTACAACAAGAACTACTTCATGGCATGCACCATGGCCACAGTATCACAAATGCACTAGATTTCAATTACAGGAAATACTTTGAATAGTGCGAATACTGTGAATAGTGCAAATAACTGCGGTTATGCAACTACATATACTTTGGTTATCTAAGGCAACTGCCAACTTTAAGAGTCACCACTAACATACGTATTCACAAGCTTTCTCAGCATAGTTAATTTCRTTTCAGTAAATACATTTAAAGTAAGTGTATTTAACGTGCATGATAGAGAACACTGTAACTGAAAGTTACCATATATTCATGAGCTCAAGCTGCTTTCCCCAGACACCTCAATAGCACAACTGTCCTTTCTTCATTTATATGATTTAGTCAGCCTTATTGGACACCCAATGTGGCAACTCCTGCGGTGAAGGCTCCTTGTCTCGTTTTGAAACAATGAATTCCCTATGCTTTGGTTTATACAGTTACTTTTTTCTCCAGTTAATGACAGCAAAAATGTTTTTACCTGAATTGGATTTGTCTCCTCATGTATCTCAAAAGAATGCATTCTTAAAGATGCTAACATTATACAGGAATATGCCAYGGCAGGGTTTTCTTCTATAGCTCAAATGCAAAAGGACTATTTCTATACCACTTACTTCCATATGTTTGACAGTAAACTAAGCAGTATCAAACTCATAATAAACTGTACTGTGACTATGTTTTTGAAAAACTTAATTGAGTTTACTTGATTTGCAGAACTCTTGGGATTGATAATAAATTCAGCGAACATACTGTGACTAGCCATCCTGCATGTGATCATCCATGTGATGCCTATACCAAAAGCCTTTCAGTTGAGGTCACCGACTGTAGCACGGTGCATGCAACAAATCCAGCTGAGACCTTTCTAGAAGCTGATTACATCTATTGCTTTAAGTACAATTGAACAACCTAACCCAGTCTTGGCTGTCCTCAAAGGGATTACGAAAACTGCCATTCATGACATCCCCCAAAAGAATTAAACCTATCTCATTCACTTAGAACAGTCTTTCCTGCTAACTGGTTAAGGAGCCGCTACCTCCAGGCACAGTAAGCACACAGCTCATACTAATTTCCATTTGATCTGCCTGAATAAACGAAGACGACAGTATTTGCCTTCTTATCATTCCCATCCCTTGTTTTCTGTCCCATACGTATACATTAATGATATTTTATCTGTGGTTCTCAACCTATCATATACTCTTTCTTTGCCTGCCAACCCTTTTGTTTCTTTATAATCTCTGATCAGGGTCTGTACCCCCATTCGTAATAACACTGTGGCTTTAGTCACAGCAAAAAGCACAGGTAAAAAAACATTAASGGACTGCTTTGCTTACTGCTTTGCCTTTCATCTTCAAAAACTATAGGGGGAACTTGCAGTTTCCCTGGGTGAATGGGGAACAGAGTAGCCATGTTGAATMCATAAACCAGATCACAAGATCTTCAAGCAGTTGGAGGAGTGGTAGAATTATAGTAMAGGATTTCCCAAAGTTAAGTATTATAAAAAAAATACTTTTTATCTTCCTCGATTCTGTATTAAAGCAATKGTAAATGAGCATTTTCCCAATTATWGCAATGGCCATTTCCCATCAATCCAACATACATTTACTCAAATGTTTGAAGGAAAACTAGGTAGTTYCTTTCAAGGYGAARGTTTATTGAAGCATTTTATATTTTCAATAGTGGAAATACTAAAAGATTAAGTAATCATGAGCATCTGTACATCTATGTTTTTTAGGTTCTGCTAACCAGGATTAGATACACTTCCAACTTGAGTAAAGGCTTCCTTTTAATTTCTTGTAATTACAATAGGAGTATGAACAGCTGAAGACATTTCAAATACAGCTGTAAAACACTGCAGGGTGTGGTGCTCTTACGAAATCAAGACCCAGGCATGAAATACTGTCCTTTTTTTTTTTTTTTTTTTTTTTTTTTTTAATTTTTTCTTTACTGAGTAATGGCGCCAACCTGGATTCTGCAACCCTACATAAATCACTGCCAGTTGTGGCTAAGCTGTAATGTTAACCAACCAATTTAAAACCATTACTGACATAGAAACATGTATTTAGAGATTTTGTGCCAACTATGAAACCACACAGTTTTTCAATCATGTGAACAGGATACTCTATATGGAATGCTAAATACTAAAAGCCACACTGGTTTTTGGGGTTACCTTTCTTGATTGCTCAGTTTGGCATAGAGGGCTTTTACCAACTCTGGACATTTCAGCAAATGGTCTGTAACAATCAAGAACCTAAAGGAAAAAAAAAAAAAAGTGTTACTGGTGCTACAAAAACAGCATCTACATTTACTCCAAATGGTGCTGGTTATTTTTACTTGTAGATGACCGCGTGACATGCTTCTGGTCCTATTTGCTAATAGATACAAATTGTCACAAAATAATTGCRCATTGTTTTGCAGTATTTTTCTTAATACAGCAATGGGCATTTCCCATCAATTCAGCACACTTCTACCTAAATGCCTGGAGGGAAGCTGGTTAGAGTCTTTTGCCAGTTATACAAAAGGCACACCACAATTCAAATAACAAAACACTCATCCAATTGTTTAAGCATCTCAGCAAAAAGCCAAAGTTCAAGCTCGAAAACTATTATGCTACTCATCACAACACTGTTTTTAAGCCCACCAAACAGTCAAAAAAGTGCCCAAATAATTTACCTTTTAAAGAAATTCTAACAAAGCATCAAAGCAAACAGAAATTTCTTTGTCAGATACAAGGCAGCAAAATACTGTTCTCAACTTACAAAAAATACCCTCCTTGTGTAATAGGAACCTAAGCTGATAACCAAATCTAACTCCTTGCTCTACGAGGCAGGTAGGTATGGTCAGTCTACCCTYGTGCTAATGCCAGTATTTACAGTCATCACTTTCCCAAGCACCATTCACAGSAGTCAATAGCAGATGCTAGTCATTTAATTTCAACCCAGACATGTACTGTCAGCATTATGGGGAAAAAATGAAGTATGTAAAAATATTTTTCTCCTCAAATTACATTCCTAGGAGCACTGACAGTGTTATATATGCTGCATAGGTATATGCATTTTTAAAACAGCGTGTCTATCTACTAAATATAAAATAATTACAGGTCAAATCTCAGAGCATCCTCTGAGMTGATGAAGCTACTGAGAAAGAATAGCTAAAACAATATGAAAACAAAGCGATTTCAATATTCCCTCCACCTCCTCCTTACTTTTCACTTTGCTGACAGCCTTTTATTTTGTGTATCCGTAATCCACTACATAGCTAACAGGAAGATCACACAGAAGCCTTCCAGCTGCAACGAAGTATTTTTTGGACAAATACTCAATGACAATTGGGGAAATAAGAGAACAAGAGGTTCAAAAGATTAATAGCTATTATATTTCTAATGKTAACTGTGGACTTAGCCAGCATCTGGTTCAGTTACTGTAAACTAGATGTTTTTAAGAGGGGGAGGAAGAAGAAAACCTCTTTTGTGCTGTGCTTTTTTTAACTGATATTTGTACACACATTCAAGGAAAAAAATAGTACAGGCGTGGGGAATCATCAACTTAAAATTGGCATTCTGAGCAGCGTAGCATTGATTCAGGAGTTTCTTAACACAAATTTGAACCTACAAACTTCCCCAAAATCAACAGCACAAATGTWTTTCAACTGAGCAGCGCAGACTCAGCCGTAACAACTGAATCAGGCCATCACAGCAGGGCAGTCAAGGGGAACACTTCTACAGTTCCTGAAGCAACAATTCACGGCATACAAGCTATCTGCAGTTAAACCTTCAGAATGGTAACAACTGACTTTATTTTTTAAGGTTTTGAGTAGAAACAAAGGCTTTCATCTGGAGCTGCAAAAGAAAAAAAGCAYAGTAATCGGAGTTGTGCAGAACACAGTACTTAGCCTCATAATGTAAAAATTTCAGCTGACAATGAATTATGGTAAAAGAGCACTTAAGGAGACAAGCTGAAGCCCAGTTTTTCAATTTTGCATTTGGGACTATGAATTTAAATCTTAATTTTCATGACTAACTTACTTTGAGGAAATGTTCTTGACTATTCGCCTTGTAGTTAAAAACAATAATTATTACAAAAAGATCTAATGCTACTAGGTGCACATTAGTCATTACTCTTGCAAAGTGGAAGACCTGTATTTTAGTCGTTACTTGGGTCTCACTCCTGTATTTATTCACACACATCTTTCACGTTCTGTGGACTAGACCTCTACTGCTTGAGGAGCCTGCAGTATTTCAGAATAAAGTTTCTGCTTATAAAGGAGCATAGACTTCTGCATATGCTTCTTACCCTTTTAATTTCATGACATCATGTAACACCTCAGAAATTTCTGCTTCTGTATTTAAGTTTCTCTTTTACCCTGCCCACTTCCTGAATTACTGTATCATCAAGAATAGAAGCACTAGCATATTTTACAAGAGCATCACCAAGAGATAACAGAATAATTAGTAGTGGAATAAAGCACTTTCAATGCTTGCTACCATGCCCAGAAATTTTGGTGGTAGTTAAGTAAAGATGCAGCAAATTAAACCTATTATCTTCAGTCCTCAGCTCTCCTGTTTTTCATGTGGGGCAGGGGGGAGAAGAGGGGGAAAAGTAAGACCATCCACAACTCTGGGGAAAAAAAAAAAAAAAAAAAAGATATTCAGCTTTAGGTTACTGACTGAATATGGCATTTCAGATGCACACAAAAGGCTTTGGTAGGAGATTTAAACTCTCTTTGGGGGCCAACAGCAGAACCACTGGGATAAACTGAGGACCACTGTAATTTAGTGAAGGAAATGGTGAAAATTAAAGTTGTTATGCAAGCGTAACACAGTAACAAATGAACAGTGTTAAATATGCCAATTTTCTTGACTTTTTAAAAATTGTTTGGCTAAACTCCTAAAAATCAAATGCTTACATAGTAGATAAATACAGGAGGAGATGTTCAGTTCAAAGACTTCACAATAGCACAAGGGCTGCATTGTACCAAATTGAACTTGAGAAGCAGCCAAGATGAAATGGTATAAGCTACATTTGCCCTCAGTATATTCCAAATGACCACTAAGCTTGCTCCAATCAAAGCCGGGTGTAAGCAATCAACTTTATCATCAAATGTCATGCTCCATATTAAGTTGATTTGATCCCATTAGCAAGTTTAGAGAACAGTGTCCTCAGTCTCAGAAAATGAGGAAGAAAACTCCCACAAATGTTTTAGAAGAAAGAAGAAAAAGACATGGTGATTCTCTATTTGATCAGCAAACTTCTCTTCCAATCTCAAAACCAAAAACGTTTTTCATCATCCTACAATAATGCCACTCTAGCCAAAATATTTAGTAAAATCTTAAAAATAGCTATTTTTTACTGTAGCTTGACAAACAAAAAAAAAAAAACACCCAAATTCTGAAAAAAAAAAAAAAAAAAAAAAAAAAAAAAAAAAAGAAGATTTAGACAGCTAAGCTTTCAAAGCCATATCAACAGCCTTTTTAGATTATAAAAAACCAATGTGCCTTATGAGGAACTGTTTGGGACCAGAACATATTTTAGAAGCAGAAGTATTTTTTGTCCTTGCACAAGAATATAAGCACCCTATCAAAACTATTTAAAAAACAATTACAAGTATAAAGCTATTTAATAAGAAATGGAACACATGTGCTGTCACAAAGACCTCTAGAAACTAGATAATTCATCCCACTCAAACACCAGCACTTCTTACTCAAAAGAAGAATAAGGAAACACATTTCCACATTTAAGGCTCAACCCCAAGTATCAAGCACCACAATACTYCTCTCCTGAGCTGAATCAAGCACAACAGTGAACATCCTTCCATCTTCAGAAGGCATTACCCATAATGAATGCATCCTCCTTACAGGCCACAACATTGTCCACCAAGTCAACTCGCAGGTCTAGAAGAGTTCAGATTACCTGTAATATTGCTCTGATTCAGAAGACATTCTCATCCAATTTGATAGCTACATCTGAAAGATGTAGCTCGCTAAAAAGATGTTCTCGCTAAAAGGAGATTTATTTTTACTTATGCGCAAAGTTGGAATCATTTTTTTCCTGAAGAGCTACCAAGCAAAAACTGGAAGATGATTAGCAATACAATCACTTCCTGCTCCTCCCTCTCCACAAAATATACAAGAAGAAAGAGGTGACAAGCTAAATAAATGTGTGAGGCTGGGCTTTGAAAGATTGAGGAAATCTCTGCCAATACACTGCTACTGCAAATAGAAAGTAGAAGCTACTCAGTTCTCTACAATTAAGGAAACTTTTCCAATTGTCAGTACTATTTAAAACCACAGTTGAACTTGGAACGTGCAACATAACTCCAACTTTCCTGGAATTAAAAATAAGAATTACTTTCTGGAGAGTAGAAGAAGGGGGTGGGGGACACCCTAAACTGTCAGAGAGAAGAGGCAGAGTTGCCAGCCCAAAATGGAAAAAGGTAACGTTTTCYGGGTTTTGCACCACATGCATACCAATTAAGCAACAAGCGCTCTACTGAGGAGTTCCATCTTTGCCTTTCAATCTGTGCCCATGGGCGAGACTCCTTGCCACAGGAGCACTAGTTTCTGTCCACACTTCTTTCCATAAACCAGGACAGAATAACCAAAGGCAAAAAATGGGTAGGGGGAGCCCCACATCCTAATCTTTACAGTCATCATTGAGCTGTGGTTTCAAAAAGAGAAAGTGGATGTTCACAAAATCTTACTTCCAATGCCAAACAGCTGACCACACTCTTAATATCGTTTTTCTGGAAGCCAAATGCGTATTATGCCTCTTATTTTAAAATGGAGGATTTTTGTTCCTTGCTCTTCAGGAATCAAAAATACAACCTGTTTTTTCTTTCCATAGTAGCTACACTGCCCCATGCACACACTTGGAAAAACTGATGACACAAGCTATACTCTCATCTCTAATGGAACCACCAAAGTATTTCTAAAATAAACAGCTTTTAGAATACACACTGGTCTCGGTTAGGGTAAATTATAATGTAATTTTGTACTACTTCTTCCTAATTATTTTACAAAACACATATGTTTGCAGGTTCAATATTCTAAAATAGATCTCATGTGGCATTCTGTGCTGGTTTCTCTTCTAAATACAGTAGCTTCTAAACTGTGTGACATGCCTTTCTGCTGTTGATTAATACAAACCTGAAAGTGAGTGGATGTGGATGTGTGGGGAAACACAGAGGAATGACTATTTAAAGGCTCCACAATTTTCCAGAGCCTATGGCATAGCTCTCTGCATGTTTTAAGAAAAAGCTTTTACTGAAGAAAAAACAAAAACAAAAACAAAAACAAAAAMCACCCAAAAGGCAGTGCTTGGCAAGCCTTTTCAGCATACTGCACATATGACAGGGGATACTGCTTGTGCTTTCTTCTTCCTTTGGAACTGCAAGGGAGTTTGTTACAGAGGACTCTTCAGACCTTGGTAGTAATCATACAGAAATAGAGTGAGTAGGAAATACATTCAGATACTGGACAGTGTATTCCAGCTTTGTTTCCTAAAGGAAGGATAAGTCCAATTCCCAGATAGCATCCTTTGGTAGGCAGCAGCTGTTGCAAGAAGCAGCACTGGAAAAAGAGCATTAGCTTATGGAGTAAGTATATTTGCTTACATGTTTAAGATATGTTCAACTTAATATGTCAACACTTCAGAAGAATTAGATCAGCACACCATTACAGAGGTATATTGGAAAGATGGAAGATACACGGAAAATAAATTATTGTCTCACAAGGGCTTGAAAACCACGCTCATCCCTTTGAATAGAAACAGAAGATGGAAAATAGGGGCAGAGGAAGCAGAACCAAAAGATGCATAATGCAGAAAGACTGATCACAGTTTAAGAGACAGATCTTCTGCTCTTAGGAAACAGACAGAAAGGAACTAAGTAATACTAAAAGAAAAAAAAAATATCACAAGAGGCTAGAAACAATAGAACTGAAGTTGAGAGTTTTAAAAGCTTTCCATGTGCAAGGAAGTATTTGAGAGGGAATGCTAATCCCACAGCTGTGATCCTGAGCAGAGCAAGCTGGAAGCAACAGATCATAACCAACCCCTGAAAGGGAGAGCCTGCATTAAAGGACAAGGTCTCTGAACTAAAGATAGGACAGGAACGGTCACTCATGCATCAGGCTGTAGCAGTATGGAAGTTTTTCACCAAAGTTAGAGGGTATTCATTCTTAAGCTAATACCCTAGATAGTAGCTGCGTGTTGCAAAGAACAACACTTTTTCTAGAAGACAACTGCACAGCAAAGAACCGTCAAGGAGATAGGATCATTTAATTACTGTATGCCATAAATCAAAACAAAGAAAGGAAACTGACTTGTTTCTGCAGAGCCAGTGTCTTTGCAAAGACATACGCTTTGAAGTACATTCTGTAACATCATACTCCTTGAAACTTTCTGAGAGCAGCAAGCTCTGGGCAATCTTTGCAAACCCAACTACAGATCCAAACATTCAGGACAAGACAGGTACGTTTCAACGGCTTTCAGTGCTGAAAACTTCCAGTTTCTTCTTGCTGTAAGATTTTAGCCAAAAGCTACAAAACAAAGGGGTATACAGCCAGTCAGGCAATGTTTTGAAGAACCTCAGTTGGAGATACACAATCTGCCTCCTCAGATCATTGCTCTTGGGAGTTAGACCAGCAGCAGCAACCTCGGAAGAACTCCTAGTATTCAAGATTACAGGATTGCTAGCCCGAAACAAGTTCAGGAGCTGTGTTGACTAGAAGTTTAGAGGCAGTTTAAAAATACATTGTCTAATATATGTTAATTAGCACTATTTTAAAATGCCACTCAACATCTAGTATTAAAGATGGCAAAGGTAGCAACATTAAAAAAATCTTGGAGCTGTTTAGAGGATCAAGCTTCTAAAAGAGAAAGAGGAGGAGGTATCAGTTCTTAAATCAAGAGAATATTTATTAAATACGTGAATTACATTCTGCAAGTTCACAGATTTCAGAGATAGAAGCATTTCTGATGCTTACAAGTAACCACAAGCTTAATGAAATGAGCCTTCAGACCATCTGGTCTGGATAAATAGGTATGATAATACAAGGACTGAATACAGAATTTGACCAGGACAGTCCTTATAGAACTGACTTCCTTCTTAAATTTATTAACTGTTTCTTAGCTCATAGCATGCCACAGAAAAAGTGCGTCACTCATGAAGATGCACTTAGGTGTGCATCACAGCACTGTTACCTCCCTGTCTTCCAAGTTCTGAGGCAACTTTTGTTATGCTGTCAATCTACAGCATTTTAAAAACGCATCAGTCTCAAAATCTCACTATGCTGATCTGCAAAATAGCTCTCCTCTGTTTCAAAAACTGCTTAGAAAGTGAATGGCTTGGCTTTCCACCACTGATTAGATTTCGAAGTCACCAAACTGAGGTCTTATCTCCCGTGACCCACCCCTCTCAGGAAGCATAGCCAATACTTCAGACATTCCCTCTTCCCCAACAAGTGATCCTTGTCTTCTACCAAACATCTCGTGATTCAAGAAGTAGGGACATGTGACAGGAAAATTCCAGAAAGCTATGTCCTGCCTTTAGAGACGTTTCCTCCGCTCTCTGTAACTGGGAGAGGGGTTTATGGCAGACAGAAGAGGAATTGCAACAGGTCCGCTACCAACAGCTGCTTCTAAAAAACGATCTCTGAGGAACTGCTCAGAATAATCTCAGATTTCCTCTGACAAAGTCTTCTCCCTATAGAACTGCTTCAAGACTGGAGGGAGAAGCCAAAGGCGTCACACTTGGAAAGAGGTTCCTTCTGAACTTTCCCTAAGGACTTTTGCAGCTTGGCGACGGAAAACTGGACTCTAAACATGAATGTGGGATCATGAACAGAGGAGGAATTGCAAATTCACCAAAAAAAAATTTTAAAGATGTGCTTGCCCTCCTGTGATGGGTGAAGAGTAGAAAACCCAACATATGCTAGCCAAATGGAGTAGTGAGGACCCCATGGGAGAGACTACAGTTCAGCCAATGGCCTTAAATCCAAATATTTGTCCTGGATGTCCTCTCTCTGTCCTAACGGTTCATGGCAGCAACTGCAAAAATAACTCGAGCATCTTAAGTGTTTATTTGTGGAATTCATTGGATACTAACTTAGAGGAACATTAAGTCATAAATTTCAGTGCACAATAAAAGGGAATAAAATTGTGAATAAAAGTTTTGCCTATAACCAAAACTCGCCTAGTTATTCAAAGAAAGATTTTCAATTTGACAGCAAGAAAACCCAGCCAAGAGGAATAAACACACGTGGCATTCACTTTTTATTCAGTGTAATATGAAACCAGATGCTCCAGCTTAGAGGCAAGAAGGTAGGCAGGAATTAAGTAATATTTTTTACTTTAGAAGTAAGAACATCTTAATTTCAGTCATTTGTGAGTCCAGCAGTGAGCATAACCTCCTGGAAGAAGAATAGTTTGTATTTTGGCTCAGCCATATAATGCCATAACAGTCGCTTAAAAATGGTTGCTGTGCGCTTTGTTAGCTGTGGCACAAGGGACCCAAAGCTTTACAACAGAGTACTGGCTCTGTTGCAAATACCGCGGCTATGTAAATTCGTTTAAGCAATCCTAGTGGTATGTACTTCAGTGAGAGCTGAAGTAAAGCTCCAAATTTTCAATAAATTGCTGACAAAATATTTTTTCTACAGTCCAGCCAGAGAGGCGTCCAAGGCTTAGCTTCGACTTTATAAGAAAAGGGACAGAAATCTTTTTACGCACTTTTACATGATTATATCTCACGCATACTCTCCCATATCAGAAAGTAACATAGTTCCTTGATGAGGGGGCAAAAAAAAGTGCTTTAGTAATGAACCAAGAATTAGTTCAGTCCAGGAAGATTATATGAAATTATAAAAATGGACACCAAAGCAAAAGCAGCAATAGACCGGAGTCCAAACTTATTCTAAACATATGCTCAAAATGACAACTGTGTCTGTCTTTCACACACCTAATTGTAAAAAAACCTGCAATTCATTCAAGATCCAAAAACGTTTTAGACACAGAAGGCTCTAATGAAACAATAGCTAATATCGGCATAAGGCACATGCAAACCTACACAATTTCAAAAGCTATCCTAAAAAGACAGCATTACTACATGTAAGGAACAACTCTGACTCAAGGGCAAAGCTTAGCTTTTCACTTATCGTTGTCAAAAAAAAATGTTCTTATATTCAAGACAAGAATCTTCAGCTTTCATCAGCCAGAGTAAATAACATTACTTCTACCAAAATGAGAAATTCTGTTTACTGTTTAGCTTTTCTGTTCACAGCAAAGTACATGTTAGTAAGCCATTTCTGGACACTGCCTGCTCTGCCTGATCACAGGAACAGAGCGGCACTTTGCACTAGTAAATGGAGAGCAGTGAGAAGTTCACAACAGCTTCCTACAGAAAACAGATGCAACATGGCTGGCATCAGTAGGGCTTTCCCTTAAATTTGGAGAACCAGCAGAGAAAACTGCTCGAGTAGGCAGGACACAAGAAAGTCAACACAAGAGCTGGCTAGCTTGCTTCCTGCTGCTCTGCAATAGGAGAAAGGAAAGCAAGCAAGCAAGCAACAGAAGGTATCATCATTACATTACACAATTGTATCCATCCACGTTTATCTCACAGTAGAAGGATTAGTGCTAATAAAAGAAACAGACTTTCAGACCCAACTCAAGTCTACCCTCAAAACAAACCAATTCTAATATTCTAGAAAAAAGAGAAAACTATCTGGACTGGGAGGTTCAGCTGTGTGACATCAGGTGTAATACTCGGGAACACTCTTACAGTATGTGCTTTACAAGTGGAAAAATGATAGAAAAATGCAAAGAAGAATCCGAGATACAAGCTGAAGGTACCTTGTGAAAATATAGTCAGTTATTCATAGGATTACACGAATATCCTCTGTAATTAAAGCTAAAGTAAGAACAACTTGTTGCCTATGAAATACATGCTGTGTTAAAACTCCCAAGATAACAGGAAAAAAAAAATCGATAATTTGTAAAAAAAAAAAAAAAAAAAAAAAAAGATATTGCAAGACTTTACAATGATTGTTCTACTTGAAACAAGACTACTAACTTTGTATGCTCTTCCAAACCTTTAACTACACAAAAGCATTACATTAGTGTAACACACTGACCTATGGCTAAACTGGAAGAGGGGGAGAAAAATGAAAAAAAAAATCATAACTTAAACAAGAAAAAAAAGACTTTGTTTAAATCAGTGTTGCATAAGGAAGGGTACACACTAGCAGATTTCCATTTAAAATATGAAAAACAAACTTCTTACACCAACCTTTCCTTTTTTTTTAATAAAAAATGAAAATGTTACTACACCAAGTAGACTGAAGATACTACATGTATCCTAATATATAAATATCATAATTTATTTCAGGATGGAAATCACTTTTTTTTGTTTTAAAATTAATATGAAGGAAAAACATATTTTGCCATTTAAATTACCCTCAGCCATGACAAATATTATCTCCAAATAAGAACAGATGAACACGAGGGAGAACCAGAGAGTAAATGTGTTTCTTGTGACGGGAGATATCAGAAATGGAGTATTAGAAGAACAAATTAAGTGAGGATCAAGAAATGAGGGGAAATAGGTACAAGACGAATCACAAAAAGGCTCTAGATCTACAAAGAGACAGAAGAATCAGTCCTTCCTAGCAAGGAATTATCTTTTTCACTTTCAAGTTAATGCTGTTTGAATACCTATTCAATGCTTGATATTGCACTGTTGCAATACAGTTTTTGGTTTAGATTCTGCAATTGTGAATGCACTTTACCTGTGTTGACCTGAAAACAGTGCCAACATTATTGAAAGATTTCCATTTATAATTTGCTTCAAGATGACTGTATAAAATGCCAAGAAACTTATACTACAAACTCATTACTACTTCTTTCAGTTGGGAAAACTGATAATGAGCTTTGAGACTTAACTAGCCAATGTTAAAGTACTATGAAAGAAAAACAAATGTATTATTTTCTTAACACCTGGAAGATATTCCAATGCTTTTTGTATATTTACCGTTATGAGGAACTCAGCATTCTGAGAGGAATTAGAGGGCAAACATTCTGCAACTGCCTTACGGCAGGACTAGGATTACTCTTTTCTACCCATCTCTTTTCCTTCATCTTGGTCTTATATCTTCTATAGAAGTTTGCCTCTCTTGAATTTCAAGACTACTCTGAAGAGAGACCATTTCCCACCCACATCAAACATCCATAGTGGAAGTAAGACATTTTCATTGTAACATCAACAGAATGCACTTCAGATTAGAAAGATCAGGGAAACAGGTATCTCGGCATTTATTTTGATGCTGCATTTATTCTGCAATTACCTTCAAAATATAAATTTAACAGCATGACAATCTCTTCCAGCTCTCCCTGGTTTTCATCTCAGTCAAAACACATTTCAGTGTATCTTCAATACATATAGAAAATGAAAGATAATCAAGATAATGATCTGAAAAGCAATCTCTCACATGCATTTATATTGACAGATGCCAAAACTAAAGACTCAGTTTGTCACTTTTGAAATAGAAGTCTGGTTGCCTGACCCTGAAACTTTAAGTTTGCTTTCTCAAAAATATTTATGTCCTAAGCAAATTGACCTGGTTATGAAAAAAGCCCAGCCATAAACAAATTTTCAAGTCACTTTTTTGAGTACAAAAGCAAACTATTAAATGACATTCGCTTTTCATTCAATCATCTTAACTCTGTTTAGAGACTTTCCAAATAACTAGTCAAATCCTGAAAATTCTTCCTAATTAAATCTTGAATTTAAACATGACCTTCAAAAGAATGCTACAAAAACATACAAACTATCTTTTTTTCCCCTTTAGAATGCATCATATAACAATTAACTGAATGTGTATCCTTGCTGATGCAGGTCAGAACATTTCTCAAATGCATAACTGACAACGATATTTACAAGAACGGCCATTAGCAAAAAATATAAAAGCTCAATACAATAAAACCACTGATTAGGTGCTCTTAAAGCACAAAAATGAAATGTGCAAGATTCACAAACAAAATGTCTTCTCTGTTTTGGCATAAAAATGATTGCATGTTGAACTAGACAACAGATTTGGAAAAAAAAAAGGAAAAAAAATGATGAAAAAACCCCACATTTTATGTAGCACTCACAAGCATTAGTCATACAAGTCTTTCTAGCATGCCCCAATAACCAAAGTCTGTAAGACTATATTTTGCATTAACTTTTTTTCAAAAATCTCCACAAACCAGCACACAAGTATAAATTAGTTTGCCCTAACAAGTATAAAGTCTAGAGCCCCGTTTCATTAAAAAAAAAGACCATGATTTTAAAATTCCTGTCTATATCCTCAACAAAAATGTAGTCTTATTTTAGAAGAAATCAAAACAGTCAGTGAAAGTATCATGAAAATTATCCCTATACCAAATTACTAACTTCTAAATAGATCTCCATCTACTACTTAGCAGTGTCACAAATTTAGACATTTTAATACAGAGATTTACACTGGAAAAGCACCTAATTAAAGGGGGAGGGCAGGGAATCTAAAGATACCTACGACCACTCAGACTCCAACTGCTCTTTGTAGACTTTCAGGACATGGAGAGCCACAGTCAAGTTCCCAGGATCCAGTAGTTCTCTCACTTTCTCTGAATTAAGGCAGGTGAACAGGACCATGCAACAATAGGCAACAATTTTCTCATCACTGTACGTTAGGCATGTCCTTCAAGAGAAAACAAAGAGTTAAGAGAGTAAGTTAAAACTGACCATGGAAAAACAGACTAGTGGCATTCAGCTCGTTGAGTTGTTGTTCTTTCCTGTCTTTTAGAGAATCACGAGTTTGTCATTGCCTAAGAGGGATAGAAGTCATCTGCAAAGAAAAACATCCAACTCCTAGTTGAAGGTCAAATTTAGCGGCAATTTACAAAACTAATGCTAAATTGGAGCTAACTAGAGATCTAGGAATTGGGTGAAACCATAATAATCATCTGCTTCTATTATCATAAGGTCTTTCTACATCCAGTGCTGACAAGTGGGCTTCAAAAACACGCTCAGAGTGAGTATCAAATTGAATGAATGTGCCTTTGTTACTAGCTCACTATGAAAAATGTGGCCAAACACATCAACAATATTGTCACGTGTCTGCACAAAATCATTTATGTAATATTTCATTACACATGTCATCAAACCTCTAAGAAGATATTTTGGTGAGGTTAGGAGGGGGGCAAAAGGATTGGAAGACACAAAGATAAGTCACTTCTGTAGATTCTATCTGATCCACAAATACTGACAGGTCTGCACAGCAGCAAAGTGAATAGAGAAAAAGCTATGTTCTTGGAAATGAGTACAACTACTTGAAAACACCTCTGAAATAAAGCTTATGTTTGAAGCTCATCATTTGAAATAGAGTTTCTGTTAAAATCAATTTACTGTTAGTTTAGAACAAGCAGGTTTTTAAAGGTCCTGACCCCTGCGGTTGACTAACAAAAAAAACATCTACAGGATATGGTCTGAACTGTCCCATTCTCCCCAAAGTTATTTTTCAAAGCTTCATGGTGCTAGTAGAGGCACAACTATCGTGTACAAAAGATTTGAATATAACCACAGAAAATACATTCTAAAAAAAACCCGCATCCATGCTTACAAGAAGAGATCTGGGAAAGCACAATTCCAAATGCTATTCTGGGAATCTCCGTTTCCTGCTGCAATGTTTCCAAGAAACTGGAGGCTACAACGAAGAGCTGAAAAAAACCCAGAAAAATATATTAACAGGAATTCAAAGAAACACTACTAAATTTCATATAAATGACAAACTTTTCAACATTATAGCTATACACTACAGAATCCATCTCAATTAAGCTTTGGGTGCTGTATTTCACTGTTACTGTACATAAATATTTCTCTTCTAATGCAAATAATTTTTTAAGTATTCTGGAATTATACCCAGAACAAATCAATTTTTTTCCTCAGTTAGACTTATATGACTATCAAACATTGGTTACTAGTGATTACAAGAACTAACTGACTCTGCCAAGGTTTAAGACAGATTGAAATCAATGAAAGCTTGGAGCTACAGTTAGCACAAACTGAAGCAGACTCATGCTGAACCAGTGGCTGCCACATGGCAGTGGCCATTTTCCCTCTTCCGGATCTGAGGTGGCTTTCTTCCTCGTATTAAATTAACGCAAATAGGCCGCCTGTCATCACCTGAACTCTGCAAGAGCAGCTCTGCCTGCTACTAAGAGAGCTCCCCAGGCACCCTCCCCAAGCTAGCCAGAGATGTCTTGAAAATTTTGTTGCAGCAGGTAGAGCCAGAGCAACAGAACTGAATCTGTTCCCTCACTACCCACATTAAATTCTGTTTAGCTGGACAAATCGTTTTATAATATGATGATGACGTGCTCAATACTTTATGATTCCTATCCCAGAAAAATTAAAGCCAGTACTCCAAGTAACTTTGCCTCCAATTTTAACACTGAATTTAATACGGCAAATTTCTACTACTACTACAAAGGATTTATTCCAGCCTCCTCTCAATACAGACTTAAAATATGGGAAGATGATTTTTCATCATACAAGTTAATACCCTAGAGCCTGCCAAAAGATTGAAATTCATGAAAAACAAAAGCATGAACCCACAGATCTCACAAAATTAAAACACTTTTTTTGGCCTTATTGACAGCTCTCAATAGCCTGGCCCTTATTAGTAAGTTGGCAAAGAAACTTAACATTAAATGTTAAAATGCAGTTTAACAGGTATTACAAACAGCAGCCTATTACAGATGGAGGTGGCTGATATTGCCAGGTTCCGAAAATATAAAAATTACGTCTCTTTGAAAGGTGCTGTGCCAGCTGGCAGCCAGATTTCCTACAGAGGTCTGGGCATATGTCCTCTTGGGAACAGAAAGAAAGCAAGTCTAAAATGAGGTCACTTGAGCTTACGGAATAGTAACTTTTTTTTCCATATATATTTTTTAAGCCCAAAATATATATGTCCTCTCCATAATGCATTTTGAATCATCTTCTCCTTTATGCTTCAGTTCTTAAGATCTCTGTTCTCTCTCCCTGCACATCTGCACTTTTTTATTATTTTCTGCCCATCATTATGCTTCCGCTTCTCCCATACATCTGGTTCCCATCCTGCTGACTCAGAAATTTTCTGAAGGACAGCAAGCATAGGCACGCTACTCTTCTAGCAGACATTTTATGGAAATACTTCCCTGCTAGAAAAAACTAACAAGGCAGTAAATTCTACGAATACGGTATTATTTCTCTTGGTGAACTCCTTACGTACTCTACTATGAGAAGGATCTCTCAAAGAGACGTGACATTGGTTGATTATACTCCAATCTTTACCTGAAATTTGCTTGACCCTTTTCAGCTATCAATTACACTTTGGTCGTTAGAGACTAAGCTGTCAAAAAAAATACTACAGACTAGGAAAAGAAAAGTTAAAGATCCTTTAAAAGTTGCCATTCTTACTCTAACAATGATGAAATGCTATGAACACATTTGCAGTACTACATCTACAAATTCTCCATTAATCACACTCTGGAGTCTTAACATTTGTGAAAGCAAGCAACACCGTACTTGTTCAGTTGTGATGTCCTGAACAAGTAAGAAGGATCCAGGAAAAGGTCACGATTCTGTGGATGTACCACGGAATAAAAACAGTTTTATTTGTAAGTGCTTGTTTTTAACCAGTAATGGTTAACATTTTTCTTTTAATTAGAGGACATAAATCAGTATATGGGCAAGCAGGTAATCTGTGACACAAAAGCAACTGTATCTATTCACAACTAAGCAGAAAAAGATGTCCTGATAATGCAACATTTCCCCATGCAAGTAATCTCATGTGATGAATCTCAGCAATTCAAAAGAAAGATGTGATTCTACATGTAGTTGAGCTACGCCAGGAGTATGGATTATACACAACAGGACCTAGTTCACAATCTCTCCAATCAATTAATGTGCTCAGTCACGACTACACTGCAACTGCAGCACTGCTTCTGCAGTGCCTGAACTCCTTTTCCCTACCAAAAAAAAAAAAAAATTAATTCATATTAAAAAAATGTAACTCATTTCAGACTACTTAGTGCGATGCCAGGTCAATGACATATGCCAAATACGGTTCGTGTACTGGAGTGCGAATACTTCTGTTTTGGCTTCTGTGATCACGGATATACTTTTGATAAGCCGGGTCTGCTGGGAGCTKATGAGATTCACCTGACCAAGTGGGACAAGAGGGTCTCCACCAGCAAGCTGGACAGACTTATACRGTAAAACCCCAYCTGGAGTACTCYGTCCAGTTCTGGGGTCCCCAGTACAAGACAGACATAGACCTGTTAGTGCAAGTCCAGAGGAGGGCCACGAAAACGGTYGAAGGGCTGGGACACCTCTCCTATGAAGAAAGGCTGAGAGAGTTGGGGTTGTTCAGCCTGGAGAAGAGAAGGCTCCAGGGAGACCATATTGCAGACTTTCAATATATAAAGGGGGCTTATAAAAATGACTGAGGGAGACTTTTTACCAGGGCCTGTAGCAACAGGACAAGGGGCAATAGTTTTAAACTGAAAGAGGGTACCTTCAGATTGGATATGAGGAAGAAATTTTTTATGATGGGGGTGGTGAGACACTGGAACAGGTTGCCCAAAGAAGCTGTGGATGCCCCATCATTATAAGTGTTCAAGGTCAGGTTGGATGGGGCTTTCAGCAATTTGGTTTAGTGGAAGATATCCCTGCCCATGGCAGGCGGGTTGGATTAGATGTTCTTTAGGTCCCTTCCAACCCAAACCACGCTATGATTCCACATGCCATGTCCAGCAGTCACAGATGGGAAGTCAGTGATGAAGAGGGGCAAACATCATTAAAAGTCATTATAGCACCATAACTAGCTCATCACAGCACGTTCTCTGAATCACATCACAGTAATATCTGCGTGGTTATGGTTAAAAAACCAAACAGYCCCCCGCCAAAACCCCACAGATGCAGCTGGTGGTCTTGGAGAATGCAAATGTTTCATACGCAGTGTTTCTCTCCAAAGATGATTCCAGACAAAATGTACTAGCCTAGCACCAAGCTACCAAGTGACWGTGAATTTTGATATGAGCATTGGAAATCTATACTTTGGTATTTATGCTTTAAAAAAAAACAACCCCAAAAAATCCAAGCTGTTAATTCACAGCAAGGTATGCACGTGTTAAAAAATGCAAATGCTACAATAMAAGTGAAGCATTGCATTCCCAACTATGGAAGTCTCTTCTCAGCATTCAATTTCCATGTTTCCTTTTTTTGTTTTACCTCTATTGGACTTGACTGCTGCAACATATGATTCAACTATGCTTAGAAATCTGTAGAATACAGATACTACTTTTCTCCTCTCCAACAATTTAATTGTCCTTAYAGCAAAAGCAGGAAAATCTAGAAGCCGATTAAAACAGACTTCATTGCACAGTATAGAAAGCTGAAACCATTTTGCCACCCATTCAATAAGCCATGTGCTTTCTGAAAAGGGGAAGAAAAAAAAAAGAAAGAAAAGAAAGGAAAAAAGAAGACAAGAAGACTATTTCACTTTTYCCCTCAAAACTTAGATATTTATGAAGCTAAAAATAATTGTCAACCACTCTTTCCAGCTGCATTMGCTAGTATTTGGGAAATACAATTATAAAAATGTATGTCTTTTCCATAGGACTGATTTATTTAACATCTTACACCCAGCCCCTAGCTGCTGGTGTCTATAAGCACTGACTTTAACAAATAATTCTGTAGCTATCGGCACAGCTAAATTTTAATTTAAAAAAAATGTTACGCTGTGTGTGGTCAACAAGACTATTTTTAACCTGATGGTCAACCACTGTGAAATTACATGTACTAAGATGTAACTTCTGATATACAGATCGACCCTAGAGCTGAAGAAATTTTTCCCCCCACTGAGATTTCAATGGTTCCTGTAAAAGCAAGATGTTCTTYAGCAAATGCAGATACTCAGATTACATGTTGCTTTCACAACCAGCCTGCAATGGGTTATGGAGAATTTGCAAGGTTCTACAGAAATAACCTCTTTATACAACAGGGCAACRTTCAACGGGAAACACTGACTCTTCACCTAATGAATTTTGGTACCTAAATGTTTGTCTACATGTAAAYTGATCTTTTAGAGTCGCTCAATGCCCCCCATGTAAAAGTAAGGCAGCCAATGTTACTTTATGGCCCTGCATGARGATGGCTTAAATGCACTCCAGCAGTTCAGTACCTTCAAGATCACAGCTCCATTTGTTCCTTTCAGTCTCTTATGATCACACACGAACTGAACCAAGCTCTAGCGCACAGTTTTCATTTAACAATTATATTGCAGTACTACCCAGATRGTCTGAAGGACACACATGAACCTTTCACAGGCCTGACCCCGCGTCATGCTCCTCATGAAGACGTAATTTCACGCAGCGTCATTTGCAGAATCAGATAGTGTATTAGATGAAAACTTAAATCCTTTAAGTTATTAGGGCAAAGACTTTAAGCATTATGATTTAAAAGTGCAATTCATTGTTTCCTTCTGCTCCACATGGTTAGGTGATAATATTTCCAAAAAATTTATTAAAGTCCCAGGACTACAGTTAGAAGACACTATTGCTGGTAAGCCTCCATCAACAAGATTAACTGCAATTTCTCCCCCYCAGTATCTTTCCTGATTAGATTGTTACACACAACCATTATGTTATTACGCAACATATTTTGCTGTAGTGTATATTATTTAAATGTTTATATTCATACACATTTTTTACATCTTCCTTACAGAACATGAGTTTTTTCCTGGTGGATAATCAGACTTATCTTTCAAATTCCTACTACAGTTTCTCTAGTCAAGAACAGGAGCCCGTGAACTTGCTCACCAATCACTTTGAAAAACTGTGACCTCAGCTRTAGAGGCTTACAGCAGTCATAAGAAGATATTTCCATTCTTTTTATTTGGGGCAGACAGCACGGAGATAGTTACAACTGCAATCCTTTGCCTTTACTGGAGTTACATAGAGATATAAAATAAAACCAACCAAAACATGTATGAGGCTGTACAACATCACTTGCCAGACTGCAAATATAAGGCTAGCAAACTTGCATATCTCTCTTTAATGTTTTGCTAACCATTAACTATGCATGGAAGATATAGCTGGTGTGCCCCCSCTATATATGGGGGCATGCACAAAGGTTTACAACTACTTAGACCAAACCACAGCCTCCCGACAGCCCTGTACACCTTTTAAGTCGCCTGTGAGCTCTGCAAATCTAAATTGTRGACTTCGAGCCATTACACAGACCACCTTTGGTTGTTTGTAAACAATGGCAGAATGTTTTGTGAYATATTGCCATCCCTGGAAAAATAAAACCTTCAACTCAGCATAAGGTGTAGACCTCTATTACTATAAAATGTTAGTTTCCACCACTATCATCCGGTCATTGACTTGTTTCCTTGTGGCTGCAAGTTAAAGCAACTTCCAGTCATAAAAAGAGTTATTTGCCTCTTCACCACCATGAATCATACCACAAATACTGATGAAAATGTATTTTCCTTGGAAAACAGTCTGTCTAGACTACTCAAATTGAATGTACAATACATATATGGGCTCTGTCATTTMAAGTTATTAAAATAGTGCTTAGTATTTTATTTCTGTAAATAAAATGAACGTCTAGCTACCGATTATATTTCCGCCTTGATCATACTGCACTTGCTGCAGTRCAAACTAGTAACCCATTTTTACCATCTGTGGAATACCAAGAATGTTGTGTTTAATAAGTTTCTGTTCCCACTCCTCATCTCCTCAACCTCCAAAAGAAAGTAACACACAATTTTTTTTTCTTTCCCTTCAGAAATGCCAACTCTAATATTAACAGAACATTATGTGCGGTGACTAGACAACCATTCTGTCCTTGGAAGATAAATTTCTAGGCAAAATATCAACACTTTGTTCTTACTAAAAAGGAGAATTTGACTCAAAGACAAGAAAAATCCCCACCACGCTATTAAAAATGTGGAGTTACAAGTGAATTAGAAGGGAGCTGGAAGAAATCATCAGAGCATTCATCAAATTTGTCTCTGATGCAAATTAAGTTMTAATGAGATCTCATAATGGTAGATTCAAAAAAATTTATTTGTGCATTTACTAGGAAAAGAGTCAGTTTGACAGGCTACTGCCTGACATGAGATCYGTTTCATACTGATTTCGATTCATACAGCACTAGCAATGCTTATTAAATACAGTAACAGGACCGTTCTCTTTATCTTCTGGTATTTTAATTGCATCATTTTATTTTTAGAAAGTAAACATCATAAGTGTGTTCATTTCTTTAATAAATTATCTATTAAAGTCTAAAGGCACAATAAATGGGACTCCTGTTATATCCCCACAAGTAGCAAAAACACATGCCTAAGATTACTCTCCTATGTGAAGTAAAACACGTGTAAGTKCTTGCAGACTTGGGAACTGCATTTATAAGCTTCCTGCATGCGTTAGGATGTAAAATCTTTTTCTTGAATCAACCTAAAAGTTGAGCCTAAATCTAACAGACAATATCTCTTTAAAGACCCTGCTCTCGCAAAATCAGCAAGTTTGAAGTACTGGGGAGTCTCAACCTGGACTTAAACCATGCCAGGAAACCAAGAAAAATAACAAAAAGGACTGGCCACCCACTATGCGTTATTCGCGGTATCTAACCATATGACACACTACTACATGATACCTTGTGCAGGTCTAAAAAAAAAAAAAWAAAAATTAACATGTAAAATACTAACCAAGATTATGAGCAAATTTCTCCAATTATTTTTGATGGGATACTATGGCTGTTGTTTTATTTAACCCAAAATTTCCACTGAAGTGCTTGTATTTTCCCTAGAAAAGCTAAATGATCTTTTTCTGTGGAAATGATCTAAGTCTGTGGAAAGGATATCAGACTTCCCCCCCCCGCCCTTAGGCCATTTATATTCTGTATCTGGCTAATAATGGATCATGGTCCTTTTGCAATAGGACCAACAAGTAAACTTACATTTAGCATTTTTACTTGCATATCCACATTAATATACAGCAACAGTTTTAGTGTCCATGTTTTTGGGCATTACCATTTACTTTTATTCATTTTTTTATATCTATAAAGGCAGCTTGCCTCTTCTTACTGCCTTGTTACGGTCTCTTCTGTATCACACGTGATGTATGTCCAGAGGATGGAAGAAAGGGAAAGACCTTGACGTCTCCTGGTACAAATCTTGTAACTTTTCCTTTCTACACTGGCAATATTCCCTAAAATTCTCACTGAGAAGTGAAGGATAGGCATGAGGCATTTCTCTCCCAGCCCAAACCTGCTAGCAAAAAGGATACTGCAGAATGGAAAGAAAGTCACRGTTACAGATAGCCCCCTCCTTTTCCATCAGAACAATGCTCATGTAACTGGAGAGTCTGGAAGTTGTGTCATGGCAATGATAATCAAAAAGTTGGAAGAATGCCATGGTGAACTTTTACATAACTACTTGGATTTTGATCCAAACAGGCGACAGTTTACCCGAAGACAAGCAGATGCCTCATATTATCCTCTTTGCCTGGATCTTCTTCCAGTTCCTTTCCACCYCCTTCCAACTTCACTTTCCCTGGAGGAAGAACTGTAGCACTCTTGGGTCTCTGTGGGAGACTGTTTAGTAGGGGCATTTCCTCTCAGTACACGTGAAACAGCTAAGCTTCTTCTCCCTTCATTACATTTAGGATGCTCTGTCTTTAGGAAGTGCTCTGCATTAAAAGGTTTGTTTGCCCCATTCTTCCCTCCTTGATCTTACGATCCTGATGCCCCTGCTGGGAAAAACAAAAACAACCTAGATCTGGTCATATCCCGTAAGAACATAATGCAATCTTTACAATTATTTACCCTTTATCTCTTCTCCATCACAGCCATAAGACAGGGAAGAAGCATGTGACCCGCACTATGCCCATCATTGCCAATAACCACAGGATCTATTACCGACAGCAAATAATTGGCAAACCCGATTGATACCTGCCCTTTTCTGGCCAAAGTCTAGCAGCAGGTTATGAGATAAAGACTCGTTCCTCTTCCTGCCTTTGATGTAGAGGGAAGCTAGAAACAGCCACCGAGCAGCTGCTGCAAGTTAAGATGATCAGAATTATGATGCCCCTGCTCACACCAGGGCTGCCCTGTGCAGCTGTCGATTCAGCACACAATGTCAGAGCAAAGTAAAAACTCCACAGCCTTTACAGTGAAAGAAAAAAGCAGGCACAAATTTTCCATCCATAACAGAATAGAATTTTTTTTTCCCCACACCTTTACAGTCAACCAATGGTGACCATCCTAAACCTACAGATATTTCTGCAAGTTTTGATTCACATATATTTATGYCGTTTAGAAACCTGCCTCATTATGAATCTTGCTGACACTATTTGCTGGTAGGGTAGGGGACAGTAAAGAGCAAGGAAGGAAGGAAGGAAGGAAAGGGCTTACGGAACACTGTATTTAAAGGTCCACAGAAATATAGGCATTACTGTTCATTTCAAGCCTCAACCAAAGTAACCAGAAACCATTCTAATTAAATAGACATCAGCAAACTCCCATTTCCTTTGTGCTCCAAGTGGATACCAGTCCACATTATAAAACCACTATGCATGTGTCATAAATCAGCAACATCTTGGCAGGCTGTACTAGAAAGCCTCCAAATTGCAGGAGCAAGAAAAAAAACAAAACAGCTATACACACTGCCTAAACGCAGTATCAGCAACTAGAAAAGGGAACCCTACAAGGCAGCCCACTGATCTACTAATAGTTACAGCTTACAGATACTAGCTCAGGTTAGCCTCTCTCATAGAAGGAGYGGAATGATTTATATTGACTCTGAGACAGACACCGCCTCCGTCTCCCACTACAGCAATCAAAAAATTTTTCCGTGAGTATTATGGAAAGGACAGTTTTGATCATCAGTGCAACAAACACCGAACTGTTGGAAAGCACCAGCTTTTTTGTCACTATTCCAAAGTCTGCTTCCAATGCCATCCATGTCAACAGCATCAGACAGATGAACCTCGCTAGGCAGGATCTGGTCTCTAGTTCAAACTGTACCTCAACAAGCTGAACCTCAACAAGCCGCTGCAATAATACACTTTTATACTCACAGTTCACAGTAAATGAAGTAACTCACTCAGCACAGCTTAAATCGGTCACTGCAGAAGCAACAGGACTCAAGTAGGGAATAAAGCCCAAGGTAGGAAAAAAAAAAATACTATCAAGAACCACTGGATTCAAACGTGGTAGGACATTTTGACCAGAGGTAGGAAAAGKTTTTTAAATAAGAGGGGATGGTAACAATCTTCCATAGGACTAAAAAAGAGTAAACAGAGAAAGTTGGAGCTTACTGTATTCAGACGCAAGATCCTACACTTGCCTGTGGTATCAAGGGTCTAGTAGTAATGATGATGCAGGCCCTCCTCAAGCTTTTATTCTCAAGTTGGAAGCCCCACTACTACTCCCCTCTCCCCCTTTTTCCCCTCCATTAATATAAGAATATGTTGCATTTAAATAACATCCCTGGTCCTAAAGCTGCCATTCTTCAATGGATCTGAACTTGATCTCCTCAAACCTCATTCCACTCTGGATGTTATGAACTGAGAAAAAGAAATTAAGGCATGTGTAAAGTTTCCGTATTAATTCCAGAAGTCACAGCCAAGCCATGTGCGCGAACACAGATGTGTCAGGCTGAAAACAACAGTTAACACTGGCATTTACTCAAAACGACAGCRACTGCTGTATTACATAAATACAGTTTACTGTATCACGTTATGAAAAAACCCCTCCAAGAGAACGGCAGCAGCGCACAGTTAGTTGTGTCTGTAYGCACCACAGAAGATTCAGAGTGTGGGAGTCTCAGTACATGGGGCAAGAGTTAACCACTGCAGACAGGAGCAATACTACACACACAAGAGCTAAAAAGAATTAAGTGTTTGCAAACTCAGGACAATTCATCAGTCTGACTTGCCTTAGTCCAGGTTTGGCTCTTTTCCTTCTSTGGACAGCTGAAAGAGGTGTAAAGGCTGGCTCCCTATTTTGCAGTTTCTGAAAAAAAGGCCAAAGAACAAAGACCTGGAACGAAGCCTACCCAAATCAGTCCTTCCACGGCCTTCAATGGATTTTGGACCAAACTATGAGGACCAAGAGGACCTTCTCATCCACAGAAGGTGGCACCAGGTTAACATACTTAGGAAGGGTGAAGCTTGCATGGCTGTAATCCTTGTCATAGATGTTATGAAGACAGACAGTTCATTAAAAAGCTGCGGCAATATTCATCAGAACACAGCACAGGCAGAGCAGTTGTAAAGTTAAAACTGCAGTATGGGGCAGGATTGAAGCATTTTTACACCTAGTAACTTACCATCACCCAGGAGCAAGAATGCTTAAGCCCCGTCTATACCATTAACTAGCAAAGGGGCAACTGTCTACTGTTAGAAAACCTCGTACTTGCTTCCTAGCATAGATGTTTCTGCGAGATGCTCAGTCACCTTTCAAAAGCAGACTCACTTTCAAATAATAATAAAATTAAAAAAAACCTAACAAGCTAAACACAAAGAAACAAAAAAACCCAAACAACCCCAAATGGTACCAAGAGAACAAACCAATTACTTAAAACTTTCCTGTTTGGTAAAGTAGTARAATGCTCTGAGCTATAATAATTAGGGGATAGCAAAACTCAAAAAAACACAGGATTTTCTTAAGCTATGGAAACATGAAACCAAAATCCCAATACAAGTGCAAATAGCAGTTTACTTCTACCAGATAGTGTATCAACTGATTGTTAGGGCATACACTCTGCAAATGCTACAAAGCCCATGAAAATCCCAATATTATTTTTACAGATTGGAAAAACACAAAGGCCAAAAACAACACCAATAACTCAAATAAAAAACTCATGCTTATGTTTACATAAAAGTTTGATGAGTATAATATATTCGTCACACTCCCACAATTATTCCCCGAAAATACTATAAATATTATTTTGACAATGTAATTATAGTTTTTACTTTAACAGTGGCAGCAAAGTACTGGCACCAATCCCCCATACAAAAAGCCTAGACAGACAAAGCAAAGATCACACATGGAAACTGGCAACTCTTAAGATCAGGGATGTCCTGTATTTATATGACTAAAAAAAGTCTGTTTAAATTAGCATCTGGTTTATTTAAAGCTGTAAACCATAAGTAGTTTAATTATGCTAACAGTAAGCAAAAGGAAACCCCAAATACAAAAGTAAATGGAGGTGAAGATTTTTAAATTCTAGTTTCCTCCAAGCAACTGAGGCATGCTCCTTTCATGCTCCTTTTTGGGAATTAACCCCATGAACTGTGGGTCCATTCAGGAACTGCTCTCTCCCACTTCCTCCCCCTTGAAAGAAAAGCTAATATGAATATGAATTTAAATTGACAAATGTCACCTATTAACAGTTCATGATGATTTGACTCTGTATGACAAGTAAAATGGTTCAAGTTTTATAACCACTTTCTCATTCCACGTAAATCAGCACATAACATGACTCACACAATGAATCTGCAGTGTAATAATTTACAGTATTTTCTCACAAAAAAAMCGAAAACAAACCAACAACAAAAAAACCAACACAAAACAAAACCCCAACAAAACAGTTTGCCTCCTCCTCCAGAGATAAATATAGAGGGCACTGATGTGGGAAGAGAGGAAAGATTAACTTTCCTTCCTTAGTACTGTTGGTTTAAATTTAGTAGCCATTGTGTTTGAGAGTCTCCAGGATACAATTTAAAAGTTACATCTTCTCCAGCTGTAGTCACATTACAATCAAATCCATCTAACCAAGCCTGTGTGGAGACACTTGTTGTTCAGACAGCAAAAAAGACCTCTGTTTATAGGCAATAAAACTTAGCAATGGTTTCCCAAATGCCTTGGGTGAGCTCTGGATATTTGCTCTGCTATGATATCTGTCTAGTAAAAATTTACTGTTCCATCATATTTTAAAATATTTTTAATATATAAAACAAGCAGTAATTTGGAARTGAAACCATCCAGTGCAACATGATTAAAGAACTACAAAAAGCAGTGAAAGCAGAATGCAAATTTTCTGAAGACTAAAACAGAAACATGAAAGATACTGAACAGGAAATAAGAGAGAAGCACAAAAGAGAAGAGACAATCTTGGTCAATATTGGCATTCGTTAAAGAATATTTAGGTTCCATAGTTGACTGTTCCGTTTCTCTTTCCTGTTAATTTAAAATACACTGCTGAACAACCAGTCATTCCAAATGATAAGGTGCAGAAAAAAAGAAAGTATCAAAAATAGGCCACAAATAGTTAGACTCCTATGCCAGTACATAAGCCCTAAATGCCTTGATTTTCAAGCTAACTTGTTCTGCAAAGGTACCACTCAGATGCGTTCTGAAAAGGTCTCATTTTCCTATTGCCAAATTATAATCTTTTTAATGGGACCAAAAGTAACCATGCTGCTATTGCCATTGCCTTCTAGGGGAAGAAAATAAATAAATAGATAGATAAATAAATATTGACAAGAATCAGGAAATGCTTAAGGAGATATGGCTGCCCATTTAAAAAAAAGAATAAAGGAAAATCCATTTACTGTTCTTTGGCAGGTTGAGAACATCACCTTCCCCTGCTTTTCCATACCCTCAAAATTAGCCAGTCTGGGTTTTCAAGTGCAATTCCAATTTGAGTGCAGAACTAGGAACAGGTCAGAGCAAAGAAACATCTTATGTTTGGTTTCACTGAGTGAGGACAGAACTGAAAGGTTTCTTTCTCCTAGCCTCTCTTGAGGAAGTAGAAATCACTTGACTCATTTAACTGGTATTCATTTATTTTTGTTCTCAGGAATACTTTCGCAAAAGTAACAACTCAAAGCTCCATGTTTTACTCAGATTCTTCTTCAGAAAAACAAAAACATTTGATAAAACATCTCCTTTTCTGTAAACCCCTGAAAATGACTTTGAATTAACAACTTTTTAGAAGGGATAAGCTACCCAATGCAGCTCCTGGGAATCTCTTCCCCATTTCTTCTCAGGGATCTCTCATAACAAAATGTTAAYGTGATTTTCTAGTACTACATGAACTCCTACATCTTATGATTCAGTGGCTTTTTAATGTCTTCACCTTCAAGAGTTTACAAAGAAATCAAGTATCCTTCTTTGCTCAATCATGTTTTCTCCTTCTGCAGACCTCAGGAGAAAGTTTTTGTCTTGTTATTTCATCAAAGATGAAATGCTTCCATCCCATCTGGCTTTTGCAAGAAATAGTAGCTCTGGAAGCTATATATAGCCTAGGTTCCTTACCTCTTGTTTTTGAAGCACACGCACACCCTTATGCTTTTTTTTTTTTTTAAATCTCTGTAAAGGAACAATGCTGTTTTTATCTTTACAGAGTTCTGAATTCCAAGGTTACTTATTGCCATTTCTTCTGCAGAGTACTTCTCCTCCATACTGACAGATTAAAAAGTACTTTCCAACGCACTTTCTTTCTAAATCACGATCAACCCGTAAGGCAGCAATGGGTCAAGAGCAATTGTTTTTTCATTAACTAAAAGAWAATATGCATGACAGCTGATCAGGTCCGAATCAGTTTCGGTACTTAAAGAACAGTAACTGAAGCTGAACCCAAGTTATTATTAAAGCTGCTGGCAGGCCGGGGGAGTGGGGGGAAGCAGCACTGGAGAAGTTTCAGATTCATTGTAGTCGTCTTTACCTGAACAGCATCACAGGCTTTCTCCTTTTCTGCTCAAAGCAAGAAACATTTCTTTACAGSTCCCTTGTAAGTACATGGCATTTGGAGTATTTTAAAAATGTTTCGAACAAGATATTCCGTATTTTCCCACACATCCTCCCTTAAGAAAGGGAGTGTGAACAGGTGTTAGACATATGATATTCATGTTGCTGAACATCCTACCAGAAAATGCTCAAGTTACTGTAATAACCTCAGTATTAAAAAAATCTACATAGAGTCATCTTTCATCACTGCTTTTACAGGAATGTTTTAAGTTCTGTTCTGAATAGAGTATCTGTAGCATTTTAACTACACCTGAACACTTTTCAGAAAATTGGAAGCAAAGTCAAATTCCTGTCCAAAGGTTCAAGCTTATCATCCACTACAATGTACCCAACGTTTCTGGACTTCATAACGTTAAGAGCAGCGAACGACCTAAACCTTTGTACAACAACTAGCACATCTGGACTCTGAATTTGACTGAGCTCTCCAGAAGTACCCATGACATTAATGTAAGCTGTTAATATTCTCCCATTAATGTGTGTTTATGCAGCTTACCCGGGTTGGTTAAAACCCCTAAAAACTTAAGAGGCGCGGCATCAGCACAGCCTATAAATAACAATACCTGCGCTACTTGGTTTAAAGCTAGCTCCAGTATCACCAGCAGCCCGGAACTGCGGAATGCTGGCGCGATGCTCAGAGCACCTCTCTCAGGCACACACGAACAGCACGGCTGATACGGTGCAGTTGCATTCAGTTCTGCTCAGAGAGGACAATCAACTCATTCAGAGAACTTGCACACCAAACTGTCCCACGCAGGGCAGCTATCAGGCATTCAATGCCTTTTCATCCTAGAGGAGAGCAAAGTATTTTGGCAGATAAATACTTTTTAAGCAATTATGTTGGAATTCAAAGCACATTCTTCAGCATCAGCAATATTTTGAAGCGGTGAAAGGTTTGAGAAGATCTATTTATAAACAAAAAGATTAAAGCTCCTTCTGTCCAGGATGGGGTGGGGGTAGGAATCAATGAAAGGATCAAATGGGACGCAGTCCATTGAACATAAGCTTGCTTCAAAACAGGCACGCCCTCACTGCAATTTATTAAGGAGAAACAAAGCTATCTGTTTTTTCCAGATTTTAGAGATGAATCCTAAATCCAGATCTCACACTCTGGAATCTAAAGATCCATCATCTTGACAAACCTCAACGTACCTTCCCCAAGGTCTGCTAGATTCTGCTGGAAAGCTTAAGATTTGCCATAGGAAAAAGGAAAAAAAAAAAAAACCAACCCCACAACCAAACCAAGACACATGCTATGAAGTGAAGGAGATTTTTCTACTTGGGCTTCTGACAAGGATATTTCCTATGTCTGCTGCAATCCCTAACATACTGAACTACTTCTTAGCTCTTAAGAGATCTGGGTCTGCTTTAAGTTCAGTTAAAGTTCATCTGGCAGCTTCATCAGCCTGCTCCTCTGGCAAGTGTTCTTGGTCTTTGTACCCACAGCAGAAAAAAAACCCTAACTTGCTATGATGAGGCTTTTTTTTTTTTTAATTAAAGAAGTAACGAAAACAAAAGGGATGTGGAGAGGGTACTATGAAAATTCCATTAAATYTCTATTCTGCAGAGACTTAATTTTTTTCCTAAGACTCAAAGTAAAAATTTTAATATCTTATTAGCGATTTGTTGGAAGACTGTGGTCCCAAATCAGTTAACGAAGAAATGTAATGGACCTTCTYGCATGCAGCATTTCTGCATGAGTAGGTACAGTTCCTGTATCTTCAATCCCTATTCAAATTAATTCTGAACTGGGGAGAGAGGCGCAGCATTTGTCATCTTCTCTGTCTTCCCACCAGGAATATCCAAGCTCCGTAACCTAAGAGGTCAAGTACCTCCTTACACAAGCACCCACTTCCTAGACTTTCAGCATGTATAGTTTTAAGAACACTGAGGTGAAGTCCAGTTTTCAGATACTGTCCAAGAAATATAGTATTTGGATTTTTCTCTACTTGACTGGGAAGTTCTATCTCTTGCAGAGAGAAGGAGGGAGGACTGCTGGAGCAATAAGAAAACAGAGCACATTTACAAGTATGTGTGACTCACCTGACACAAATCAGTCTTGACCCTGCCCAGAAGAAGAGCTAAAAAATTGTTAAGCACTTGTTAAGCATCATTGCCCATCAACTCCCTGCACTCATCTAGCTCTTGGCTTTCACTGTGCAACTCCTTAGAGCAGGTTCCCTTCTCTTAAGTACTACAGAATATGAACTGCTCAAGACAAATTACTCCTATGTGTTGCAAGCAATTACGAGAAGAGAAACTAGGCTACGGAATGCAACTAGAACTGCAACTAAAACTTGGGAAGTAAGAAAGGAGGAAGAGTGGGGACAAACAGCAATCCGTAGCAACACCATACGGGAAAGGTCTAAAAATGTTCTTTTAACGTATGTCTTAAAGAAAGAAGATTATTATTACAGGGATGGCTGGCTTGCAGGTGGGGTTGGAAAATCTTTATATGCCATATGTAYGAATTAACTAGTTATTTTTAAACTTATCTGAAGCCTTAAAGAGCTATCCCAGGACAGACATACTAACTCATCTTCAGGTTTTCTGGCCTATTGCCTTAGTGGCATATCATGTACTCAAAACAACAGCTTTTTGCACAGCTGGTTGGGACAACTACATTACAAGCATACAGGAATTTATCTAACTTTTTATCGCATAAAAAAAAAAAAGAGATAGGCTGAAAACTTGCAGTAGAGTTGTGTCAGTAAATATACCAAAGTGAGGAGACAAATTAACCATGTATATAACACCTGGGCCTAAGATAAACTATTAAAAAATGTATTTCTCCTAGCAGAGAAGATGCAAAAGAGTCTGGGTTTAATTTAATGAATCTTAACAACAGTTTTTAATGACACCACTTTGCACAGCACCTCCTTTTTTGCTGCTTTGATCACTAATAYATTGTTAGAACAGGCAGTTTGTCTCCTCCCTTAGAACCACCACACTGGTCACAGTAGTGGCCACAGAATACATACTTTATTTCATTTCTGGTTTTATCCATTACGAATTGTACTACACTGAACTTTCCTACAAAAATTACCACACCACTCAGAGATTTACCAGTCTTAACAGTTACCAGCAGATAAAAGAGTGAAAACATACCACAGAGCAGGTTAAAATAAGTCTGCATGAAGAATTTTCAATCTCTCTTCTTCATAAATATAATAATGTTGGAAATTCAGATTTATTTAGCCTATAATGACTTGCTCTGGGACTTTTTCACAGGGACATGAACTGAAACATTAGTGTTGTTCACTGTGCAATACAGCATTACCTCCTTATCCTTGTATTTTGTTGCTGTGGAAGCAACACAAAGCTATTTAAAATACCTTAAGGATATAAACAGGCACCAAGAGGAATCATCAAATCCAAGCAGCCATTTAAAGGAGGAAACGGGACACGTAWCCAAATGAACAACTTGAAATATTCYACTTAATACCTAATTATCTGCGAGAACAAAACACACATGCTACTCTAGCCTTGTGACCCGATTTTCTGCATGAAATATGAGGAGAATCATGAAGCAGAAATATWGTTAATAAACACAGTAACATTTACTAATTTCATGGGATTCTTTTGTTTCAAYACTGCTATCCAAGTCCAATTTAGCAATTTGACTCACTTTTCAAAGTATGACTAATAATCCACAGTTGAATGTAACTGTTAACTTCTGAGGTATACCCTGTAGAAGGAGCTGGTGCTCTAGGCACTAGATTAATTTTCACTTAGAACAAAGCTCATYAGATCACTCAGCAAGGAATTAGCAACACTTGCTTGTCTGTAATTTTTTTTTTTTTTGCACTAACATAAATGGAATACCTACGTCATGCTCATCACAGAKGTTTCCCAATGAGATCAATACTACATACAGTATCAAACGAACCATCTATCCTGGGTCAATACATCAAATTTTAGTTACAACTCAAACTCATTTGTCGAACGGCTATGTAGAGTAACAGTCACAAAACACTTTTTACTGAAATACTGTTAAAAAGTTTCTGGTCAAYGCCCCCCTTCATTATCAGTGGTGATAAAAAGAGATTTTACAACATCGTCTAGCTAGGAAAAGGAGTCTGAAGCAGTTAATGAAATTACTGTGTTCCACCCCTCCTTTCTTTTTTTCTGAGTAACATTCACTGCTGCTTCTTCAGCTCCCAGCAGCAGGAGCACAGCACACATACATACGATAACCCATCAAGGAGGGGTCAGCAGCCACAAGAATGAAGRGGAAACCTCAGACCACGCAGGTAACCAACAAGGGGTACATTCTGCTCATTCTCCTGCAGATGCTGGGAGGCACCACTGAAAGGTGGTATTCTCACACCGCAATTCCCAATGCTTTGACTAAGCTGAAGGTGGGAAGTCCACTTCCTCAGAACAGCCTTTCGAGCCTACTGCTGTCAAGGACCCTAGTAGGGACAATGTCAGGCTGGACAAAACCAGCATTTTAGTTCCCATCACTTTTCATTTTCCCTTACTGGTCTATGAAGGGGTTCACAACCGYGGGGCAGGACATTCTTGCCCTCCATGCCTTTTCCCAATCCTCCCTGTCTGACCCTGTGACACGGCTTGAGAATCACTCCTGTGTGCTGTCAGTTCCTCCTCTTTATGGTCATTGAGCAAGCCCTCTTCTTGCCACCCACAGCGTTTAGTTCTGGTCCTCCCACACTGAAGGGCTCTAGCATCACTGATCCTTCCCTGGAAGAAGGATTCCAGCAGCGGGTGAAGGAGTGAACATGGATTAAGCATAATACTGTCACATGCCTGCAGGGCTTCATGTTGAGCCAAATATAGCAGCAAAAGGAAAAACAGTATCCTGGACTTGACCGCTCTTTCCCAGCTTCATAAAGGTGTTTGAGGGTAAGTTACTGTATGACAGTAGTTTCACTTGCTTTCACAAAATGATAGAAAAGCAGCAACAGGAACCCAGTAAAAACCTCATCCAAGTAAAGGGAGTGAAAAGAAATAAAAGTAGCAAGAGAAACCAAATGTTCCCTACTCTCCGCAACCACAGACGGTAAAGACTGGGGTCCAATGCCCTGTATCAAGCTCCACATGCATACACAGTGAAACGCAGATTGTGAAGAGAATTACTGAAAATGCCTTAATATCCAGTGAAATGAGATTGGTAGAAATCAGTAGCAATAACTGCCATTAAGGAGGAAGCATACTATAGTCAGATTTTCTCTTCACTGCATGAAAAGAAAAGAAAAACCACATCCATTAACGAAATGTGAACACCACTCGAATCTGTACTTAGTTCTTCGCAGATATTACCCTGACTGGYCAGAAACCACAGTAGAGAAATGAAAATTAAAAAATAATTTTAAAAAGTCACAGCCAAAATTTGTTTCAGGTAAATTTGAATCAGATAAATTATTTCAAGTATCATCAAAATAAAAAAGGAATATTTCTTCWTTTCACTATGTTCSCAGATCAAATAAAAAGACAGTACAACAGCAGAACATATTTTGAATGGRGGTATTACAGGAACTTTTCCTTTTTGCAATTCAAATATCCTGGTTAATTCTAGAGAAGTTTCCACATATCTTTCCTTTAACAATATCTACAGGGAACGGTTGAGGGAAAATACAATTGGACTAGACTTGGGGCCGAGATTTTTTCAAGCAGCATAAGAGAAGGCCCCCCAATTCTCAATTGCAATTCAAGAAACAGTTAAGCTTATTTATGAAAAAAATGCATCAGTAAGGTGCCATCATATCACCACAAGACTTACCACTTAAAAAAATATAGTGCAGGCTATATATTTAACAAAATCCACAGCCTTACCAGTCAATAACAATTCTTCTTTGATTTGTATTCCATGGAGCAATTTGATCAAATGGACAGATGTAGAGATGAGACCCAAGTTCCTATCGTTAAATTGGAAAAAAAATAAATCACTTGATATGAAATACACTCAAATAAAGCGAAAAGGCTTTTCACTGAAGTCAACAGCAAGTCTTTAACATCTTCAGAAGCTCCGAAATAAAAAGCAGTTTCTCCTACTTAACTGTGTCTGACTATCAGTAGCCGCACTACTGCCATCAGAAGCAAAAGGAACAGGTTTACTGCATCAGCCTGCATATTAACAATTTTGGACGCAGTACCTTCAGAGCTAAGTACCCTTTCCCCTCTTTTTGCTATTCTTCTAGATCAGATGTTAAAAATTGGCAGGTTATTCCTGTAGTTTAAACAGCTTTATTTGTGTAAAAWCTTTGCTTTGTTTGAAGTTCAAGTGTTCAAGAAAAGTGTCAATGTATGTTACTTAGTAATAAACTTCGAGGATTTTAAATATCAACAAAGTGATTAGTGATGGCCATCAAATGAACAGGGCCAGTTCAAAGGGAAACATACAAAACTCTCAGAGGGAAGCAGGGAAGGTCAAGTAATCATTTATCCTTTCTCCAGCGAGGAGGAATCATAGGTTGAATCTCAGAAAGGTTTGCATTGGAAGGGACCTTTAGAGATCATCTAATCAACCCAATTGCYGTGGGCAGGGACAACTTCCACTAGACCAGGTAACTGAAAGCCCCRTCCAACCTGATCTTGAACACTTCCAGACATGGAAAAACATGGTGATAGTGAAGATAAACCAGTGAAGTGAAGCCATTTGGAATGAAAAATGAYAAAATAATTCTACAGCTAGAGATCAGCAATCCTGGAGGCAGACAACATACATGCCAGGATGTGCATACAACAGGAGTAAAAAACAAAAGTCAAAGAAAATAGTATAAGCAGATTTTAACTCATTTCTACTTTAGTAGTCAAGCTTTTTGAGAAGAGATCAGCCAAGACAGAATGGCTGAAACTTCAGAACATGGCAATACCATTTCTACCAAACCTCCACACCCAYCATAAGTTAGTTAAAAAAATATCGTATCATCGCATATGGATGCTGAGTAATTGTCTTCTGCAGATGTTTTCTAGACAAACATATACTCCTTCTCATTAAATTCTAACACAGAAGAGAAGCCAAAGATACATTTATAAATATATAATACACACATGCACACTGGTATACATACAATCTATTAAAATCAAAACTTTTCCCATTCCTTCAGACCCCAAATTTCTTCACAGCACACAAAGCAGAAAATTTGACCCTGGACGGAAGAAAGCTTCATATTCCCCAGTAGTTTAAAAGCTGTTACACAATCCATGTGTTTACAATCTTTGCATTCTTTCCTAGAAACAATCAGTTTTTGATCAAAAAATTTGCAGTTTGGGTTTTTTTTCTGGAATATCTGAATGCTGCACACTTCAAACCAACATAAAAGGCACATAATTTTCCTTCCATTCACAACTTTTGATCATTCAGGACATTTAATTCCTAAACAAGTTGTGCATTTGCAACCGTTTAAAATCAACACAAACATATGGCTAATACATGGCTGGCTCAGGAGCATAAATTCTTATGCTGCTACAAAGCCAAAACAGTATCCAATGAGTGACCCACTGAGTCCTTCAGTTGGAAACGTGGTCAGAACTTTCTATCCACACAGGCCTTCCCCCTCCTGCAGTCTAAAGGAAAGTAAAATTATTAGCATCCAGCTTCCTAAATGAGCAAGGCTACGCTAACTGCCTAGTCAGGGCAAGTACACGGCACAAGTAAAAATGTGCTCTGCACTAGTTATGTTTAGAAGCAGGTTGGGCATCTGAATTCCGTTAGAAAGTAACAACTAATACCCATAACTAGGTTGTATTTTTCATGCTACTGAAAAGGGCAATCCTACCAACTCCCAGCCACACAGTTCTGTTCCCCCTGTTTTGTTAACATGAGTAACTATGGAGCTACAGTTAAGTTACAATAAGGAACSCAGTCTGGCTGAACATCCACCCAGCAAAAATTTATAAACAACCATATAAATTTTCTGTCAGATCAGTTCCTTGACCCACAACATGATCACGAGTGCTAGCACTGCCAGGAACAAAAAGGTAAGAGCTTAAACTTAGATTTACCTTATTCTAAAACTAATGTCTTCTACAAAAYGTCCTGCAACTTCTGTGGCATTAAGAAAATTCTGCCCCAGCACAGAACTTGCGACGTTATCCCATGTCAAAATTATATTTAGTTCAATAAACCAAATTTGACAAATCCCAAGAAACCAAATCTTAAGAYTGTACTCCACAACAATTCTTCGTGACCTAACAAACTTATAACAGGTTTTGGGGGTTTTTTTTGGTTGATTGGTTTTGCGTTCTCAGGGGGTGGGGGGGACTGTTTGTTGTTGTGGGTTTTGGGGTCTTTTTTGGTTTTGTTTTGTTAAGGAGCCAGACTGACTTCTTACTACCCATTAGTATCAGTTTACCTGTATATATATCAGGGTTGATAAACACAATTCTACACACYATACTTTGCCATGAGTGCCAGACAGATCTAAATGTATCTTTAAAAAACCATACTAATCTTGTAACTGATAATTAAGACTATTTACTTATTCATTATGTTATCAAAAAAATTAAAGAAACGAAAGAGAAAAAAGGATAGTTCTACAGTCAGACTTCCAAAAGGCTTACATCATTTGCATAATCAACTCATACTAAAGACACAAACACTTTGTTCTATTATTCAGCAGTGCCCCAAACTCTGACCTACAAATAGGTCAGCTATTTTTGTTCTTGTGTACTTCATTTCAAGTGACTGCATCAAGCAGGAAATACCAGTTAATAAATCAACTAACACGGCAGTGTAAAATAAGAATCTCTATATAAAACCACACAAACATCAAAAGGTTATATTTTTGTATGGGTTAAAATGGATCATAACTATACCTCATGACATGTTGATTCTTGGCACACTCAACACAGGCATTCCTCAGACATCTGAAACACTCTGCTATGAGCWCCAGGCAGGTGTCTAGATCTACCAATTCACAGGAGTCCTTGTAGGTCTGCTCAATTTCACTTGAGGCGCTCATCAGGATTTCCAGGAGATCCCGAAATATACTTTCTTTTGCCATTTCTCTGAAATAAATAAATCTGTAGTGAACAAAAAACCACACTGCTATCAAAAAGCCTCRTATTATGACAGTTACACTTCTTATTGTAACCCCAAAGATGTTTCTGCAACGATCTTTAACTATCCATAGTATACAAGGTCTTTCAAGTAGAAAGAGCAAAATATATGCACACAATCATCCCACTAGCCTTTTCAGAAAAGGGGTTGTGAGAGAGTTGTGTTGCCTTAGTATTCTTCACAGCTTTCCAACAGCTCTTTGGAAACTTAATTAAAAAAAAAAAAAAGGTCTCCCTAATGCATATAGCTAGCATGGTTATACATGACACTGCATGTTGTTTTAAGAATTAGGAATTGATTTAATTAATGAACCCAGTTTAGAWGTCCAGCGCTAGATGTTTCAGAAAAAGGAGGTATCAGAAGCTCCATTATAAAACAGCCTGCCACAAATTTCACCAGAGGGAGAAAGAGAAGTCGTGAAGAAAGCCGGTGGCTGCACTAGCATCATTCTGAAGTGTGTGAATCAAAGCCAACGGAGAAAGTCAACTCTGTCTACTTCAGCAGACAACTACCCCAACACGAAAAATACCATGCCACTTCTTAGAGTATCAAGAGCTAAGAAAACAACACCACAAAACCATAAACACAGACAGATACTATATGAACATATGAGAGAGCTGATGCTGCTGCACCACGTAGATTCACCAGACTCCCCAGAACTGRCATGCACATCTGCAGATGATCTGTCACACAGATATGCACAATGTTTCCAAACTACAGCTATTCACATACTTTCTCCCCTCATTTTACRTTCAGAAAGGAGATGAGGGCAACAGATTACAAACATTGCTAGCTCAGTTTTGATACTACATGCTGGTGAAAAGAAGCCACACCAAAGAGTGTTTATGGCATTGCTACAGGAAAGTGCAATAAATTCGCTCATCCAATACTTCTGACCAGAGTCAAAAAAAGGAAATCCAGATGCAGCCTCCTTGAACCTCAAACAGACTTGTCATGTACTCAAGATCAAACACGAAAGTTAGGATCTGAGACATAAGGTTGAGAAATACCTCCTAAGCTATTATCAAAAGAAAATGAGATGAAATGGAAAGTAATATTAAACAAAGTATGTTCACACAGAATATTCTTCCTAAAGGAGAATTTAAAAATTTCTTGATCAAACATTAGTGGATGATACAGAACTTGTATTCTGCTGCTTGCTCAAATTTCTAAACATTTGCACAATTAAATTCTGCCTACTCTTTATCATTAGCAATCACACGTCTGTAAACCAAACCACAGAATCATCGAATCATTTACGTTGGAAAAGACCCTTGAGTCCAACCATTAACCTAACACTGCCAACTCCACCACTAGACCATGTCCCTAAGCGCCACGTCTACACATCCTATCTGTAACACCCTTAGACATGTCTGGAGACTATCATATTTCCCACTTCTGCTCCTGCCATGTTCTTTCCTAAACTAAACAAAACCGATCCTCTCAGCCTTTACTCACAGTTCACGTTTTCTAAGCCTCTTACCACTCCTATTGCTCCAATAGTGACACCTTCATGTTCATCTACATCTTACTGACAGTGCAATGCATCCAATATTGAGGTCTGTTAGGCTGTGGAGTAGACTTACAAAGAAGGAAGAACACTTGTACTATAACAAATACAACAATGTACACAAATATAATTAAATTACTATAAGACTAGATTTCAGATCTCCTGTGAGGTTTATTCTACAACCTCACAGTTGATCAAGACCAGTGCACTTACACAATCTCCAGCTACATTAAAAAAAACACCACAGTATCAGTAAGAATTATCTACAGTGGGGCAGGGGTGAAGCTACGTTACAGTGGTGTAGTACTGCGGGGAAAATACTAAAGTGGCAGAACAAAGACCAAAAGCAGAGCTGGCCCTCAGTCATAAAGAAAACAGTGGAGCTTATATAACCAGAAAGAAGGTTTGGAATTTGGTTTTGCTTTTAAGACATAAGACAAGACATTCATGGGACTCGAACCTTCGACTTACAGGAAGCAGTGCAGCTCCTGCCGCTGATGTACCACAGTACACACGGTAAATGCATCCAGACAGAAGTTGTTCTAAACATTAGAAGAGCTACGGTGTGGTAAAGGAGTGCCCAGCCAGGCCCTGKCCCAAACACACAAAAGCCGTGTTTTCTCTATTGAGTGAAGAGGCCACACAGAACCATTAGCTGTTAGTCAGCTGAGTTTTTAAACACTGAAATTATTCTAAAATAGGAAATCTCTCAATCCAACTGCAGTTTCCTTTATATTTAAAATCCAGCACATGGTCTATGCCTATGTGTTGGATTATCACATGAAACTGGTCATTTCCTGACCCAACTTCAGAATACAGAAATCAGTGGTCAGTACAAGAGATGTACTACTGTACAACATTCAATTATTTGAAATTGGTAAAACAGAAATAAAAAAAGCTGCAAGTCCTTTTGTGTGCATTCTTGTGACTCTACTGTTAAAAGGATACCTTAAAGTCATGCTGATCCTGGAAAAGTTTCTACTCTTGTTACAGAGTTATGCAGCAGAACAGAAGTTTTAGTCAGATAATGGATCACAAACATACCGGGCCACTGTGACAAGTAAAAAAAAAMCTGAGTGTAGACGTTTCCAGTAAAATACAAAGATGAAACTCTTGCTTGTCCTAACAGAGCAGATGTAGTGTACACAAGGAAGTGCCTGTCCTCATTGCAAATGTGGAARTAGATGTGGATTTTTATGTATCAGYAAGAAGACAGACCTTCAAATCTCTCTCTTGCASACTATGAAAGAAAATGAAAGTGCTCAAGCCAGATGTTTCTGCCCACAACAATTCTCTTCCTACAACAGAAAAGAAAAACCTAACCAAACAAGCAAAAGTTATTCCAAACAAACAAGGAATGACTCAAAGGCTGTTTGGTAAAGCAGGATTCTCTTCAGAGAAAATTTAAATGYGACTCTTGTACTTAAGCATTTATACATCATTGCAATTTGAGTGTGTGCTACAAAGGAATTTTAATTAAAATCATCCTTCTGCACAAAAAAAATAAATTCTCAAATCGTGAGGAGAGCAGATAGTGTTTACTAACATTAAGAAATCAGTCAAGAGTGATTTCAGGTAACTGTTCCACAGCAATGCTTAAAATAATTTTTTAAAAAATAATTTTCTTTCCAGTGGTATGTCAARGATTCACACACAGATAAAAACAGCAGCTACAAGTATTTAAAATGTATTTTTGAAAAGAAGAAAAAAGGCAAATGTTTTCCTTCCTTAACCTTCTCCCTAATCTTTAAATATTAATTTATAAAATTAGCAAGCAGCCTGTTTAGGAGYTTTAAGGTGAAAAAATACCTTCTATTGTAAATAGGCCTTGACATTCATTCAGAACTGCTCTGTGGATATTCTGTTTCCTATGTTTTGTTGCTTAAGACAGCATCTTCACAATTTGCTGCTGCCACCTGTCCTTGATTTCAGCATCAAGTATTCTGCAGGAACACAAGAGGAAGCAGAAGCAAAGGCTACAACAGCCCAGACCTCAGACAAGGAAGACATGCACCATTTCTTGTTAAGTCAAAACAAAGAGTTAGAATTCATGYCTCCATGCCAAAAGAAAGATTACTGTCACTCCTTGTAAGATCTAAGTGCTYGATTATTAAAAATAGAAACTGTACAAGATAACATACTAGTGAACAGAGTTAAAAACATTAATGCAACCCTGTTCAAAAGACTAGGGCTCCAAAAATCATAAAACTAGTCAGGAATTCCRAGAACCCAGAATTTTGCAATTCTATATTTCCACTCTATGTTTTAGGTACTTAAACCATTCCACCCCTGGAAGGAGAGTACCTAAAAAACCTTTAAAGTATTTATATTCACAATGTTCCTGRTAATAAAGCCATTTTCCTACTGTTGTAGATTAATAATGGAAGCATAAAGAAATCGGGTCCTCTGCTCAAAAGCACTGGAAGTCTCAAGTAAAGCACACAGCTGAATTCAAGTCTCCCAAATTCCACACCACGGTCTCGTAGTTGCTGCATTATTTTCCTCACCTTATTTGCTTCTGAATTGCAGACCACTAGAACTCACATTTTTACATTTTTTTGTTTCCACAAGCACTGAACAATCACGTAATAACAAGAGACTTGTCACTGCATATCACAACTTYAAATACCAAACATCCACTGGGTTGTGTCTTCTGGTTCAACAGCACCAACAACAGTATCTTCCACAGTTTGCAAATTTATTGCCAAAGTTGCTCTCAGATCCACTGCGTCATGTCCTATAGGATGTAGGCTAACACTACAGCCTTGTCCTTCTGGAAGGGCAATTACAGTGTCTCCCTTCCAGCCCACCTGCACCCACAAAACTTGGCAATTTTGGGGAATATCTACTCCTCTGTCAGACACAGTGGCAGAGGTTTTGGGGAGGAAGGCAAGAAACAGGCAGAGAAAGCATCACCATGTAAACCCAAAATTTGCACAGGCCCTCCTCTCTTCCTAGACAAACTGAAATGAACACCAGAAGAAGGTCTCCTGTACAAAGATCATAAGAGAATATTTGTAAGTACATCTTCCCCCCCCTGCCCCCAAGTTTTAAATGTGGGTTTAATTAACAAAAATAGTATTGGGAATTAAAAAAAACAACACAAAAAAACCCCAACACACCACCACAATTTTATGCTAAGCTAAAAAGTTTGATTTCTTCTTTCTTAGATGTTATAACCTCCAAGCAGCTACTGTTAGGATGAGTGAGCCCGAGCTTCACACCARCCTATGCTGCCTCCCACCTTCCAGGAAGAGCAGAAACCATTACTGTAAGCCCGGTCACACAGCTGAACCTCTGCATGCCCAACCTSTGCCGAAGCCAACAGCGTTGTGCGGTACTGCAGAGGTGCCCCCGACCTTACAGGAACCGCAAAGCTCTGCACCAGCCCCTTGCTTTCTCCAATAACCCCATGCTTTCTCTCCCTATCTTAAAGCTACTACAGGGGCATCCAGCCTTTCCTCCCACTGAAGCCACCGCAGCACAACCTCAGCTGCCAAGGCCTCGTCCCAAGGCCTTGCCCTCACACGGGCATGAAACCGCTGCCCAGCAGAGCCTCACGTGGGCATGTCTTCCCCATTTCTAGCCGCCCTGCAGGGCTCACCGTGGCTTTGTGCCCCACAGCGGCTACTGCCACAGCTACAACCCACCCGAGCGTACCGGCCTAGAAGGTGACTTCGTGATCTGYGACTGGGAGACGCAAAGCTTTCCTCCCTGCCCTGGGCCTGCCACAGGCGCAGGGACGCGAGCAGACTACCAGCTCCCCATGGGACCCCAAGGGAAAGGAGGGGAGAAGGGACAGGTCACCCGCACTGGCCCCGGGCCCCACAGCTAACCCCCGGCTTCCACAYCAACAGCCCCCGGGGGGGCAGAGATTTCACAGCAGGAACCGGCGGCACCCGGCCGCCCCTCTGTGGGCACTGAGGGCCCCTTTCACTGCGGAGCCCCCGGCCCGCAGCCGATACCCCGAGGGGCAGGACTGCGCTCGGAGCAGAGGCGAGCTCTGCCTGCCGGGACACGGGCGGGCGGGGGCGCCGCCGCAAGGACCACCCAGGCCCGCCGGCCCCGCCGCTTCCCGCGGCCGGAGCTCCCTCCCCCGGCCCACGTGGCCGCGGGCGGCCCCTCCTCCCCGCTACCTGGGCTGCGCCTCCCGGAACAGGCCCGTCAGCGCCCGCACGCTCTCCAGGCGGGCCTCCGGCGCGGCCGCCACGGCGTGCCCCAGACGCCCCGCCGCAGCGGGCAGCGCTCCCGCCGCCGCCATCGCCTGCCCCGGCGCGGCCCAGCTCCGCCCCCCGCCGCGCGGAAATGGCGGCGGCCCGGCGCGGGCGGACGGGCGGTGCGCGCGGGCCGCGGGGCCCGGCGGTAAAATGGCGGCCGCGCCTGTGGGGGGTGCAGGCGGTGCTCGGTGTCGCGGCCCGCCTGGGGCCGCGGCCCGCCAAACCTTGTCTTTCCCCCGTGGGAAACTAACCGTGGGGACAGCTTTCAGTTCCGCCTCCTTCCAAGCGCCCACGGCGGCCCTCGGGCCTGCCCGTCGGCTCTCCTCAGGGAGCGGGGCTGCGCACCGCAGACCTGTCCTTCCCCTCGTCCTGTCCGCTTTCGGAGGTGCYTGCCTCTAAATGGTCCAAATATTTCAGCATGCTCTAAACATATGTATGAAAAGTTAACATACATACATTGGGGGAAAAAAAAATCAAGCTTCCCATGGATAAAAAGACTAATTGTGGCCAAATACTCTAGAAAGCCTCGTTAGTCTGGAACTAAAGTAAATTTACCAAAGATAGTTGAAGGAACCTGAAAGCATTACCTCTAACAGAAAACCTACATCAGAACCCCCCCCCCGGTGATTAATTTCTCCCCATTCACGCCTCCCTCTGGGTTTCCCCACGTGTCCCTGGTACCCGAGGCCACGTAAGTGGGGCCTGGCGCTGTGGGGAGGGGAGGGGACCTCGCTGCCATCCCAAAGCTAGTCCCCACRCAGCTGGTGTCTGAAGGCACTATCCCTCTTTTAGAAATAAACTTGMATGTCTTGGGTTACCAGTGGGGGGGACTTTTTATTATGTCTGCTGTCAAACTTGTCCGTACATTAGTAAGTGCCACTTCCAGGCCTCTTCCTGGTAATTACTGTGTATTACTAATGCACAAACAACCAGTTCTTGACAGCTCTATAGGAAAAACAGCTCCAAATAACAAGTAGAAATTAAGTAAGTAAAAGATGCCAGGAAAGAGCCCTTGCARTCATGCAAGTTCTTCCTTTTAACAGTTCCTATTACTTTTAAGAATTGCCTGCTCATGAGTAAAGAGTAATTTGTTTCAACTGCAATGAAACTCGAGACTAAGAAYAATGAAGCATCAGGAAGTGTCCTGGCCGTGGATCAGTATGTTGTGCCCGATGGTGACGACTCTGGGGAAGATAACAGCTACAGCATGTAACAACATTGTTCTGCACGTTCGCGGTGACCGCTGATTCAGTAGGTCTGGGCAACCAGCAGATCACAACTTCAGTGAAGGAAGCGGTAGAGTACACTGAAAGCCAATGAGATAGTCACACGTACTCTCTGAAAATTACCTGCAAATATGTAGTTGTGTATTTTGTCTATATCCTACCCTGTTTGAGAAGGGACACAGCGTGCCCAGCAGTCCAATTTTATTCAACTTTCATCATGTTTTACTTGCCATTTTGCCTGTCTTTGTCAAACACAAATCTTTTAAGCAACATTTTCTTGTTTACCCCTTATAAACAYTTCTCTGTAGGGATTTTTTCAGTGACATCTCATGTTTTAAGGTGACCGTTAACCAGCTTTTACTCCATTAAGTATACAGATTTTTCATGTAGTGTACTGATAAGTTACATGGCAAAATATTTCAGGTCAAATAGCTGAAAATACAGACTAGACCACAAATGTCCAAGACATGTATGGGAATGCATTAGTTCTCTAATTCAAACTAGTACATTGTTAAGGCTTCGACTTAACCCCAGCTGACATAAAGGAAGACAAAAGTAACTCGTGCTTACCCCGGGGCAAGGTTAGATAGCATGCAGCAGCTCCATGTATAAATATTTTCTTTTTAAGAACACTTGGAAAGCAATGCAGAACAGAACAGTCTTTTTTTCTGGCAATTTTAACAGAGTCCTGATCTTGGTGGTATCTTCTTCCAACAATTTCCATAGGCCAGCTTTATCCTGTTTAGATTTGCTGCCTGTTTCATCAAATGCCTCTTGAATTGGTATTATTGATTATTACTCGTGGATCGTTGTGAAAAATAGTTTTGCCTAAGCATATGATCTCTTTTGAAATTTTTTTCTGCCTTGAACAGCCACAGCATTTTTGGTTTTCCTCATTTTAGTCTTTCCATGCTTTCATTCATTCTCAACAACATACTCAAAACCATCTTTATTAAAAGGCTATGCAATACTTTGAGATGGGCTTCTCATAAGGGAGTTTTGCAGGGTCTCAGCGACATCAATTATAGAATTTAGTCATTTTTACCAGATTACTCACGGATGTTATATCTTGAGCTCATCTGATCTGCCTGATCCTGTGAACACAGGCAGATCCCTTAAAGATCCAGTTTTTCCCCCAAAGAGCTTACAATCTAAATAACATCAGTTTTTCTTAGCACAGATTTAGAGAACTACAAGAAGGAAAATAATCCACCTAGAGCCGACTACTCCATCTGAAAATAAAATGATGCAGAACCTATTTTTAAGAGTTCTGCATCAAATTAAGAGRTAGACCAGTCTCTTGAGATACCAGTGTTTGAAGCTGGACACAGAGAAAGATCCGTCTCAGCTGAGGCTCTGGAGGGAGACAGTTCCACTGTTTCAGCAAACGCTGGCTCTGCAGGGGCAAAGCAGGTCAAAGACTTTGAATCCCTCGCATCTCAAATGTTGAGAGATGGCTGCTCGTTTTAATCACAAGATATATACTAGCTTTGCCTTTTTTTTATTGGAGGTAACTTCCATCAGAAGATAAAATTTGGGCTCTGGAAAAAGTTACTTTACACTAAAGAAGCAAATCCCACAGCATGTTATATTTCCGGCATAAATATTAGTTTTCTGTCTCTTATTTTGGGTCTGTATTAGATTAAGCATGACTTRGGCCAGAGAGCTTTGAAGCTATAGACCAAAGCTTTTATTTTTGGTCTAGTATTTAATAGGATCCAGTGAAATTGATTGATGCACTCAGGAAAATGCTTTTGATTAGCCTTTGTTGCTGAGCAGTGAATCCCACGGCGGATCCACTGAGCTGTGGAGCACAGCGCACCCTCACGCCGGTCCTCAGTTTCCTGCTTATACCCGGCAAATTACAGTAATTAGCCAAGGAATTCTGAACGCCTATGTGAAGATGAGGAAGAGCACATCTGAGAGGAGATAGCACCATCTTCTTAACCACCAGAGGTGGAACACAAAACAGCTTTTATGTTTTTTGAAGGTATTCGAGAGCAATGAAGAATCCATATGAAATGGATACTGCAGACTGTCTTAATCCCAAGAATAGCTATCCCAAGCCAACAGCTCAAGAGGTTATTTGGCTTCAGATGAGATGTTACACATGCGTCCGAGGGCCATAAAAGAGCGATTGCATTTGATGTTGAGATGTAYGTGTCACTCCTTTGTTGTGTAATAGCAGAAGTAAATTTAATTTTTCATAAGATAGAAATCCCTCTGTCTGGAAAGAAAGCCTGCAAGGCCCTGGAGAAGATGTTCAAAGCACTTGCAGTTTGTCGTGGAAACGAATGGTGTCTTCCAAGAAGTAAATAYGGATTAAATGCTGTCCGCTGTACAGTTGTCAGGCTCAGAGTCACTGCAGATACTCTCACCTCATTTTTTAGATGCAGTCCAATTTCCAGAGTGAATGAGGAATTTTGTAACTGTCATCTGCCCTTCATAAAGTTTTTATGCCACATCTGCAGGGAGYGTTTTTGTCGGGATCAGCATTATCACCAACATGATGATAGAATAGAATAGAATAGAATAGAATAGAACAGAATAGAATCATTAAGGTTRGAAAAGACCTTAATGATTCTATTCTATTCTATTCTATTCTATCATCATGTTGGGCAACTGCACAAGTGTATGGAAGGGACAGTCCTTGCCCTATTCAGCTGGATCAGAGAGACGCTATTTAGGATATCTGGTACCCAAAGTCTGGTTCCTTCATAACCTGGGGAATTTCATGGTACATGAATTTCACCTCATTCATGTACCAGTTGATTTATATTAATGTCGGGGTTTGGTCTGGTATGGCAGGAAATGCAGCTGAATTGTAAGAAGGCCGGTGCTAAGTTAAAGGAGGCTATGTGTACGCTAACTTAACGTAGTCATGCAGTTTTCTGTGTGTAAGGGACACAGAGATTGTCTAACACATCAGTAGAGTATGTGTCAGCCCTGGGAGTGTGAGGGCTGCATCCAGCCCTGGCTCATCGCCTCTGCACTTCTCCATCGTTCTGATTTTAAACAGTATCGACCAGGAAACACCCAGGGAAGGGTCATTTTTTTCTCTGCCTGTTATTAGTTTTGCCCTTGGCAACAGCTGCCTCCGAGGACAGAGGAAGAGCTCRTGCTATTTTACCACCTCCTCCTTTTCCCCATCCCGACCCATATGCGCTGTGCGTGGCTCTACCCGCACCTTCCGTGCATTTCCCAGCTGCTGCCTCTCCTGTCCTCCAGCTGAAAATACCTCTTGGGCTGTTTGAACTTGGATGCGAGCTGGCCGGGCATCCTCCGGAGATCCTAACAAGTGCCTTTCTCTGCCTGCCTTTCCACTGGCTCCCTCCCTTGCCACAACGACCTCTTCCCTCCCAGTTGTTTTGTAGTTGTGACAAGAAGTGATCCCCATGCTGCCAGGGCGCAAGCAAAGCAAAAGCCTTGGCCAGGGAGAGGCCTCCTTCTGTTTAGAAATTTATTCTCACAGATAGAGAATCTCCCTATTACAGGGTTTGACAGAGTGTTTGGGATTTAATTACCAGGACTGGAAGGAACCCAGTGGCAAAACCCATAATGACTTCTGTGTTGCAGGAGSAGCATCGCATACAGGGCTTAAAACCCCAGTGTCTGACAGGCACAACAGGATCCCTCTTGGTCTGCAGCACGCAGCACCCACCGCTACAGAAGTGGACGTCCTCTTCAGTTTGTGCACGCCTGCACATGTGTTTGCACCTGCTTGCATGTATAAAACCATGGCATGTGGCATATCAGGGACAGGGAGACCTGTAAAAAAGCATGGGGAGTTATTCTGTGTTATTTGTACAGTATACACTAAATCAGGACTCAAAYTGGCACATGGGGAGTGACGTTCTCATTTTTGTGAGAGCCGGGGTAAGTATGGATTGGGACGACTAAGGAGGTGAGCGTAGCCAAAATAGAAAATGGATGCATGGAGGAGAAGGTGGGATACAGTCCACTTCACTCTCTATCAGACCCTCTGTATGACATTTTTCTTTTTCCTGTACACTGAGGTGATGCAAATTTGGATAAAACTAAACCTTAAAAAAGTCACTGATATTTCCTCTTTTGGGGTGTCAGTTGACAATCATATAGTTTAACACTGTGGCAGGGAAAAAATTCGATTACCGCAGTTTAATGTCTATAGGAAAGGACAGGGATTCTACAGGCAATACACAAAGCAGGGAAGGACATCTCTSTCCACAAGGCAGGCTGCCGTTGACACTGATCATGAGACTGAAGAAGAAAAGGTGGATGTGGGGAAGGTGACAGTAAGCAGCGGGTTTACAGAAAGGCCTGCCCAGAAATGGATCGTGCTGCATAGAGATAGGATCTGAAATAAGTTGCGAGCATTTTGTTTAAGGTTTTGTGGGAAAGGAGGATTCTTGAGGAGGACTGTGAAGGTGAGAGTGTGCAGTTACTAGCCTCCTCTTCTGACCTTTTCAACTATCCAGTGTTATTTTAAGTCCTAGACTCCCGTGTGAAAATGCTCCCACGAGCAGTGCTAAGTTYGAAAGTTGTGCCATATAATACGGATTTCCCATACAAATACAATCGGATCTCATCTCTCATGTGAAAATCTTGGCTTTTCCTGTGTTTTGATAGCAGCAACAGTTTTTCTGGACTTCAGCAGCCTGGACAACTGAGCATCCAARAAGTTGCTAGTAAGTACGTGCACATAAATCACTCCTGTGCTCTATGCTGAGCTCACCAGGCTTTTGTGTACACACGGAGTAACTCTGTGTCACAGGAGAGAGTTCAGGCAGACTCACTGCCTTTGCATGTAGTGTGTAGTCACTCTCCRTACGCACATTAAACCTGAGATGCCAGGCTTTCATGATGTTTACAGAGCTRCACATGGGAAACTTACCTTTTCGGGGCCGCAGAAGCCACCGGTTAGCATCTGTGCGCAAAATCCTCTAAAATCCTGTGTACAGTCCTGGAAATATTATCCTGATTCTGCTGCTTGGGGAATTTAATTCATCTGCTAAGCCTGCAGTCAAGCTTGGCTCCTTCAGCTGCCTTATAAAGATACTATTGGAGTGGTGAGAATACTTTCTGAAATCRTATCTTCTTCCCAGAAAATAAAAATAAATATCCCTCCTAAGGAACAGAAATAACCAAAAAGCTCCTCACCACCTGGTCGCTGTCAGCGAGTAAAAAGGCATGCACTTAAATAATTTCGAGGAAGCGAAGTAGTCCTCATGAGTAGATGTGTCAAGCCTGGCCCCCTGTGAATGGATGAACACAGGGAAATGCCCACAGGGAATCCTGCGTTACTCGSTGCTGCTCCCATTTATCAGCACTGGTGGACCTTGTCAATGCTGAGAAATTTGCTGGAGGGAAAGGACAGGGGCTAAAAGAGCAAAGGAAAAGAAAAACCAATATAGTGACTCGGAGTATCTCCTATTTTGGGTTACTGCTGGTGATTGGAAGTGAAGGACTGTAGCTGTGATCCTGACCATGCTCCTTACTGTGAAACGGGGACTGAACCCCTCCAGCTCTGTCAACAGGCTGACATCTAGTGGAGGTGAAACGGTGGGCTGCAGAGCTCGACCGAAAATCATCTCTGAATGACTGCACTGGGTTCATATTACTCACTGCAGATGTTCAGTTCATTTAATTTGTTAATTCCATTTGTGAAATATAATTTCATGAGTGAATCTACGAATCTTTATTGTAAACTAAAATCACAGGAGATGACAGGTAAGCTTGCAGCGTTTCATTTAGCCTACACAGAAATAAGATTAGGATCTAACTAAATCACATAAAAACAAGGCTTAAAAGGTTTTCCGTACACAATACTGTGTCAGCAGGTAAGCTTTATAAGACGAGGGCAACAGGACTGGGATTTGTGTCTTAGCTGTTAGGAAACAAATACCTACAAAGTTTGGTTTTGGAGCATTTATGAAAGCCAGTCTTATGTCACCTTAAGAAATACTATTTTAGAAGATGCTATTGGTAACTCGAAGTTGCCACATACGTTCTCTGTCTCTCTCTAAACACAAAATATATCCAATTATATAGAGGGAGCTGTTTGACTGACTGACAGATATAGAACTGAGAAATAATGGGTTCAAACTTCAATTCTCCAGAATCTTTTTCTTTAGGTTTTTGCCAATTTTTGCAACTAGAGGAGAAATTTAATACTTATGAGAAAATAGTAGTGAAAATTAGTGAGTATTAATTTTGTTATAATACTATGAAACACATGATCTAGTTAAAAATCTCAGGTCTTACTTTCTTAGAATTGTCCTACAGCGGCTTTATATTCCTTTGAAAGAAACATGCAACCTAAACTTTAAGAAAGGGAACAAATATTGCTAGTAAAGTAACATCTTCAGAAGATTTCAGAAGATTTGTGGATATGAGGATATTTTATTGCCTTTTAATTTGAAAACCTTAACAGACCAAAGAAATATCTGATGAAATTCTGCTGTCATACCTGTGGACCTGAAAAAAAAGAAAATTATGTTTCTTTTAAACCAGTACATAAAGACTGTCCAAAAAATTCATCTAATTATGTATGTGAAGGGAAGCTTTGATCCATTCATGTTTTACATGTTTTTTTCCCACAAGATCATGTCAGTAGACTAAGGTTAAGTGATACATAGATTCTTATTTTTTTAGACCGCCATCTTAACTTCCTTAAGCAGCCACAAATATAAATGAAATTAGATAGTTTCCTTCTGCATGTGCTGATGATAAGATTCAGCCTCTGCAGAAGTCATTATTTGTATTTACATGACAGGATTCTGATTTTCTAAATTTAAAAAACCCACAGTCTTTAATGACTGGGAGCAGTAATGCTATGGAGCTATGTATTTCCCAGCTCACATGGAGATAAAATCTTGAAGGAGGGGGTTGTCCATCTGTTCACCTGTGCAGTGTCCTCCTCAAGCCCAAAACTCATACAAATAAAGTCAGCCCACTGTGTCTGCATCTGTCTGCCACACGTTATCCGCTTGCTAGATCTAGACTACATGGGTTTTATTAGCCTCTYCCCACATAATTTACCAGCCTCTGGATGTGCCTGGTACCTCAATAACACTGCATGCAGTTATTAAGTAATATAAGTTGGTAATTAAAATAAATATTAACTATTAATACCGTGCGAACACAGACATGTTCAAGACACTGCCAGGGATGGGCGAGCCTGCTTTTTGATCTGAGCAAGTGCTGATATTCACCGAATACAAATACCGGTTTCACTGGAGGGGTAAATGAGGAGAAGACACAGTGGTGAGTCGGAGGTGGAGCCTCAGTTGGCAAGAGCTGGGTCTGGGATTATGTTAGTCTAAAGCCCCTGCTGACTTCTCTCTTCCCCTTTCTCCTTGCCCATCATTTTTGTTACCTGGGACTCTGRGTCTTCCCATTAGTCCTGGGACAACATCTTGTTTGTCTCCCTTTCTGTGTTGTCTGGTTTAGAGGCAGGATGAGAAGGGGAATAAAGCATTCGTGTCTGCTAGACTTCATTTTTGTCTTTTACCTGTGCTCACCCCGCACTGATGGAAAGCCATCTTTGCCTGCGGGGTGAGTCGGTATAGCAGGCTCATCACACACCTGGGGCTATGCTCAGAGATAACAGGCATGGGGATTCACGCCGTCCGTCGCCCGGTGCAGCGTGGCTGCAGRATCGAAAGCAGGATGAGCTATTTCTTGTATAATTAATGCAAGGTAAGAGGCCTGAAGTCTGTGGGCCACAATCTCTGGTGCTTCTGTTTTATGCCAACGTCATCGAAAGCCAGACAYGTATCTCACACAAAATCTGTTGAGTTGCCTTCCCAGCTAGAAACTCCGTCCAGCTATATCTGGTGTAAATTCCCAAACTAACAGCCCCTTACCTCCTAAAATGTGATTTACACCGGCGCACCCCTGACTTCTGAATACAGGCTGTAGTTTCCCAGCACCGTCACACTGAGTTGGTCAAAAAAGGAGTCACTTGGTAAATCAAAAGCAGGTAACAGTGTCAGTTTTTCCTAGCAGAAGACAAAGGTTTCTAAGGCCATCAGGCGAAGAGTCTGAGCATGGTGTGCGCCTTCATTCCTGAAGCAAGGAGTGCCTGTACCGAGGAATCTATTATAAATCACATTTTTAGTGAGACTGGCAAAGCTGCATAACTCTGGCCTCGGGGAATCTGTCTAATTTGTCAGCTAAAATTCAGTCTCCTGATAGAAAACTAGTCCATTCATGCTTCGTGAAGGCTAATTACCCATGGAAGGAATCTGCTCAGGGAACTGTCAGCAGTGATGTGGTGTGGCACCATCACCCGGCTCGGAGCTTCCCAGGGAAGGTCAGTGGAGTTCCCCCTCCTCCTTGTGCCGTGCCTTAGCCGTGCAGCCGCTCTCCCCCGTCTCTCCTCTATACGTGCACATCACTTCACAGTACAGTCTGCGGGATGTCCCAAGGGAGAAGAATCCCGATGTGGTGCTTTTGCAGGGAAACCACTTGCTCCCAGTAGCAGGCTGTCCTCCGCGTCTGGAAGTAGCGGGAGTTTGCTGTAGTCGGGATGGTCTAAAAGAGGCGAGATTTGCAAGAAAAGGTATGTTTTGTTAGACTGTTAACAGAGTTGCAGAAACCAGAGGAGTTCTTCAGACCTGCAACAGAAGCTGCTTACAAACTTGCTGTCACTTACGTTTCAAGACAGAAGGGACATAAATGACGTACAGCAAATAGGAGCTTACAAAAATATTCCTGGGAAGAAGCACTACTTAAATTCTTAAGAACTTATTTTTTGTAATCATTCATGTACATGTAAAAACTCCAGCATTGAATAAATTGCCACAGATTTAACACTTCCCATATCAGAGAAGAATTTTGTTTCTCTTCTGGACTAATGAAAGTAGTTACAAAGATTTTTTAACTACAGATCATATAGTTTAATTCCCTTCCATAATGTTAGGTGTGCAGTGTATTTTTTTTCTTCTGGGAAATAATCCTCTGTTGTTGGTCCTAAACTTTGATGAGCTAAGTACTTCTAGCTCTATTTGTTCCATCTTAGTAGCATTTTTAAATGACCGTGTTTTAGCACTGCTAAGTCCGTAGCCCAAACTTGTCACTAGAATAGTGATGAAAATGGGAAGAGATGTTGGAACAGTGGTTGGATCTTGGGGAAAAAATGATCACTCTTAATTATTAGCAACCATTAGCAACTAGAGGGTTCAGTACTTCTCAAGGCCAAGTCAAGATCCTGTAAGAAATCTCTTCAATTGAGTGTTTAACTTAATTTAGGAATTATTCATGATGCAGTTACGAACAGGTCTCCTGGACTGAATTAATTGTATTAAAAAAGGAAAACAGTATGAATAAGAAGATAAGAATTGCCTGGGAAAAAGTTATGTGCAGCCCCAACCTATCTATATCCACTTTTTCATTTGTTGTTATAAAAGGCTTAGTTAAAAAATATTGTTACCAAAAATTGTTCGCTGCAATTAAAAAGTATAATGCAGATTGACCGAGCAAGCCTGAATTCAGCAGGGTGCTGAAGCCAATGCAAGTTTGCAAGAAACTGAGCAGTCGTGGGATAATTAGCAACCTTAAAATAACRCTTGTGTTTAAGTTTCTTGATGTACCAAGGCCCCTCTGTTCTGTTCGACTCCATCAAGTTTGTGTGTTTKTTCTATTAGATGGCCTCAATAACCAGTCTCTTCTCAGAGTGCTGTGTAGAAAAGGGAGCATARTTGTCTGAAAAGAGGCCTATTAAGTGTTTGCTTTTAAATCAAAGAACACTTTTGAAATATTAAATAAAGAGGGACTACAATATATAAGTCACTCCAACCCATCTCAAAAATACTGATGCACATTAATGATTTACTTTGGGCTTATACATCTATTTGCTTTCGTATTCAAAACGTTGCATTGTTACCTTGGTAACCCCAATATCTCACAGAATTTAGCTTATTCTCCATCTAAAGTACACCCTCTTAGGGAAATTCGTACAGGTTCTTATGAGAGCACTTTTCCCTTTTTTCCCCATAGTTTGTAAAGGAAGAAAGAATGACTGGTTTTGTTGTGAATGGGCCATTTTTGTCTTTTTTTTTTTTTTGTCTTTTCTTCCTCCCCTTTAAACACAATGGCAGACTCAGCCACTGTGTTCACTGTTTAACAACGTTCCCAGTCTTAAATGAGCTCGGCTGCTTTACTCCCATATCGATGCATATAGATACGCCGCAAGAAGCCTTTCTAAGAAATTCCTCTCCTTATTTTAGAGGATAMCTTGGTTCTCAACAGTCTGGCCTCTCCTATATTCCTTGGAACAAGGGCAATGCAGCTCTGCTCTGATACACTGGTATTTTACTGSGGTATCATTAACTGGGGCATATTTCAGCCCTTCTTAGCGTTCAGGGGCCTTTCAGCCCGTGGTGCAGTGGCGAACATCGAGAAGAGGTTGCCARTGAGCCTCACAGCCCCGCTTCCACCCCATGGCATTCCCTGGCAGGTAGGCAAGGGTGGGGGAAAGAGCAATAAATACCTCGTGGGAGATTGTACCTCTCAGAAGCCAGAGGTGACTTTAACTGGCTGCCATGACATTGTCTGGCCTCCCTCCTGCGCTGGTGTGATTGCCGACGRTCCAGCTCAGGGAGCTGAGCCAGGCGAACGCGATGGCTGCAGCGTGACGTTGGAGCTGACAGCTCTCGGAACGGAGCAGTCCTGCTTCGCCCTGGGTGCTGGTTCCCACCCTCGCGCTGTTGTTTGAGGTCTGGCAGTCACCTCGGGGAGGAACGAGCCGATCCRGAGGGCTGATCCAGCAGGAAGGCTGGAAGCCAATTCCAGGACTCTCTGCCCTCCTTCCTCCTGCCTGCTCTTAGTCGCTGGTGTCCCACACCTCCCCGTCTCCCGTGCTGTGCTGGTGCGAGTGTTTCTGTGGCCACACATCGTCTGRGTTGGTGACCTGATCTGACTGTTCYGCTTTTGCCACATCATATTTGTATTCATATTCATATTCWTGTCATTATTTTCATTAGTTCCCAACGTCGGTCCACCATGTTGTGGCTCAACGCTCACAAGGAAGGAGATGGGGACCTGCAGGAATGAGGGGCAGGGAGCATGGGAGGGCAGGMCGTGCTAACTGGCATTGCCACCCTTCCCGCAAAGCATGACAGGGCGGYTGATTTTGGGGAGGCGGGTCAGAGCTGGAAAGGAAGATAAACTTTGCAGTTTGTGCTGGGCAGACGGCCACCTGTAGTGCTGTGACACAGCCCGGAGCTACAGTGGACCTAGCCCAAACTRGACCCCAAGCAAGCCACAGGCAGCTCCTGAAACAGAAAATACCATCCGCATCCCTTCTGTCCCCTCCTGGCACAGGGCAGCATGGGGCTGCCCACACCTGTCTGAACGGGTGGAAAAATGTCGGTCAATGGAAAGCTCTAGAGAATTGGGAAAATGTTCCCGAGAAGGGGTGGATGGAGAAAACCCTATAGAGTCCATCCCCTGAGCAGGTACRGTGCAGGCGCAGCCACACGCTCACCCGCAGCACTCTGCTAATGCCAGAAACAGCAAGAAGACTTGTCAAGCACTGTGGTTTACRTGACAAATCAATGTTTGTTCCAGATGTTGACTATTTTTTTTTTTTAATTAAGAAGATTTATTCAGACCAATGCAGGAGGAATGAAAGAAGTAAATGCAAGCTTAAAGCTTCAGAAGAGTTTCAAAGCTCSTTACTCAATATTATTTACTTGCTGCATAATCTCTTCTCATCACTCATTGACCTCTGGCAAACAAAGAGTTGGGCTGACAGCAGTTTCCACCTTCCTTCCTCAAGCCAAGATTCTCAAAAATACCTTCTTTCTGAAGTTATATTTCAACCTCTACAGACACTCTGTCCAATAGTCTCTCTTAAAAGCACCGTCTAACTTGTCTTTTGCATTTAAGATGCTTGCTAAGAGGACTTCACCATGAGCTAGGCAGGTAGATTGGGTTTTTTACCAGGAGTAAAGGGGAAAAATTCCAAAAGAAGTGAAGCYAGCCTGCTGGTATAAAGACAAAAACTCTTTTCTTGATTTTTTTCTTTGATTTATAAAACCATCTYGTTAATCACTGCAAGGTTTCTGAGGGAAAAAATGTCTGAGGTCCTACACAACAATATAAGTTAGACTCACGTGAAGCAGAAAAGAAAAGATTGACTGATTTAATGATTAAACAAAAAGAGGATGTGTAAATGACTGAGGAATGTATCAGGGAAACATATTAACTGCAGTTTCTCAATGTGTCTACCTTTGCATTCTTAATAATTCACTTAGAGGAGATGCTCAGGTGGACTATCTCAGTTAGCTCTTGCTAACATTAAATGTAAAGAGGTTTTATCTGTTTCAATAGCAAAAAACCCCAATCAGACTATGTCCTCTTTTTGACAGTTTATAAATCTATCTGTCTCAGAGCTGACCAAAGCTTTCCRAATTTTGGATGATGTTATCCTCTTAACATTTTGAATTTGGATGAAATAAAGTATTTTTCAGATTTTTGCCAAAAACGGATTTTTTTCTCAGATAGAGAATTCTCTGAAATTGTTCATGTTTTGAAAGGGGGATGAAAAATGAAGGTATTTTGTAAGAGCCACCTCCAGGAGATGAACAACCTTCTGCTGAGCACAGATGGAAAGTAAATGGCTTTGAAAATGGAAGTTACTCAGGCATCTAAAAGCTCCCATTGACCTCAAGCAAGGACGAGCATCTCCGTGACCACTGTGCACAGGTGCCATTCCCTTCTTACTATCCGATCGCTTCCTGCAGCTCCGAGCGTCGCTGTTAATGCACAGGGACTGAACCTGGGCTAGTTTGCTCTATAGTGGCTGGTCCTTGGAAAGCCCTTACACTCTCAAGCAGATTTGATTCATGTATACTAATGCAATTTTCACCTCCTCCTTAACACCTTTCTGTGAATTTATTGGAAAATAATATCCGGGTTTGCCACTGGCACAAGTACAGCAGAAATGCCATCAGGGCAGTRTCACAGGCACTTTTCCCATACTGCAGCAGCGAGGACAGAAATAGCCTGTCTCAGCTGGCATTCAGTTTCTAGCACTTCCCTTGGTGACYCTCAGCAAAGGTAGAACCATAAGATGGTGCCGGCTGAAATTCGACCAATTATTGGCTCTGTTGGTGCAGGACCAGTCTATCTCAGGCAAGCTGCCAGGCAGGGAGGTGTTATTTGTATTAGATGTTGTGGTAGCAGTGAGAAAGCCACGATTCCCTGTGAAAGATGCCCAAGAACAGGAGAGTCTTTGTCTGGAGGAGTTTGGCTGCTACCAGCTCGGGTGAGATCTGAACTGATGGCCATCAAGTCAAAGGTTCTGCAGTTCACTAGCTGCTTCATGCGCCAAACCACTCTATCACACCATTTCGGATTAATCTGACTACAGAACTCGTCTTTGTATAACGCAGTGGAGTTTTGCTCGCTGCCTTTGTGAATGTGAGTTACTGCTAGCTGGGGCTAGGGGCAGAGCTATCCACGCCAGGGATCAAATTGGGATATGGAGTTATAATCTCCTCCTYGGAGTATTCTCTCCTCCTTGTTACAGTTGGGAGCATGCTCAATTACTACCCATATTAGGGGTATATTATCTTCTCCTCCATGAAGCTTAGCTGTGTCGCCTCGCAAATTATTGGGAAAAAAGCCAAAGCGCCATCCATTTATGACCGCTTCCGCGTTCCTCCCCTCCCACCCCTGCAAAAGCCGTCCCACAAAGCTTGCTCGCGCAGCCCTGACCGTCCCTAGCGCTGCGAAGTGGTCTCAGTGTCTAGAGAGGTGGGATGTAAGAGGGGAAGCCGTGGCTACAAGGTAGAAGGGAAAAGCTTGCAGCGCGCTTTYCTCCTTGCCTTACCGGTTTGGAAATGGAGGGCTGGGGGGAGAAGGTAGTTTCTGGTTGTAGCGCACATTTTCCTAGCTCAGCTTAGCTGGAGTACGCATGCTTGTGGTTCATCCTCGCAAATGCCATGTCAGGCCCCGGGCCAATACAAACACCAAGTCTGTCTTCAATATATATAGTGAAAAAAATAGTTCCAGCTCACTCCGAATTAGAGTGTGTTTGCAGAGAGAGGGAGGAAGCGCGAGAGCTCTGGTAGTTGTAGCCGAGTAATGCTGATCTCTGCCCTTAATAGGTTATGTTGTGGAAAGCACAGCTATTTTCCCTAGCTGGCATGCTTTAGGGTTGATTATAATACAAATAAAAATGTATTCAAACACACCAGGCCAAAGGTCTCAAAGAAACRTATCTTAATTCTGTAGGATAAGAGTTTTCACAGGACTGTGTGGGAATTAAGGTGCCAGCACGCCCCATAATTTGAGGGAGATACAGGTGCTTTGTGCCACATGCCAGTGTGAAACCTCCAGGGTTCATTCCTGGTAAAGACATGTTAACAAGTGACATGATATTTGTTGATTTTGTCTTTAAAATATTCCCATGTTGTAAAAGTCTGCAAAACCACATCCCCCAAACTCAGGTGTTGGTAAAAACTTTCAAACCTGACATTTGAATAGGCTGAAATCTTGAAATCTTGAAATCTTTTTAGTTTTCTTGCACCTGGAGAGCCAGTCATCCATGAAGCAGAAATACCATGAATAAAATAAAATAAAACAAAACAAAACAAGAANTGTAGAAGGTATAGACCTTAAAAAGGAGCTGATACCGTTATTAGACTTCGCAACACAGAGAGGGTTTTTTAAAGATCCTAATGAAGTGCTTTGAACGTTCATATTGAGTGTCCTGGCTTCCCTCCGCGACGACACTGAAATTGTTCATGTTTTGAAAGGGGGATGAAAAATGAAGGTATTTTGTAAGAGCCACCTCCAGGAGATGAACAACCTTCTGCTGAGCACAGATGGAAAGTAAATGGCTTTGAAAATGGAAGTTACTCAGGCATCTAAAAGCTCCCATTGACCTCAAGCAAGGACGAGCATCTCCGTGACCACTGTGCACAGGTGCCATTCCCTTCTTACTATCCGATCGCTTCCTGCAGCTCCGAGCGTCGCTGTTAATGCACAGGGACTGAACCTGGGCTAGTTTGCTCTATAGTGGCTGGTCCTTGGAAAGCCCTTACACTCTCAAGCAGATTTGATTCATGTATACTAATGCAATTTTCACCTCCTCCTTAACACCTTTCTGTGAATTTATTGGAAAATAATATCCGGGTTTGCCMCTGGCACAAGTACAGCAGAAATGCCATCAGGGCAGTATCACAGGCACTTTTCCCATACTGCAGCAGCGAGGACAGAAATAGCCTGTCTCAGCTGGCATTCAGTTTCTAGCACTTCCCTTGGTGACCCTCAGCAAAGGTAGAACCATAAGATGGTGCCGGCTGAAATTCGACCAATTATTGGCTCTGTTGGTGCAGGACCAGTCTATCTCAGGCAAGCTGCCAGGCAGGGAGGTGTTATTTGTATTAGATGTTGTGGTAGCAGTGAGAAAGCCACGATTCCCTGTGAAAGATGCCCAAGAACAGGAGAGTCTTTGTCTGGAGGAGTTTGGCTGCTACCAGCTCGGGTGAGATCTGAACTGATGGCCATCAAGTCAAAGGTTCTGCAGTTCACTAGCTGCTTCATGCGCCAAACCACTCTATCACACCATTTCGGATTAATCTGACTACAGAACTCGTCTTTGTATAACGCAGTGGAGTTTTGCTCGCTGCCTTTGTGAATGTGAGTTACTGCTAGCTGGGGCTAGGGGCAGAGCTATCCACGCCAGGGATCAAATTGGGATATGGAGTTATAATCTCCTCCTYGGAGTATTCTCTCCTCCTTGTTACAGTTGGGAGCATGCTCAATTACTACCCATATTAGGGGTATATTATCTTCTCCTCCATGAAGCTTAGCTGTGTCGCCTCGCAAATTATTGGGAAAAAAGCCAAAGCGCCATCCATTTATGACCGCTTCCGCGTTCCTCCCCTCCCACCCCTGCAAAAGCCGTCCCACAAAGCTTGCTCGCGCAGCCCTGACCGTCCCTAGCGCTGCGAAGTGGTCTCAGTGTCTAGAGAGGTGGGATGTAAGAGGGGAAGCCGTGGCTACAAGGTAGAAGGGAAAAGCTTGCAGCGCGCTTTTCTCCTTGCCTTACCGGTTTGGAAATGGAGGGCTGGGGGGAGAAGGTAGTTTCTGGTTGTAGCGCACATTTTCCTAGCTCAGCTTAGCTGGAGTACGCATGCTTGTGGTTCATCCTCGCAAATGCCATGTCAGGCCCCGGGCCAATACAAACACCAAGTCTGTCTTCAATATATATAGTGAAAAAAATAGTTCCAGCTCACTCCGAATTAGAGTGTGTTTGCAGAGAGAGGGAGGAAGCGCGAGAGCTCTGGTAGTTGTAGCCGAGTAATGCTGATCTCTGCCCTTAATAGGTTATGTTGTGGAAAGCACAGCTATTTTCCCTAGCTGGCATGCTTTAGGGTTGATTATAATACAAATAAAAATGTATTCAAACACACCAGGCCAAAGGTCTCAAAGAAACGTATCTTAATTCTGTAGGATAAGAGTTTTCACAGGACTGTGTGGGAATTAAGGTGCCAGCACGCCCCATAATTTGAGGGAGATACAGGTGCTTTGTGCCACATGCCAGTGTGAAACCTCCAGGGTTCATTCCTGGTAAAGACATGTTAACAAGTGACATGATATTTGTTGATTTTGTCTTTAAAATATTCCCATGTTGTAAAAGTCTGCAAAACCACATCCCCCAAACTCAGGTGTTGGTAAAAACTTTCAAACCTGACATTTGAATAGGCTGAAATCTTGAAATCTTGAAATCTTTTTAGTTTTCTTGCACCTGGAGAGCCAGTCATCCATGAAGCAGAAATACCATGAATAAAATAAAATAAAACAAAACAAAACAAGAAYTTTGCAAGAAAGGCAGCAACTGAAATGGATCCTGATGAGTGTTTGATCACAACTGAAGATAGGAAGAAAAAAAAAAAGAGAAAAGTTAACTTTGTTTGCAGGTGGTCGGTCACTAAAAATTAAATTGAAAACAAAAGAGACCATATAAATTAATAAATCATTCATGGCAATTAGTTTGCCAAGCATAAATCCATGCAGTTTTCACTGAGAATAAAAATACCAGTCTGGTTTCCTGGCCTGATTCCAGATAAGGTAATTACATCGTGCCTACTTAAATTTCCCCTTCAGTTCAGCATGACGTATGTGTCTTCCTCTCTGAAAACTGTTGTCTAGCAAATCTAAAGCCTGCCACTTGCCTTCCGATGTTGGAGAGCTTTGGGTTTTGCTACAGGACTCTTTATACCTCTACCCCAGTAGGCTTCATATTTCTTAGCCTGTAGCACTAAAAGATAGAGCTCAAGACACAGCATTGCTAAACCCTAATCTTTCTAAGATTTTCATACAATTAAATATTTTAATGCCCTTGAGTGAAAAGTTTCAGCCATGCCAAAACCACACAACTCAGCCCAGAAAGGGCACTGACTTTGCCCAGCCTCCAAAAGCTGCTGCATGTTTTTATCATTAGTTGGAACCAAATTTCAGTCGGGCTACCCTCTGCAGATACGAACCTTGCATCTTAATGCTTCCCTGTGGGCTGGGGATTATCTGCATGTGACTTCAAGTTTCGGAGCAAGCTTAAAAACATTTCAAAAGCAGCTGAAGGCTGTTCCTGCAGCTCCACCTTTTGGGAGCTGGGGATCAACCAGATTGCTTGAGTAGGTTATTTCTTTACTAGAGAAGGGCTTAACCTTGTTGTATTTGTGGCTGACATTAATCTCTAAAATATAAAGAATAAAGCATCTTGGAGGTTTTAAAGATGCGCTGATTCCTCACAGAAAGCCCTAAAATGCATTAGGCTGGAGATATTTTTATTCTGAGTAGTTTCTGAAGGCTGCTCAGTATCAGCAAGGACCCCGATATATATACTTCATCATCATCATAATGAAAACGTTTTCATCTGGCCCTTCTGCTCAAGATTCACTTGGAATCATTGTGCCAGATTGAGATGTGATGTAAGTAGACCATGTCAAATATAACAGGTCCACGTAAAATTCAATACTACTCTTGTACGTTTGAGTTGGATTTGGTTTCTGATCCTTCACTTGCACACTCACAAACGACTGCAACCTGGAGACTTCATGCAGTAAGGTGCCGAGTATCTTCAGCACTGTTAGGTAATTTCTGTGCTCCAGTGGGAGGTCAAATTATCCGGTCCCTTTTAAAGAGGGCCCAGCACACAGGAGGAGGAGATGATACCCTGTATTGGTGGGCTGAAGACATTTGAAATATGCAGAAAGCAACCTGGATGCCATGAACTTCCAAAACACCTGGATCTGGACTACAGCACAAGTCTACCTCTGGTGGGAAAACCAGGGGTATGTTGGAGGCTGCCGAAGGGACTGATCCAGAGCCCACTGGAAGTTATGGCACAGACTGCTTCCACTGGGACTTCAGTCAAGTCTGCGGTGAGCTTTAAGATGAAAAGATATTGCAGTGGCCAAGAGTGACCTTTAAGAGAGGAGAATCCCCCCAGAATAAATATCCTCACTTGTTGGTTCCAGAAAGTGAAGGGATGAGTGAAAAAAATTAATAACTCACAGATCAACAACATAAAATCCTTTCTACCTCTTTTCACTATTCAGCCGTGGATTAAATTGCTTTGATGAATATCAGACATGTATTTGCCTTTCATCACTTTTCAGGTTCTAAACCTTGCCCCCAGACTCGGCATCTCTGTTTCAGACTACTAAATATTATATGTGCACAGGAGCCATTTGGCGTATATAATGATAGGCATGATTGTTAAATTGGTTTCCAGTGTCTTTCAGGCTGCGCCCCTGCAGAATTGCAATTAAACACTTGACAAACCACAAGGCTATGCTAATCCGGCTTCAAAAATCTCTGATGGCAAGGATGGCAGTCTGCCTTCCTTCTCCACTGAAAGACGGAGAGACCCAGCGTTACCCAGGCTCTTCTTAAAAATACGGTGTTTTTCCCCTTTGGCTCGGTGGTTCATGTTTCAGCTGTAACATTCTGCCYGAGTTCGCTATTGCCATGTAACAATCTCCTCTTTGTTTAGCCCTGCTACCTCATTTCTCTCTATTAGCCTTTAATCCCTGTCAGGGTTTCACCTTTGCRACGATGAGGTCACAGCTCACGTTGATTGGGAAAGGAAATCCTGATGATTGTTGCTGACAGAAAGCTGATAATGCTGGTTTGGGCAGCAATAAATTCTCAGTCTCTAAATGAAGACTAATCTTTGAGCCAGAAATCACCTCTTTCAGTAGTTTTTTTGGGCCTCATTCACAAATATTTTCCCATGCTCAAGCTGCTTGACCTTTGGAGCATTCAATGCACCTATGTTATTGTGCAGAACTGTTTTCCAGGGATCAAAATAAGCAGTCATCTATCAGTGAGAGGCAGGTGAAATTATGAAATAAATCAATGATGTCGTCCTCATTGGGAATGCAGCACTTGGAAGTCTCTGTAGCCTCTGCAAGCCTAAGTGCAAAATTGGTATCTGCTGCTGAGCAATTCTGTCCTGTCAGCATTTTTATTTCTTCAAATGACTGTTGTTGTCAGGACCGGTTATTTTTATTTTTTCAGGACAAAAGTGCATCATGCAGAGAGATAAAAGAGGTGAGCAGAAGGGGTTTGTGCTGTTAAATTCATGTTGCTGACCCGATGAGTGATTCAATAAAGRCAGTTCTTAAATAACCCTGAGCAATGCAGATGCTTCTTTTACAACATCACAAATGCTGTCTTTGGTGCGGTTCACCACTTTAAATCAAGTGTGGCCATCAAACTGGCCCTCTCCGCTGCAGTATCCATTACAGGCAAACTCCTTGCACCRCCTGCAATGACACAGCTCCTTGCCAGCAGCGAGCAGCAGGGAAGTTCACCAATGGTTGAACAAGGAGAACTTGACTGGAAATTCAATAATTCAAACAAGTGACAATACTGTCAAAAACTTAACTTCCGCACATTATATTGTCTTTTTGTTCCTCTTGCTGTTCCCCAAAACAGATGTTCCTTCAGCACACTRCAATCTAATCTACTCCTAGTGTCTTATCTACCTAACAGAGGCTCAGCGCTCCCAAATGAAGCTTCTTTGTGCACTAATTCACTCCTGGACAGCTGTATCCAGGCTTAATGCTCCAAGAAATGAGAAGCTGGTGGTTGAAAGCTTCAGCTCACTCTCTGCCAGTCTAGTCTGGCTATTGTTTTTGTCTCTGCAGCAGGCTATACTCCCTCCTTTGATCAAAATAACCCTGGACTTTGGTCTGAATGCAGATTTGAACTTTACAAATTGGGTCTCCCCCAACTAACAAAGTGGGCATTTTACTCCCTTTCCTGCTAGCAGTAACAAAAATCCCTGCTCCCGTGCACAGCTGGTAGCATTTTAGTCAGGCAATCCCTATGTAATCTATTATAATTTTTTTCTTCCATCCACAGCGTGTTGGTCTTCCCAGCAGTGAAAATCCACTATTGCCTGGCTATAATTCTCTCTGAATACAGGCTCCAGCAGAGCTCCTGAGGGGAGCAATTCAGGTGCCTGAACACAGATGTGCAGTGCCATAATAGATGATTTAGGCTAGCCGAGATACCCGCACCGGGCTGGCAGATGAGGTGTAGGAGCTATGGAAGATACACACCTTTCCGGAGGGGCAGCCAGAGCCCAGGCAGGCTGTAATACTGTCTTGAAAAGATCTCAACTAATTTCAGACACCTGCAGCCTGTCCAGGCAACACTGTGCCATCAGAGGGACAGATTGCTCCTGTGCTCGTCAGCTGAATGCATAAGTAAGTTTGCCCCGTACATTATCAAGGGTCAAAAATGAATCATTACATGGCGGTATGGAAACCAGCACTTCAGTGTCTATACTGACATTCCCACCGCAGATCTGTTGCTAAACAGAACATGTATTATGGTTTTAAAGTCACTTTTTTTGGCATCTTACATTTTATATATCAATATAACATAAAAGCTAAGGAAAAACAAAGTAATCCTGATATTGCTGAAACATATACCTAACCCATCCAAACTGGCATCCCGAGTCTTATCACAAGGAAAAAATAAGCAGCTCAAGACATGGAAAACCCTTTAAGGAAGAAAAATTGGGATGTCAAGTACAGTGCTACTATTCTGCAATGTCATTTTAATCCAGTTACACAACTAGAACTGAGTAATTAAAGTCACCACAAAGATTTCTCCAGCTCTGCACTGAATTAATTATTCCCACTTCAAAATATAATCGCTTAAGCTAAAGTAACCACAGTATTATTGTCACAGCTCTGTGCTGCTGCAGCTAGACAGGATACCTTTAATCTTTCTCGAGCAATATAGCTGAAGGCAGGCTCTTGCAGCAGAACAGCTTGAATGCCATACCACAATTACATGACAACCTTTGGGACTGAGAATTGCCTTGGGTTTGGGAAATTTTATATAAATAAATGCTCTTTCGTGAAAAACAAACAGTTAATTTCATCAGTATTTTAACCCCAGTGGCTGGAGGCATTTTTCCTTCAAACCCCATTTTCCATTCTAAGATTTCTTATCTTTTTATCACCTCCTTTTGTTCAGAGATTGTATAACAATTACGACCAGGTCCCCTTCAGAATATCTGGCCTATCCTAGAGGTGGCATATARTTAGTCTAGTCTAGCGCCTGAGAAGAAAAGGGCCTGGCACACCTGACAAACTGGGCTTTCCAGGGAACTGAGAGGCTGCAGAGATGCCTGGACCCATGAATCCCTCATGACCTAAGGCAGGAGACAGGAATTTCAAAGGCCAGGTTGGCACTTCAGGGTATGCTCCATGGCAGAGATTTAAGCTTCTAGTGCACTTGGTGATGAAAACTTAAGATGATTCAATATCAAAGAGCCTTGGTGAGATCTATAACAGATGTGCACCTAAATTCTACCTGCTTAAAAAGATGTAGTGGCTAGGTGCTGAAGCCTAACATATCCCTATTGACTGAGCATTTGCAGGCTGCTGGTTTTCAAAAGTTTCTCAGTTCTCGTATTTTTGTAGATTTTCCTGGAAATGGAGAAAGTTGCCGGCCTGACAGAAAGGCCATCCCACCTGGGAACTAGGGAGCRCTTGCTGAGCAGTCTGAGAGCATGCCAGGAAAAWCAAACAAAACAAAACAAAACAAAAAAAAAGAGAGAAATCCATGCTTGCTTTAATATAGGAAAACTGCAAATTTGGACTTCTCATTAGCAACAGGCAGCACATCATGTTCCTCCATGGCAGGACACATGTTCATCCCCTCTTCTGGCACCCATCAGCTCAGGTTTACAGTCACTCTGATTTGCCACAGCTTCGTGCTTGAAAACCTCAGGCTTGTTTTGGCTAAGAAACAAAAACTGACCTGAGGCATAGAAAGTTTCTGCCCAAACACTTAAGATTTTGCCAAAATCCTAGTGCTGAATAGTATCACGTAACAGGGAGTGTTGAGCAGAAGTAATGGTAGGCTGCACTGCCAGCTCCTCCTGTAAAACAGAAAAGAAGTGATGGGAGTTTGCCTCTTACTACCAATTACCATATATTTCCTTTTTTGCAGCACAGGGTGCTTTTGATCTGTGCAGCGTTCTGCATACTTATAAACATACCTCTGATAAAGAAAACCAATGCYCTTTCAGGTAACTTTAGAAAGTGGTTTAACTTACCTCTGAATTTTCTGCATAAATTAACTACTCTACAAGGATGGGTTCAGGTTTWAAAAAAATTTACTCAGGCTTACAAACTAGGAGGCTGACAACATGACATAAATTTTTTTTGTTGTTTTGTTAGAACTTATTAATCCATAGGATGCAATAYATCAGTACCAGCTGCTTCACTTCTATAGGTGGAATTTCCTAATCMCCACCACCCCCTAGCAAAAGTTTTATGGCTTGGGACAGACAGATCCGAAAGGAAAAAAGTGCCAGACCTCACCCAGTCAATGGAGAAGGGGTTAAACTGGATTTCCCACAATGTCAACCAGGTTCTAGCCACCGGTTGATAAAAAGTCCACATTTTGAAATGCACAAAGAWCGTAACTGTGCGTGGGACCGTGGAGGAAGGCTGCTTGCTTTGAGGCCAAAATTTGGACAAAGGAATTACAGTCACTACAAGTATAGGCACACCAAACTGTGTGTACCTTGCTTCTGTGATAAAGCAAAGGCAATTTTTTTCTTTTTCTATRCCCCTATGCTGTTATTTATAGCTGCTTTGTTGTGCTTACGTGATCTTCTAAGGTAATGACCTATATACTGGACTGCTAAAAGCACCTGAGTTAAAACACCTTCTACAGCAAAACAGTGACTTCTTTTTTTAATACGGACCATGTAAAAGACCTGGTTTACAACACAARTGCTTAAAGAGTTACATCAGCCATAGCGATGGGATAGCGAAGCGCCGTGCAGGGTTTGAAAAGACTGCTGAGGAGCAGGAGATTCTCAAACTGGCTTTGAGAAGGAAACCTGTCACGGGGTATATAACCCCTCTGAGTATTATGGAGCTGCTCTCTCAGACCTGGTTTGAGCCACCAGAACATCTGATCCCCTGATGAATATGGAAAAGTCTGAGCTGGGCCAACAGCAACACTAGCTGCTTGTGTCCATATAAGCCATAGATTTCTACTACATCATATGTGTGCACTTAGGCCTTCCACCAGTGGCAGATTAAAAGCTTCAGTATGAGCCAGTAAGGGATTTTTTTGCCTGTTGTTTGGTGGGATGATGAGATTTGGACTGAACAGATTTGTTTTCATAAAAAGCATCTGGGTGCTGGGGAAATCACAGTTCTTTGTAAAAGTGTGAATGCCCAGTCCTCAAAATATTGAGGCTGAAGTAGCAACATTCAGTTTTCAGTACTCTACCACAACATCATTGAGACAACGGAGTTTGTGTCCTTTCCCATCATGGACCACTCCCCAGCTTTGGAGGAAGACCTGTGGTGTTATTGTGAGACTGAGTCTGTAGAAGGACCTCAGCTATTCTGGAAGAAGGAATATCCAGTTTCCCTCTCCCTGGGCATCCACAATATCATTTCCAAAGAGATATATTTCAAATAAAAAAATCATTCAAAACCTGAATCATTGAAATTAATTATTTGTATGATTAAATTTGAAATATCTGAAGCCTTTTAAAGAAAGAAGTGATCAATTCAAGAATTGTTGTAACATGTTAGATCAGAGGTCTRTCTTGCTCCATTACCCTATCTCTGGCAGCAGCCGATACCAGGTACTTGGGGCAAGCACATAGTGATTCTTCCCAAGGACACTCTCCAATCCTCCAGCAATTCGCAGCTCAGAGTTCCYGACACACAGGAAGAGTCTTTGAAAAAATATCCTTCCATGAATTTTACTTCTGGGAATCTGTGCAGCCACTTCTGTAACCTTGTGAAGTTTTAGTATCTACAATATCCTGTAGCAAGGAACCCCACAGCTTAGTTGTTACCCATTGTTTGAAGAACCACCTCTTTCTTGTTAATTTTCAGTCTCACCTCTGCTAATTATGCACCTCCTAAACATCATTTAATCTTTGCRTATATATTGTCAAGTGAATGCTGAAATAAAATGTTATCACATCTACTATCATTATCATAGTAGCTAAACAGGTCACACATAAATGGACCTAGTATAGCAATATCCCTATGAGACGGCAGGAGTAAAAGGTTTATCTGCATTGGCATTTCWGTTTGCACCATTAGTGCACTTCTGAAGTTATTCTCCTAGTTGTCCCCACCTACTATGCTTTGGTTTATACTGTGGAGAGGTCATAGAGTAACAGCGGGATTCACCCTGGATGAAACTAAATGAAGACGCATACCAAGAGGGCTTCTARTGTGCTCCAGCCTCATGGGTGTTTGGTACTGCGGATCAGACTAGACTTTCTTGGGGAAAAAAAAAAAAAAAAAGCAAACACCACCACAAACCTGTAGGGTTTGTGTGTTTGTGGAGRGTGAACATCAACTCCTTACCTTCACCTCTTTCAGTCTCCAGATCTGATCCTTTTATGCTTCACTGCTTCCTAGTATAGACAAAGCCTACACAATTTGCTCAAGGCCACAGAGAACATCCAGGGCAATGTGAAGATAAAGCTCAGCCCTCCTGAGCTGCTTCTTACCTTTTCAAGGCATGTAACGCAATTAAGTGTGCAGTTACAACCTACTGCATCCAAACATCTTGGGCTACATATAGCCTCATATCAGGACGCACATCTGATCTGTCACCAGCTGCAGTCAGACAAGATGCCCCTGATCACACGGACCTGTCCCTCTCATCTTTCTTTCCTTCCCACAGAAAAGTGCTTTTATTTCCATCAATGAGTGCCACAGTGGCCTGGGACAATTCCACCTACTGGCTTCTGACAAACTRACTTAGTCATGGATGATGATGTAGCTTGACTAATAATAGGTCAGCGGTGCAAATACTGTGAGGCCAGAAATAATATAGCATGGTGATGACAGTCTCTTCGTGCTGACAGGATAAGTGGGCAGTATTCCTTTTCAAATGAGATTTATTGACCGTGAGCTGAAGGTGAAGAGCCTGCAAGTCATTCCATCAGTAGACTTTCTTCCACTGTTGTTTAACAAGTGATTATTTGCTCTGCTGTGTAGSTGGTTTACAGTTAGCTGAATCATATTGCCTTGGTGTCTTATAGGGGTCTTCTATTCCTCGGTCCCAGTTGAAGTGCCAATACCATTGTCAATTTGCTTCAAGTTTTATGTATATGATCTCTGGTTTAAATTTAAGGGTGGGCAGTGAGAAAGTACAACATTACTTTCTACCAAGTCCAATATATTTTATTTTCATGTTCTAGTCAGGGAAGCATGGTATTTAAAAAAATGCCTTTTGGTAAATACCTTAGCACATACTTTCTTATTTGTTATACAACCAGATTTTGAGGAGATAAGGACCAGATTTAAAAAAAAAAAGCATTAACATACCTAAATATGAGACATAGCTAATCTGTCTTGACTCTTTTGACAATCTCACTAGGCATCTGCAGACCTTCAGAAATCTGGCCATGTGGAAAATGGTTTCAGATCCRCAGAGCCTATCGAATATTTGTTGTTGGGTTTTTCCCCCCCCCCAGAGAATTTCCTTTTTGGTAAACAAAAAATAAGGTTGATGTGTTATGAAAGGTCTAATGCATTAGCACTGTAGAAGAATCAAACAAAAAGAAAACAGGGGGTGGGGAGCGAGAGACAGAGRAAAAGGTTCAGTCATTAATGAAATTCTCTGGTCAAAACTAATGGCAATGCTCCGTTGACTTCAGGAAAGCAAATTCAGGCCCTGAACTGCAATTGGAAGAAGAGAATAAAAGCATATTGTCTGGACAAGACATATGTGCAGTGTAAGTTCAGACATGGATGCTACTCMGTTATTTTAGCATGTTGCATTTCTGAGCCAAACCCAGGGCTGCAATTACCTGAGCGCTCCTTATTTGCACGTGAATTAAGTTTCATATAACATTTACTAGCTGCAGAACAGAGCAGAGCTTGTTTATATCGACATGGTGGCTTACACGATATTCCAAAGAAATGCCAAAGAGCATGGCAGGTACTGAAAAGCCATAGAGGGCAGGAAGGAAGAAGACTTGTGTATGCAATTAGAATTGCAAAGGAAATTAAATGAGCAGAACATAATTGCCATGTTGATATTTTGCCTGTAAACAGGCTATAATATACCTGCTTTTACAAACTTCTTCAAAAAAATCTGATGTAAACTCTTTAACATACTGCAAATAATTACATTCTTGAATTTCCTTTAATCTCACATGTGTGGGACTTAAAACCTTGAGTGAGGCACCTGTGGTTTGAAGCTGATTTGTTGACCTTATCTGTATCTGATAGTCCCCAACACAGCATTGTAAATTAGTCACGGCTAATTTGATTATAGCTATGTTTTATCTCTTTTTTTTTTGTTGTTTTTTGTTATGACATCCTCTCTCTCAGAATGAGCACTATCCTCACWGCATTTACCTCACCTGTGTTTACTTTTCCAAATGTTCATGATCAGGAGCAGAAGTGAACTCCGTTACCTTAACCTGAGCTGTGAGCACAGAGAACCATTTAGACTTCCAGCCATTTCCTATCCACTATTAACAAAGATAGGAAAACAAGCATTTGTAACTCTCTTTCCCTGCCAAATCAAGCCTGCAGCCTCCCTCCCAGTCTGGGGATCTGTCAATACAATAAGATTATTTTTTCAGACTCCTCTTTTTGACTAAAGTCCTCAAATTCCAATCAAATGGAGCAGAACAGGGTGATTTAGAGTTTTGCATTTAAAGCTCCCACCAGTTTCCAYGAGAAGTCCCTGATATTGAAGTAAATTCAGTTCAACAGCCTTTTTAAGAAGMTTCAGTTACAGACCCTTGCTGGCCCTCTGGTAAGATTCACTGGGCAACAAATATTGTTGATAGAATTGAGTTCCTTCAATGACAGTTTCCTCTGACAACACATTGATGGTCTTTATTTATTTATGGCATATAGTTTATGTGGTTTCCTATATTATTCTATTAATTATATTTTATTTTTGTAAAATGTGTCTATGTATATTTTAYATGTACATTTACACAAAAAAATTAATTAAAATATGCAAGTTAATGGGGACCAATAGAGAATGATTTAAAAGAAGACAGAGTTGTTTCATTCCTGCTTCATTGATAAGTCGTCCTGAACCATAATCTCTACRTGTGTTCTGTGAATGGGGGAAAAGAAATATTAATTTAACTCTGCTTTTTCATACACAATAGAAAAATAATAGGATTTAAACTTCCTAGCCTGCTGCTACTAGTTCCTGCTGATAGATCCACAAAGACRGATCCCACGAGACCCTCAGAGGTACTCCACACAGCTGCACAGCTTTTGGCAGACTGGGAGGTCTAATTTTTTTTCTGATAAGAACCAGCCAAGTGATAACACCTCTCATTCATATACTGGAGTTTGTGGCCTATAAATAACTTACCTGATTTGCATACAGGTAGCTATCAAATGCTCTTCTCTCATCTGAGCAGTTACACTGATATTATCTGGCAGCCACTCAACCACTTAGATGTAAACCCATTGGGCTGAAATTACTTTAATCAGATGAAAAAAGGAAAAGCAAAGCCATAAACTTCCAACTCTCCCCAGCTCCTTGTTCAATCTTTCTTTCTACCTACACTGTTCTTCCATTTTGGTCAGTTCTTGGTTGAGCATTTTCAGTTTCTTTGCCCAGTCGCTGCCCAGTCTGCATTTTCCATCTTCCAGCTAAGTAAGATAATACTGAACAATCTTCTCCTCCAGATTTGCTTCATTGCTTATGGACACCTTCCTCTACTGGTAGCATCTGCTTTTGCTTATCGTCTCTGAGGATCGTGGCGAGATGACAGAGAACAGCTCTTTTGTCYACACAATTCTGTATTTTCCTGTTATCTCTATTAGATTAAACTCGTTTTCCCTTTTATAGTGGCTTGTCAACAAATGATTATGAAAGCCCATCAGCATGAAGCTGTGCTGGCTTTTATTCTGCTGAATTCAGTGGTGAAATTCCTGTTGACACCAATGACTGGATCTGGCCCCGCATGGATAAAGCCAGCTCTTGCCTATCAGAGGGAGGGAAGGGCACCATCAGTTTAAATATGGCCATACCAGCTGTGCCCACCCTGTGTCTCCCCACCAGGGCAGGCCCCAGGAGGGCTCAGTGCTTCAGGGTGCCCTGGACCTGGCACTGGGGTGGGGTTCAGATGCTGAAATCCAGGCAGTTAGTGAGAGCCTAGATGCCCCCTGGTCTCCATCCTATTYCAGAAGGGTATGGGTCTCCTGGAAGTCCTCTGTCATATCCCAAGCAGCACACAGATGTCTTGGATACCCTGAGACATCTTAAATGGCACTAGAAGCCCATGGTTAAGCAATTGAATCCCACCTGTCAGGTCCTTGCTGACAGTGGTATTTCTCACTGACCGTCCACCTTCACAACATGTGGTCTTGGATCCACATGGAGGGGATCAGGACAAATTCAAACAAGGCTCTTTTTGCTTGGGGGTCATTGTGGCAGGACTGGGTGGGCTAGCTGAAGGCCACAGGGGGCTAATGCACAGGGACTGGTATCTTGGGGAGGAGCCTCTGCAGCTGGGCACCACGAGCTACCAACTCACCAAATTCACTGGAGACCCCAGACTGCTCCTTATGGATTAACATTCCTGTCTCACTTTTACTTCAGACAGTTGCATTTCAGGTAGACCTGCAATTCCATCAGTAGGTGTTTTCAGACTGAAGAGAGGTGGCTGTTCCAGGGAGCCACTGTTTCCTTAGGGAGTGGCTTGACAACATGGTCTCTGGTCTCCCAGGCTGCCACTGCCTCTCCTCCATTCTGCCTGCAGGCTCAACCRGCTGGCTCTGCTGCTTGGTAGACCTTTGCTTCCCACCCAGTCACCAGGAGAAAACTACCTCTCCCACTCCAAAAGCAGGTATTTATGTTATTTTAAAGACTTCAGTCAGTTCAAGGAAAGAGGGACCCAGGGACCAAGAGCTGCGGGTGGGACCRCTGCGCTACGGGTCATTGAGGCCTTAGACTGGCTCTGCAGGATCCAACCACCCCTTTGGGACCCTCCCAGCTCAGGATGTCCCACTGCAGAGTGCAGGAGGAAAGGAAAGCCACCCCGTTACCACATGGTGCTGAGCTGGATCTCTGCACAGAGCTCAGGACTGCAGAAGATACGTTTCTCCTTGGCCTCCCCCATTACTATCTCCAACAGTGGTCCCAGCCAGCCTTTCCACTGTTTCTGGATTATGAATTTAAAATAYTTCCACAAACTGTCTTAACATTTTTCTATAGCTAAAGCTACCTATTAAGATTAGCCAATTAAAAAAAATTTTATTAACCAATTAACAAAATTTTCTTGTTCTCCCATGGAGTCTGTGCCACCCAAGGGTTCAGTACAACTTGCATTTATTAACAAGTCATCAAAATGTAGATTTTTCTGGTACCTATCTACATAGTCTCCAYAGACAGAAGAAATGGGTAAAACATGGTGTGAAGAGGCAAAACAGTTGCCCAGGATCTCTTTATAATGTTGGGTGCCTGACAAAGCATGAACTTTTCATTAACTTCAATGGACACCAATTTAGRCTTTTAGTATTATTGCCAGGAGATGAAATAAAAGTCAAAATGTCCTGACCCCGGTGCAGCCGYGGAGAGTAATTGGATAATATTGCTTTAGATAGCCCGGGAACTCCCCACTGGAGAAGCTTGCACTGGAGAAGCCATGCAGACGGAGCAGATAGGAAGCCAGGTCTGATACAATAAGCACAGTCAGTTGGAAACAAGTGGAGCCAGCGTGGTTTCCCTGTACACCTGGTGCTGTGTAGAGAGCAGAGACACAACAAGCCCTTCCTCCTATTACAATTGCGTTCCTCCCCTCCATGGGCTCATGCAGCTCTCCTCAGCTGCTGGTGGACCCCCCACCCCGGCTCTGAATGGSACACAACCATCCATCCAGCTCTGTCCAGCGCTTCCCGGCTGGGAGATCAATCCAATTTTTCCTCCTCCTTGCTTCAGTAGGAGTGTTTTCTCCGTTTCACTAGAACRTAACTGACTGCCATGGAAAAGAGGTTGAACCAGGTGTTTCCCASTCCGTCTTGCCAACCTACTGCTTTCATGTTTCAGAGGAGACGGGGGTCCAGAGAAAGGGGGTGTTGAGTTTTGCTGCAGAGATACCAGAGAGGCCCTGCTGACCAAGCTGCTCGTAACTGCTCATTCTCCCTCCAGTCTCCTTACAGAACAGCTCCTGCAGAGACAGCCTCTAGACCAAGTATCAAGTACAAAACCACCACTGAAGAGAGGGTTCCAGATCCAACCTCAGCTGACCCCTTTGTGCCTGTTCAGAGTGCTGCTGCCGCTGCCTAGGTAAGCCCATCTCTACCCCAGAGGTGGAGATCTGKTTTAGCTCCTCTCTAACCCTGTCTCAGTAAGCTGTTTGTCTGCAGATCTGGGAAATCTTGTGGGTTTAGGGGGGGAAAAAAAAAAGTGCACTCATTTTGTCAGTGCCCTTCAATGAGAGCAATCTTTCAGCCACCCACGCCTATCAGCTAACTGTGTTTGGCCAGACATCAAAAACAAAGTCAAGCCTGAACCACCGACAATTTCAGTATAACCTTTGCYTAGGAGGAGTTCAGGAAAGCCCACGTGTTTTCAGACTGCATTAATGCCCACTTCTTGGCTTGCTATGCTTTCCCGCATCTATCTGCCCGTCTCATCCACATAACCTTCTTCACTAGGTCTTTGTCTGACATGGAGCCAGCAGCTCTACAAACACGGTGGCTTACGGGGCAGAACATCTCATTTCAGTTTGACTGACACAGACGTCGGCAGCTGAAATACTCTTTCCATGTTCCCAGCCGTTCCACATCTAAGAACTGAAGGAGGGGGAGGTGGAATAAGGGGTCAGGTGTGAAGTTTACTCAGGGTAGGGGTAAAAAGGAATTATAAACATTTACAGAGAGATCAGCAGCCAGAGTTACATGAATTGGAAAGAACAGAGTTGCCTGCATGAGTTGAAGAAATATCACTGAAATAAGTCTCACACCTATAATTCAAGACAAAATGAAACTCACTGTTGTTAAAGAAAGCAAAGTTTATCATGACCTGTTAACTGATGGGGTCTGATAAACAAAAAAAATCTATGAAATTAGTGGCTGCAAATAAGGTCTCTAATCCATAAGAGGTGAAATGCATCGTAAGTTGAAGGCTACAGAGTCCATTTTTCCTTATGTTTTGTGCAGTTGTTCTACAAAGTACTTTGTCATCTGTAGATACAACAGATAACCTGATGCTTCCTGGTAGAGCTGGACAAATGGTCACCAGCTCRATATGTACAAATGTACAGCAGTTTTTCCACTTTGGAAGGAAAAAAACATTCTTTTCTAATTTCTAAATACTAGACAGCTGGCCACAGTTAAAGCACCATCTAGTACTTTCTGGTTAGCCTTACTTAAACACATATTTGCAATTTTCAAAACCTAAACTGTACTTACGGAGTTATGATGGTATCCATTACACTGGTGCTTTTTTATCATTATTACAACTTCTGCCCAAAATGTTGGCAGTATTAGGACAATTCGGCAGCATGTAATTTAACTTACCTCGCATCCAGAGTTGAGGGTGGTCCCTCTGATCAGGTCCGAGGTCACTGATGGGGCAGGTTCAGAGAAAGTTGCTCTCGCCTTTGCCAGGGTCAGTCTAACTAGGGGAAGCCAGAAGCATTTCTCTTTTATCAGCTCTCCCCCACCATCACTGTGTGACCTGCACCACACCTCACTCATGTGAGAACCATCAGCTAACGGCAAAACAAAAGAGCTAATCACCATCTCAGGAATCAACCTGCAAAGGTCATTCTGCGAGAATTGCCAGGCCAAGATATTTATCACCCATGCTGTCAGATACAACTGCTTTTCTTTAATTTCTTTTTTTTTTTTTTTTCAATTTAAATGGGGTGAGGGAATCCATTTCCGTCAGAGCAGTGCCAATGCCATACTTAAGATTGGTGTGATCATAAAATAACAGTGCTTTGTCCTCATGGGATCTCAAACACTTTGCATACCGTTAAATCCCGCATCGCATCTCCGTGCCATGTGACTCGTTGGACACCAGCTGCTGACCTGCTCCCCTCGCCGCAGAGCGGAGGAACTCCTGTAGCCCAGTCGCCATTGATGAAGCAAAGGGGAGCAAGTCATGACTCCTGTCTCCTTGCTCCTTGTGGTCGGTGGCTCAGTGAAGTTATGAGGTTACTAGAGCCACTAGCAGATGTGTAAGTGAAGGCATGGAGGGGCTGGGTATGATACACCCAGTTACCAGAATAGCATCAAACAGCCCAGATCCTTAATCCTCACTTTTTATCACTACCAAACATCATTTCAGCATGAGCTGAGGCATATCTCAATGATATAATCATAAAACTTCCAAGTTGTTCATAGCTACCTAACATTTAGTTAAGMGAGTTCAGTGATTAAGCACAGTTCCAGAGAAGAGCCGTTTGTGTGCTTTTGGACCCRGATCTACCCAGAGAGCGACCAGCACTGGTTGCAGGAGGGGCGCGAAAGTTCCACCTTGATGTTGTTCAAAGTCCCAGGTCTTCTGATGGGACAAGCCAGCTCTGCCAGTTGCCTTTTAACACAGGCAGACCCCAAATATCTTCTAAGAACCTGATCGTAGCATGAGTTCAYGGAGGGGCCATGACATTTTGTGACAAGTGAGAACACGCTATCAGTAGGACATGGGAATTTAGTGAGGGGAGCCTGTGTCTGCAAGTGGTTCAGACTCCATGAGGTGGCTCCCCACGCSCTGACCCCGAGCCCCTTGCTGCAATACGTTGGTCTGGGCCCATCGTGAAGGACTGACCCTTTGCTTCAGCAGTACTGGCAGAAGCGTCACTCGTGACTGAAGCTTGCAAAGAGCATGGCGGGTCCCCCAAATGGCCATGCAGGCCTGAAGGACAGCAACAGACAGCAGCCAGTTCTCTCATCTACAGCACACACAGAGAAACCCACAGAAAAACAGRTCTGGAAGCAGAAGGGAGAAAGTATGTTTATATCTTGTGCTCACATTGCTTCTCTGCATTAGCCACGGTCAGCAGGGATTTAACCTKGGTCCTCTGACCCAATGTAGATGAAGCATGATTGATTCACATATTCTGTTTGCCACAGATGCAGGAAGCTCAGAGACCCCTGTGTGGCCTGTCTTCCCATAGGGAGTGACAAAGCACCATCCCAAATGGGAATATCTTACAGAAAAGGGCTTTTGAGTCTTCTGTATTGCTTCATGCTTCACGTTGGCTATTGCACCTTGAAGTGATGGGGTACATGGATTTAATTGTAAGAAATAAATTTAAAAGAGGGTGGCCATAAACTGTCCTATGCAGGTGTCCATCCTGGCGTAATCTACATGTGATACAGAGTGCCACGGTAAAACGCTTGGGGTACGAAAGCACGGCGTGCCTCTGTCTGACTGCAGTGACCCCAGGATAGGTTTTCTTTCTGTGGCTCTTCRAGATCTCTCTTCTGGGTGGGGTGGTCATGTTTAACTTCAACTGCTTAGTTACGAGTAAACACTCAGCCAGTGACAGAAGAAAAAGAAAAAGATAGATGCGGGGAGTGAAAATAAGAAGAGGGAGAAGAGAATCCAATACAGGCAAAGGGAGAGGGAAAAAAAAAAAAAGATGAAATAGGATAAGGTGAAAGCAAAAAAAGGGCTCATTACAGAACAGATAGCGCATTCTTAGCCACAGCAGGAATGAAAAATCTTTCATCAGATCAATGATTTTGGAGACTTGGTGGGTGTACTCTATGTCTTTCTTGTCTAGTAGCAGCAATTTCCACGCAGCCTCACACCTCCTGCGCTCACCACAGGCAGCAGGGAACAAAGGCGCTCAGAAAGCAGAAGCGATGTTGGGAAGGGCTTTGGCATTCCTTGCCGTTGCAGAGCGGGGAGGACCATTACACCAGACGGGTAATTTGAGGGAAGGGCGTCCTCCACAGGCACGCGGGGCCGCCCGGGGAGCCCCGGCCGCGGCGGGCAGAGGCTGAGGCGCGCGGGGGGCAGGCGAGGGTGCGGGACTGCCTGCAGGCAGGTCTGAAACCTCAGCCAAACTCAGGACCCTGGGATACAAATCAGAGTCCGGTCCCTCTCACTGTTTCTCCTTAGGAAAACCGGTATTTCTTAACTAATGGCTAAGCGCGTGCTGGCCAARCAGAAGTGGCTCTGGCGTTTTTATCAAAACTGCGCTCGCTACAGGCTCAGCCAAGAGACAACAAACAAGCGCTATTTTCGAGGGTGACTGACTGCACGCCCTTGGAATGAGGATCCTGGGAGACCTCAGCTGACATCTTTTAAAGAGCCAGCAAAAATCCCAACTTAGGGAAGAGAAGGATTTTTTTATCCTTTCAGAGAGAATGGCCTTTTCCACAAAGCGAAAGGAATATGTTTAATTAGTTCTGACTGGGTGTTAAACGTACTAAAAAACAAAAGCAAAGCAGCAGCCAATGGACCCAAACTCAAACCTTGCTATGGAAGACAAATACCATTGAAATGAGAAGACATAATATCAAGACAGAAGGTATGCCCACAGTAGAARAAAATTGCAGAATGATTTTATAAGCAGATTTTTATWTTCTCAGAACAAAATATTAAGGRRCACATTTATTTMTTTTGATTCTGCTGAATTCCAACAGCCTCGTCTTGAATTCAGCTTGGAACTACCTCRGATTCATTTTGAACCCCCAAAACTTAAGTTACTCTGTTGTCCATAGCATCRTTTGCTTATTTTGAGATGCATTAGATCATCATGAAAAAAATAGATAAAAGTGGAGTTTACCACTGTGTGAATATTTTTCCTGCTATTCTTAAAAATAGTATCCTCACAATTTACTGCCAAAAAAAGGTAAATGAAACAGATACGGGGGCGGGGAGGGGGGGGAACAACCAAACAATTGTCTACATTAACTCTTACTTTTGTACTGATCTAATACAGCACACGGATCATATAAAAAAGACAAGATCATTTCCCAGACACTTTACAATCTCATTTAGACAAAGACAAAATGCAGACAAAGCATGCACTTACTGCAAGCAACTGACATCCCTCGGTCGTTCGGCCATTTCTGTAGAAGAAGAGTGAGCAGTGTTTCACATTCGCAAAAGCTCTCTGAAATAAGTCATAAGGGGAATTACTACTGGAGAGGATGTGGAGGAATCTGTGCTCATCTGACAYGTACGGCAAGGCCGAACCCTGAGCCGAACCCGGTACCTACACGGACTGCTGCAGGTGGTGGGTCGCGAGCCCTGGGACYTCCCACGGGGTCAGCCTCCGGAGAGCCCGGCTGCCAAGGGGTGCAGGGCCCACGGGGAGCCAGACAGGGTGCATCTGGCCGCTGAAACCGGTGCGCATTGCCCACTTGTGTAGGGGCTCTCAAATGCCATGGCAACTCATGCCGTGTGGCGCCCAGCAAACGCAAGGGACATCCCCGCAGGACACCTGGTTTTTGACTTCACGTGGAAGTAGGCTGAAGTAGTTGACGTTCCTTTCGCAAAATCCTTGTAGTGCTATTCACCGGTCGCTCACAGGGTATTTGTAAACTATTTATTGCCACTGTGCAAGTCGCTGTTGTCTCAGCAACCTGCAAAAGCAGTTGCTCTGACTTGCCTGGCCTCTCATAACCTCCTCCACGTATTTTCCTTGCTCTTCAATTTCTCCATTGCCATCAGATTTATTTGTCCATAATGGCAGCTGTGAGGATGCCAAGYCCTGTCACAGCCCTGAATGCATCAACAAGCTCTAACTAGCACAACCAACCTGTAAYGGCCTTTCTCTGTAACCCTCCCCTGCAGCCGCTTCCCCCCGCTCCTCCTGGGGTCCTGGCCACCAGTGCTCCAGGCCAGCTCTGACATGGCTGGGTGAYGCCGAGCTGGCCGCTGCATGGCCCAACCACGGCCAACCGTCGCCAGTCCTCCACACGGCCTGGGCTTGGCCTCGGCGCTTCCAGCAGCAGCAATATGGGGTTTTCCAGGCCAGGCTTTAATGTCTTGGATTCAGCTGGTCAGTAAATGCATCAAGCTGTCAACTAGGATTATTGTCGTGTTCAAAAAGGGCATCATCTGGCAGGATATTAAACAGGGACAGTACTAAGTGTGTCACCCTTACTTCTGACAAAATAAATTTTACCCAGCTGCCTCTAAACCTGGAATTTAAGAGCAAAAACTCAGGATGAGCTTCCCCTGGCTCATCTGTTAATAGCAGTTACTCCTGACTGGGCACAGGCTAGACTTTGCTGCAATTTCCTGGGAAGTTTGGGATATACATGACACTGAAATGGCTCTGTATGTAACATACCTGATCGCAAAGGGAACAGATCCTTTGTTTAACTTCTGTGAAGGACTACCTACCTGGTAAAGCCCATCCCATAGACAGCATCCCTGGGGTGGGTTTCTTGTCCGATTGCATTAGTGATCTTGCTACTGTCAAGAGCAAGAGACGTGGGAGACAAGCTGTCAAGCTCAGCTGGTTAGGATAAAGGCAATATGGTCATGGCATGAACATCTTCTCCATTCCAGCAGGTGTGAATTGCTCCTCAGGCGTCAGGATTTCTTGTTCTAAAGAGCCTACCTGGCAAGCTACACCTAATACATACATAKACACAATTTTCTTATGCAATACGGATTAACTCCACCACAGAATACAGAAAAGTCGTGTGTCAGCATCCCTGTAAAAGCCTTTTATGGAATACTAAATCCAAGCTGCTGAAATGTTGCAAGAGGATTGCTAGAAGCTATCRTTCACAGACAATGTTTCTAAGAGCCCATGCTCTCTTTTTCTGCCACAGCTGGCACCTACTTTCTTCTGCATCAATAACATTTTCACAAACAGACMGAAAATACAAATACTCATTTAAAAAATAAAGGTAGCAAGATCACATTGACTGATGAGCAGAGCATATTCTCCGTGTTTGGTGGAACAAACAGCATATGTAAACATCTTCTGACACTCGCTCCTGGAAKAAGTTGTCTTCACAGGGGTACCTACATACCAGATGATATAAGGCAGCYGGTGTTGAATTGGTGGCTTTGTGCCACTCTTCAGAATCAGATATTAAATAATAATTGCATTCACTTCAGTTACCAGTAAGCATGTTTTTAACTGGCTTGAAATACGGGCCGTGATCCACRTACACTTCCTAATTGAACTACAGATCATTATAAAGAGTTACTGTATTTGATCTGGAAACCGTCTCCATTTTAATTCCTTTATACTGGCGTGGATGTGAGAACACAACTGCATTGAACCTGCTTCCGTAAAAAAACGCAGTCTGTCACGTGTTGGTGACACTGGTGTAACTCACTCTGCTCCAGAAGTCAGCTTGGGCCATGCTTTTCATTCCACCCCGCATCGCGCGAGGCAGGAGATTTCACCAGGGCCACGTTGGCAGCGCTGGTGGATTGCACGTGTTCGGGCACAGCAGCAGTCACGAACTGGATGGGCGAAGTGGATGCTGTAATATTTTTCAGGGGCCAAACTCAGGCGTAGTGTGATTTTGTGGTTGCGACRGGAACACATTAATGTTGCACGAGCTCCAAATAATGGACGTATTCAGAGTGCTGACAAGCAATTTGCCATGTTGGAGTGTTACAGTCAGTCACCAGCGGCTTCCAAGAGTTACCATACACTGTAGTTAGGACAGCTACCCTGGAAAGGCACACAGTATTTCTCTCCAAATCATGAAATAACTTTTGYCGTCACTGCACAAGTTTATCCAGCTATCATACATGGAATGTACTGATTTGAACACTGTTACGAAACTTCTTTGTTCCTCATTACTATTGTCCTTGGCTGTCGTGCCCTCCCTCCRTCAAAGGAGTAACTATGCTAGGATTACACACGCTATGCTATTTTGCCTTCTCTATCTGCTAATATATTACACATCCATCAAGAAGTGATTTTTAAACTGAAGAAGTAGAAAGTAGGTCACTCTATCAGCAAATTGATTTGAAATATTCCTGGTTTGTTATTGTTTTATTTGACTAAGGCTATGGCCCCGATTACTCAGAACTGTCTACGTACACTGAATGCTTACTCAGGCAAACTGTCCTAATCCCACTAGAAATAACTCTGAGGCAATTTTTCCTGCCATAAGACTTGTCCTAGAAGCAGTCCCTGTAGCACACAAGAAATCTTCCGGTCTATGCAGGATGCCTGGCTTTTGGCAGAACAATCTGAGACCTGCTGCTCCTCCCTTYGGGAATCTGGCTAGCACCTGTGAGCCTTTGCTCATTCGAGTGATTTTTGTCTCTCCATACTCATCTAGTGTCAAACAAGACAGTTTATCACGTAATTTGATCCTATGTATCTGTAATTGTGTGTTATTATTACTCATTCTTTTAATGGTGTGTGATTGTTTTTCCAAGGCACATGATACCATTCTGTGTGTGACCGAGCAGATGACTCTTAAAAAGCAGACTAATGAACACTCAGCAGTCTATACTTGTTCTTGTTGTTTTCTTCTAAATGCTCATTTACTTGTGATTCTGTTTCCCCACAATTAAAATTATTTGAACCTAGATCTCTCAATCCAAAGAGAGCGCAGCAAAAGAAAAGCCCTCCACTGAGTGGATCTCAGTGACAATTTCATAAGCACGTTCTCTCACTTGAACAGCTTTAATGATTTGCCAATAAAAATTACAAATAGTTTTAGTTTGTCCCATTTGCAACAAACRAAACTTTATTGTCACAGGTTTGGATGAGAGAAATATTTAATCTTTCCTATCGTTACTGAATTACCTAGTTTTCCTATGCTGATCTATTAAAAGTTAAGACACATGGCACTACACACTCTTTAATTTTATTATACACAAAACATAAAATCATCTACTGGATCAATGTTCTCATATGACATCAGGACTATTTAAAAAGCTGCCTGCAATTTTTTCAAGGATTATTTGGGACAATGTAGGAAAACAGTTTTCCAGGAAGTAGTGGTAATCCTTCTTCTATCATATTTTTACTCAAAAATGCAGACAGAAGAAGGGGAGAGGTGTGTGTGTGTGTAGTGGTGTGTGGTTTCTCCTTTGCAGAAAGAAGTTTGTAAATTAGTTTGTTCATCAGTTTKATCCTAAAATTAGATTTCTGCTGTCCCGAATTTCTTTCCACTGCAACTAAATACCACTTACAGAGGAAATAAAGGATCAAAAATTACAATCTAGAAAATCAGATGGAAACAGTTTTTGTATTTTTGGTACTAAGGCTACTTACTTTTCCTACACTGGCAAGAAAAAGAACTTGACRATCTGAAGGAGATTCTTCCATCCTCCTTTTCTTGGACTCTGTTAGCATAATAAAATGTTTTACGTTCCAATCTAAATCGGAATTACATAGGCTAGTAATCCCTGTAGTCAACAGTATCTCTTATRCTTTGGAGTCTTCCAAAGTATCCATTAGTTAGTTGAATGATGRAGGTCACCTGCTATAAATATATCTGCTTCATAGCATTTTTCTACGCACATATGTAACTATTTATTGAAATCATAAGGACTGGAGAGGTGGCCACTAACAACACTGAACATGTTTTAAGCTGATGGCATCCTGGCAACCAGGCTATGTATGGGGTTGGGGTGCTCTGTAAGTGTGGGGGGAACAAATACCGTCAAGAGGGTATCCTTTAGTCAAATTCTATTTATGAGAATATGTTCTCATAAAATCTTCATGTAAGGAGCGAGAATGCTGCAGGCAGAGAAGCTTCCCTGCCAGAGAGAATGTAATATGAAGGCTTCTGAATGTACACAGTGAAGTTGTTACGGTCTTTTATTTGCAATGGATCAGAGAGGAGGGTCTTCATCAGTCTTACTCAGAGATCGTTCAGGTCAATGGAAAGATTCCCCTAAGCTTCAGGGGCTTTTGTATAAAAGGACGAGACAAATGCCTAGCACCAATAATGACCGATGAAATAGCGGACTGTTTTGAGTGGGGAATGTGTAATATACACTTATAATTAATGTGCTTACAGGAGATATGTTTTTGTATATTATACGATTTTTCTGGTAAGCAGAAACCATAGCATACGTTTGAGTATTTCCCATCTGACTTTCTTTATTTCCTCATATCTTAACAAACATAACAAACTGAAACATGGAGCTATTTATTTTCTGTTCTGTAATAAAAAAGATACGTTACTTTGATGCCCAGAAAATACATTAAACATTCATTTATTTGTGAGAGTTTCATTATATTATTACATATGCCTTGGTTTGGTGCAAAGGAAGTGTACAGTTTAACATGCTGATTTTATTAGCAATTTTAAAAAGGTATGGAGCTTTACTCTGTAATAGACAGGAGATACAGGTCTGAGTTTCCCATGTATTGCTGAGTACAGATGAGATTGGAATTTACGCAATATGCCTCATCCTTGTAAGAGGTTAATTTCARTGAGAGGTATTTGTTTAATTAGAATCAAACATAATCTTACAATCAAATARTAAGTACAAAAAAGGAGTATTTTTTTGATATGTGCAATAGCTTGTTAGTGTCTTACTATTTCTAATTCCTTTTGCACTTCCTCTTGTAGCCGTAGCTGAATGGCGCTTTTTAAATATCTAGGCTAAACTTTTCAGAAATGATTAGCAATTCTGGGTGCCTATTCAGAGTTACCCTGCTGGAGCCCAAAAGCGAATATTTGGCACTTTCTGACAATCTGACTCCTTCAAGGTAGTTAATATTGAGGTGAAATTACTAATCCTTACCAAACTTCTTCCATCCAAAAATACCATATATTCATCCCAATGAACTCTGACATCTATTTTGTTCCACATCCTCAGTTGCTCTGGTTATCCGGCCAAGGAGCAATAGTTAAGATCTGCCTAAACATTTAGAAAAGTTTTACATTTCASTAGGCAGCTGAGCACTTTTACACACTACTTATTTATACAGACAACTACTACATCAGGCTCACTTAATTTGCTCCACCCTATGTCTAATCAACATAATAGCTTGTTATTTATCTTAAACTATAAACCAAATATTTAAAAATAAAACAAAAAACCACTATTGGGTTTTACAAACAAGTATATGACATAATAGTTTGTGGTAATGATTTAGGTTGGAGCAGTTTGCTTGTCTGSGATTTTAAATGCTCTCTCAGAACCAGTACTCGGAGACAAAGATGTGAACATTGACAATGTTACGATGAGATACCACTCCACCCATGACGTAGTTCATCTCCAGTTTCAGGATGGCATGGAAAGGTCCMACAATGGGCCTCACCTGGCGAACTACACCTGTTGGGATAGAAAYAGGTTGCTGAGATTAATAGGGGAATCAGAAGGGTTTCGACGAGCTACACCCTGCTCCATTTCAGCAAGAGAAAAAAACCCCCTTCATTTTCAGTATTGCCGATGGAAAGTTATTCTATCTATTGGATCCATAAAGAAAGTTTYTTGCTTGCAAGAAAGTTTGTAAAATAAGAATAAAATACAACTTTTGAATCAAAATATCTTGCAGAAGATCTAGAAAAAGCACTAAAATGTTGCTAATGGCAGAACAACTATATATTCTGAAATAAGAAWTTTTTTTACCTTCTATTCAGAGCGATAGACTCTTCAAGAAGTCTGTGACACTGCTTTTTAAGTAGGACATAAGGAGACTTTCCCTAGGTAAGCCAGCACACCCATTGCCCTGAGGAGTACCTAAGCACGCACACCTGGGAATGCCATGCGATTTCTGGTACTGTGTTGAAAACCACATTTCATTTGGAACAGTAGAAGTTATTTGTAATGGCAATTACAATGCAGCAATAAAATCAACACTTTCCCTACAAATATCTGATAACACTAATTTGTAAATTGACAGTGTGTTGCATGGTGGATGGATAACCCCACTGGAAGCAATCAGAATAAAAGCAGGCAAGTTTAATGAGGAAAGGGGGACTATGAGAGCRTCTGTCCCTGTGTCATTCCTCACATGGGTGGTGGCCATTCCCTCACCATCACCAGGGGTTGATAATGAGGAAGGAAGTGGTAAAGGAGAAGTGAGCTGTGTCTTTTAGGGCTCTAGTCTTTCCGTTTGTTTTACACAGAGGAGCCCCAGTGCCAGGGCGCAGCAGGACGGGGACTGCTGGGGGCTGAGTGGTGAGGTCCTTAGGGGGGTGGCAGGGCAGGGCTTCTCCAGCCAGGGCTTGTCCCACCACCCCAGCCAGGCAGCAGGGCAGGCCAGGGGGCAGCTGGGTTCAACCAAGGSCCCAAATCACTGGGCAAGTTCATGGTGATGACGCAGGGCCAAAGTCAAACTAGGAAGGCAACATATGGGTCAGGTCCAGAACAAGAAGACCCACAGCTGTGACGGAGCCGGAGACCAGCTCTCTTCCAGCACAGCTCAGGCAGGGACTGAAGCTGAAATGAGGCTCCTGGCCTCTGGGCAGGGTGTGGGAGAGGACCCCGGGAGGCCCATCTGGGCCATAAGGTCTTATCGGTGCCTTCACATGATGTGGCTAAACAGGATAACGTTACAGCTTCAGACCTACACAAAAGAAAGTCAACGGGAGCTTTGCCATTGACTCCAAAGGCTCAATGAGACCGTAAACATGTTCTCACTTCACAGTTATTTTCTAGGTCCAGTGTTATTAGAGAGCTACCAAACGGCTCACATCTGAAAGGATGTATCCAAAAGGTCAAAATCACGTAAACCCGGGTCAGCCAGGAGGCACAGGGAGTCTGGCGGCTACCCCCTCCTCAGAGCCCTCCTTCTGACAACTGACTTATCTGACAGGGCGTTTGATTCCGAAGGAAATACATAGTTTAAGAAAGGATTATTTAAGACGTATTCCTTCTGCATGCTGGGGATTGTGTTTCACAAGCAGGCAGCACACCAGCGCCTTCCCGGAGTCCCAGCCGGACTCCTACAGCAGTCCCCTACGAACACATTGGCTTGAGATCTGATGGGAGAGATATGCTTTGCTTATGCAGGCTGTCAGCACCTTTTTCTAAGGCAGTGATGACATTACAGTTTTGTCCTGTTTAAATACCAACTAATATCTTCAGCATGCAGTAAAATTGCAAACTTTTCACCACATTCACTTTGCTTGCCATATTTGATGAATACAGTTTTTAAGCATCCTTCCCCCTACAATTTATATGTACATACATACATATATATATACTTCTAGCCTTTTTTTTTTTTTTTTTTAGTTTTCTTGGCTATTCTCCTGCACCTTATAAAAATGACTGGGCTTGGCAGATGATATATTGAAAAAGAAAAGCCTTGCTAAAATTGCCCTCCCTCTGGGTAGCATTTAAAGCATTTTGCTAACAACACATCACATCATTGCAGGCAGTGCTTTAACTGACAACCACGGAAACACGCAGCATTGGAATCACTCAGTACTGGCAAGCTGTTTAACCCACCCTGTTAGCGGCTTATGCAGTGATCACCAAGCCTCAGATGGCAAAGGTTGCTGTTTCCATTTAGCAATCTTTATAGTGCTCTACACTTTCTCCCTCTGCTCCAGTAGGGTCTGCTCTAGTCTAGATGTGGGATTGCAAATGGCCTTTTTTTCTGATGTGATGCAATTCCACTCAAGATGGTTTATGCCACAGTATGGCATCTATCCGAACATTATTGAGGTAGCATTCAAAGCAATTAGTAACTTTCTCATTCTTGTTTGGATGCATTCTGCTAACAGGCAGAAAAAACGGAACATTTATTTTCAAGGTGGAACGGGCGAACACACTGTGATCCATGTGGCAGTACTTTTCCACACAGTTCTCTTGCTGCAGTTTTAAAATCAAGCCTAATAATGGTCTGAGAAGCGAATGCTGCACATGTTAAGACAGCTATATTGAAGCAAGAAATTGAAGGGAGGTATAAAGAAACACAATACTTTCACTATATTTATTTATCCAGTTTGTTGTGCCAATCTCCTAGATGGTCCTGAAATTACCACCRGTGCAAAAGAACTATTTCCCTTTCTCTCCTGTAAAATAAATAAGATGATGCAGTCAGATGGGTTTGTGCTACAGTATGTGTATAAGGATGCAGTCATTCTAAATGGGCAGAAGAAAAAAAAAAAAGAATAAGAAAAAAATCCTGAAATGTTCTACTGGACAAAAGCATATGACAGGTTTTCAGCTCTTGGCAGATTTACTCATGGAGAGCTTTCCATTTTTTTGGTGAGAAGTGCTAAAATGGAAAACCTGAGCATTTTTCTCCACCAAACTCAAGGACAAATGTGGGTGGAAACCATGCAATAGCAAAGCTGCTCAGAGCCTGAAACCTGGCTACACGTTTATCCATTTCCCAGTGAGCCTGTTGCGGTGGTCCTAGGACTTGTCTCAGAAATGCTGTTAAAGGCTACCTGCTATAATGTGTCACTGCCTTTTAATGCTACCTGTGTCTGATTCTCTAATGTCTTGTGCCTTTCACGTCAGGTACAAGGAAGGCGCAGCTATTCTAGACCCAAACACGGCCAGCAGTGCCTTGTGCCTACTCTCACAAGMAGATGTCTAAAGAAAAACCTTGAGACTCAGGCCTCGTACGTGTAATTCACACATACATGGCTCAATGAATCAGTCAGTATCTCGAGAGCATTTAGCACAGGACACATTTGAAGGTGCCATGTGTAATAATTCTGGATGTTTTTAAGCAACGTGGATTTATCAGTCACTGCAACATTTGCATAAACATGTTGTTCCACTATGTCTTTTGGCAGAAGAATGCTGGGTCCAGATTTGTGGTCTGGCATCCTTCAGCATTTATAGCTGAATATTAAGCATAAAAACATACTTTATAGTAATAGGAAGGTTACAATTTTTAAATTTACCGAAAAGTCAGAAATTAAGCAGCTGCTTTTTGATCTCTTTTTTACCAGTCTAAATCCAAAGTAGCTGGATGGAGCCACTCAGATTTGACATGGGGATAACTGCAGACTGGGACTTGGTCCTGGATCACTGTAGCAGTACACGCTGTCCTGTGAGTCACTCTCTATAGGATGCCAGGAGAACAATGGTRTTGCTCATTAAATGACCTGAAAACAGAGTGCTCTCAAATACCACCAGCAGCTGGYCCTCTCTGGAACCAAAGCTGCAGACTCTACAGTTGGTAAATGGGTGAATTTATTTAAGGAAGTTCACCCAAATCCTTTTCCAACAAAATTAGATTTCAGCCAGGTTAGCATTTTGCACAAGAAAAAGCCAGGAGAATATTTGTCTATATTAAAACAGGGTGAATCACTGATAATAAATGAACAAGGAGTTTGCACTGCTGCTGAATCCCATGTGCCAGGCAATTTCGAGCATCTGTGTTGTCTTGCCTACGGGCACATCTCTGCAAGCAAGCGCTGTTACCCTCCAGTCTGATGTGCTGCTGTTGCTGTTTATACTCTTTGGTTCATAATCTGTGACCCAAACACAGACTCAACCTACAGCAAACCCTACGTGTCACAGGCCAGGCAGACTACTTTCCATCAGCTCACTTTTGTTTGGTTTTGCTTTTTTGTTAACTGAGCAGAGATGTTATTACACGTCCCAAATCTGCTTGGGTATCTTCATGGTTTGCTGACCTCCTTTTAGAAAACAATTATAAGACTTCTTTTTTCTTGCACACTTTGCCCTTATTGTAAACAGGAGCTAYGCCAATCCTTTCCATCTGCTGATCTGTGTATGCAAACAGCCTTGGCTTGAGAGGCAGTAAGTTTTTGGATGTCACAGTTATTTCTGCAGTGATAGTCTGACCATGGCCCAGAACTTTTAAAGCTCTGTAATTAATACACTGAGCTGCTCTCTTGCCCTGTTTCTTGTTTTATGTTTCATATTTCGATTTTGTCTAAGGTAAAAGTATGTCACCATGTRTAGTGAAGACATTAACCTAAATAATATATAATACTTATTTTCAAGTGAGAATAATGACAACAACCAACAATCTTAGAGCCACTGTCATTGGATTACTGAGGCTTTGCTTATCAAAGAAGATGGGATAAATMAGACAGCAAGGTTAATATTGTTAATCTTCCTAAGCCTTTCAGCAGAATTTCTATTATTGTAATCAGATGCCACAGGTATTCCTTGGCTTGTCTATACCTCTTTAAGATATCATTACATTTCTCTGCTTTGAAATATGTGAGACCCTCAGGCAATTCACCTCTGTGTCTGGTTTCTGCTTGTATTTTTGCATTACGCAGCTGATTTGCTAAGAAGGTCCATTTTGAACTTAGGAGAAGCACTGCTGTTTTGTTACCACATTAACSCTTTCTGGACGACAAGTCCCTGCGTTATCATGCATTAACATTTTGTCTCCAGAAATCCAGACTTCTGATCCTGACTTCTGTGCTAAGCTCACTACCCACTATGCTGAAGGAGCACTTGCAAAATTCTTTGAAACACTTTTTTTAAAAAAACTTTTCTTTTTTTTCATAGAATCATAGAATYGCTTAGGTTGAAAAAGACCTYTAAGATCATCAAGTCCAACCRTTAACCTAGCACTGCCAAGTCCACCACTAAACCACGTCCCCTACGCACCACATCTACACATCTTTTAAATACCTCCAGAGATGGTGACTCCACCACTTCCCTGGGCAGCCTGTTCCAATGCTTGACAATCCTTTCGGTGAAGAAATTTTTCCTRATATCCAATCTAAACCTACCCTGGCGCAACTTGAGGCTGTTTCCTCTTGTCCTATCGCTTGTTACTTGGGAG